>SJYV01032030.1:0-29754 GCA_006410875.1 Neotragus pygmaeus | reverse complement strand
CTACCATGTAAAGCATAGCTGCTGCTCTATTTTTTTCATCCTGAAGCTTCTTGCAACACAAAGTGTGGATTCAAGAATGTGAATAGTTTCCATTTCAAACTCCTATCACCAAGCCTTTAAATACTTACCAAACAAACAAACAAACAAAAAGTGCTCTTCAGCATGAAATTTTACATCCTCAACTCATTTTGAAGTTATTTGTAATTAATTAATATATGTCAACAATACACAGTCACCAAGCAACTACTTGGGTAAGACCTGGGATGAAATCCTCTTAGAGATTGTAGATCAAAGTGCAAACTAGATTAGAACTAAGGATAATTTTGTCAATATTATCAATTTCTTTCTATTTTAAAAATGAAAACTACAGGTACAAAACTTTTATGTTTCAATTTCCTGTTTTATTTTCTCTCTATTATAACAGCTCTATTGAGATATAATGCACATACCATAGAATTCATCCACATGTACGATTCAGTGTTTTTTAGTATATTTTCAGAGCTATGCAATTTTCAGTACAATCTAATTTGAGAACACTTTCATCACCCCCCAGAAGAAAGTCATTCCCTACTCTCATCTACTTCGGGGGAAATGTCATTCTATTTCCTATGCCATATATATGCCAGTTCTGGACATCTCATGGAACCATTCAACATGTGGTCTTTTTCCAGCTAGCATATATTCAGGGTTCATTCATATTGTAGCATTAGTACTTCCTGCCTCTTTAAAGCTAGATAGTATTTCAGTATATCGATTTATCACATTGTGTTTATTCAGCGCATTGTTTAATGGACATTTGGGTTGTTTCCATTATTGTGTATGATGCTGCTATAAACAGCTATGTGTACGTTTTTGGTGATATATTTTCTATTATCTCGGTATGTACCTGCTACTGTTGCTAAGTCGCTTCAGTAGTGTCGACTCTGTGCAATCCCATAGGCAGCAGCCTACCAGGCTCCCGCATCCCTGGGATTCCCCAGGCAAGAACACTGGAGTGGGTTGCCATTTCCTTCTCCAATGCATGAAAGTGGAAAGTGAAAGTGAAGTCGCTCAGTCTTGTCCGAGTCTTAGCAACCCCATGGACTGCAGTGTACCAGGCTCCTCTGTCCATGGGGTTTTCCAGGCAAGAGTACTGGAGTGGGTTACCATTTAAAGAACTGCCAGTTTTGAAAAGATGTTACACCATTTTATATTCTCATCAACAATGTATGACCTGTCATTTAATCTAATAAATTAAATAATAAAATGTATTTATGCTTATTTCATAATAAAATTATTGTATTAACTGACTTCCAGTTACTCTGACAAAACTTCAATTACTCTGATACTGGTTTAAAAATATAAGGTCATACTTATTATTTATTTTTTCTGTATTGTGTCTTTAGTTACCTGTGGTGATCAAGCTTTTGTTTTTGAGACAATTTTTCTTTTTAAAGTGTTCATTGTTTGGGACTTAAACATATTAGTCAAAGTTTTAAAATTGACTAATAAAAGTTCTGTCCTTTGAATGTATGAATATTTTGTTGTGGTCAGTTTTTGCAAATACTACAATCTGCATATTTGAAAAATAAGTGTATTTTTTCTTAATGAGTTATAGAGTTTCTTCTATCTACTCATAAGTTTATTGGGAAGATGTATGCAAATAATTTACATATGGCTTGAATAAAGAAAGACTGGCATGTAGAAACAATTCAGTATTATTAGCCATTTTTATCCAATCATATTAAAGAAAAAAAACCCTTTTATAATTCAACCCATGTCCATTCCTTCTGAGGTCTCTAAAATGGTTTATTCATGCATTCAGATTATGTGTTATTTAACGTATATTTACTGTTGCCAAAATTTCATAATTGAATATCTGTCATCTTAAATTCAGAGAAGGCAATGGCACCCCACTCCAGTACTCTTGCCTGGAGAGTCCCATGGGTGGAGGAGCCTGATAGGCTGCAGTCCGTGGGGTCGCTAAGAGTCAGACATAACTGAGCGACTTCCCTTTCACTTTTCACTTTCATGCATTGGAAAAGGACATGGCAACCCACTCCAGTGTTCTTGCCTGGAGAATCCCAGGGACGGGGAGCTTGGTGGGCTGCCGTCAATGGGGTCGCACAGAGTCGGACATGACTGAAGCGACTTAGCAGCAGCAACATCTTAAATTAATAATATTAGATTTTAATAGCATTAATGTAATTTTAACTTGTCTGGCTCTAATACTGACACCATTACTTTCCTCTTGTTTTAAACTTGATTGAAAATAGAACTGTGCTTTTTCTTTAAATATTTTTCTGAGCCACATTTATCCTATCTATTTTTCTAATCAAATATAGTTTCATTTTATTTTTAAATCCATCCTAGAAATTAATGCTCATTTATAGGAGAACTTTGATTAGTAACGTTTATTATTGTGATTTTTATTTGTGATTTGTAATGTCATTCTATGTGAGGCTAATTCTGCTTCCCTGATAATCCTGTATATCATACATTTTATGAATGGAAGTTAAAATTTTCACATAACTTGAAATTTTACTTTTACTCCATTGTCTAAACTGAAACAAATTTAGGAAAGATATATAAACAAAAATGGTTATTTCTCTTTTTTAATTTATGGTCTCCTAAAATTTTACTGTCTATGGAAACAGCTATTGAGGATCTGCATCAAATATATTTATCGCAAGTTGATAGCCAATTGGAAATGAAGTGTAAATAGATTTTCCCATAAAAGTGGACAGAAACTCTTAAAAGAGTAATTTTCATGGAAATTTTATATCATGCCCATCTCATAATAATATGTTGTCACAGAATATTTTAGATAACTTTTGCAGATATCTGGGATGGTCAACTTACAGGCTCCTACTGACACTTCAATTCTTGGTTCACAGAAAGAATGATGCATGAGCTTGGGCTTTCACAACTCAGTTTTCCCATTAACAAAATAGAAAATAGCATAAATAAATTGGATGATGCAGTTAGAGTTGAGCAGGTGGTATTTTCTAGTTCTTAAAACAATGGTTGTCTCATTCAGCATACAAAAAAAGAAAAGATTTTTTTAAACAGATTACCTAAAAAAATTTTAAAGTCATGAATACATATGTACAATCTTTATTAAAATATTTCTGAATTAAAGAAAATAAAAAGGGATTATCACTCAATATCCATTTCTATTCCTTCCCTGAACATGAGACATTTGTAACTTGGTGTTCAGGACCCAGAGTGGAGCCTGCGTTTCTGAGCTACCCTGCAGCTGTGTGTGACTGTGAGAAAGAGATGTCAGCGAAAGTGTTGCTAGGGAAGTGGCAGTCATTTCATTAGGAAAACTACTGGCACAGGTAGTTGACAAATGTCTCATGTCTACGGAAGGAATAGAAATGGATATTGAATGATAATCCTTTTTTATTGTCTTTAATTCAGAAGTATTTTAATGAAGATCATGCATTTGTCTTTACTTCTAGCTCTAAACTGCGTCTAGAATGTGGAGAACATGATGCTTCAGGAAAATAAAGGCCATTCTAGAAAGAATCTGTGGAGTTCCATCTTTACCCAGGATGGTTGACCTCAGGCATTGAGAAGAAATGGAAACGTGGTTTCTAGAGTTGGATAGTTCAAGTTCTGCCTCTTCTACTTACTGACTGCAAAATATTGGGAAAGTTAACCTGTGTCTCCATTTCCTCTTTTACAACAGGGGGATAATAAGACTCCATAGAGTTCCAAAATAATCATAAGAATCAGCAAACAGGAAGCACTCAGATGTTAAATATAGCCGATGCTAAGCACTATCAGCCATTCTTATGTACTTGAGAGAACAAGCTTCTATCTTGCTAAAAACATTGCCATTAATTTTTTCTATTGGTGGTTTAGTCACTAAGTCATATCCAACTCTTGTGACCCCAGGGACAGAGGAGCCTGGCAGGCTACAGTCCATGGGATTCTCCAGGCAAGAATACTGAAGTGGGTTGCTATTTCCTTCTCCAGAGGATCTTCCCAACCCAGGAATTGAACTCCGGTATCCTGTATTGTAGGCAAATTCTTTATCAACTGAGTTACAAGGAAAGCCCAGTTTTTTCTATTTGCCATAGCTAAACTTACTTTTAACTGAAACATCATGTATATGTCCCTTGCAGTTATAATAAAGATTATAATACTTTATATCTCATCATTTATATAATCTCATCAATGCATTTCTAAACCAAGTCCATAGACTTTCCAGCTTCTTCAAGGATACCACAAAGAAAATATTGAGAGAGAAAGGAAAGGAAAAATAGACCTGTATTGATATCAGATAAATAATAACATTGTCTTGCCACTTTTTTTTTTGAAAACCTTTTTAATTTTCCATATTTAGCTTATTTGTAAAGTTATATATTTTTGATGTTTCCATTTTGTTCCTATTTCTTTTTTTTTTAAATTTATTTTACTTTACAATACTCTATTGGCTTTGCCATACATCAACATGAATCCACCACAGGTGTACATGAGCTCCCAATCCTGAATCCCCCTCCCACCTCCCATCCCATAACGTCTCTCCTAAGAGCCAAAGCTGATGTTGACCTTTTTCTAAGTCACATTCTCCCTATTATGTGCATTGTGTATGCACACGCATTTATGTATACACATATTCCCTATTATGTGCATTGTGTATGCACATGCACTTATGTACACATATATTCCCNCCATCCCATAACGTCTCTCCTAAGAGCCAAAGCTGATGTTGACCTTTTTCTAAGTCACATTCTCCCTATTATGTGCATTGTGTATGCACACGCATTTATGTATACACATATTCCCTATTATGTGCATTGTGTATGCACATGCACTTATGTACACATATATTCCCTATTATGTGCATTGTGTATGCACACGCACTTATGTACACACATATTCCCTATTATATGCATCGTGTATACACACGCATTTATGTACACACACATATACGCGAGAATGCATATGTATGGAGACACGTGTTCATGTATGCTAGGTCGCTTCAGTTGTGTCTGACTCTTTGTGACCCTATGGACTGTAACCTGCCAAGTTCCTCTGCACATGGGATTCTCCAGGTAAGAATACTGATGTGTTGCCATTCCCTTCTCCAGGGGATCTTCCTGACCGAGGGATCGAACCTGAGTCTCTTACATCTCCTGCATTGCAGGCAGATGCTTTACCACTAACACCACCTGGGAAGCCCATATGCATGCATACATGCCTATATATGATTGGGTTGTAGATATGGTCAAGGCATTACTTGATGCATCAACATTTTAGAGTTTAAAAAAAGAAGAAAAAAAAAGCAGAATTCATAGATTGTAATTAAAAACATGGTCAGAGATTCTTTTAGTGACAATTTTTTTATTCTAGTCTCTTAATATACAAAGTTTGTATTTTCAAATAAATTACTTCAGTGAAACAATAACATTATCTTAGATGTATGGCAAATGTATTGCTTTTATAAAAGAACAATGATCACTTATCATGTTTTTCTGCTACTATTTACTTATTGCCTCTTTTCCTGTTTCCCAGCCTGAAAACACTTGTGAAGATTTTGTTTCTATCTCTGTACCCCTTGAGTGGTGTTGTACCTGACATAGAACTAGTGTACAATAATTAAGTTTTGAAAGAATGAATAAATAAATGAAGTTCATAGGCTTGCAAAGCTGGTTGTGACACCATTACGCTGGGAAGAAAACCAAGGCTCCAAGATGTAAAAAGGTTTGCCTGACAACCTGCAGTTATTTGGAGGTAGAAACAAGTCAAGCGTTCAAGTCCCCTGCTTCCCCATAGACTCTCTTTAATCCTCACCATATGTCTGAAATTTTAGGAGTGAGAGGCTTTTCTTTTTTTCTCTCACTTTTTTTAAGTGGTGTTGAATGATGAAATAAAGGGGGAGGAGAAGGGGGATACAATTCAAGCTGCCAGTGATGAAAATAAATTAGTAGGAGGCATCCTGACGGTCCAGGAACTAATATCCATGCATAGCAGCAAGCATATGTTTTTCCTGGCACACTTTGACTCTGAATGTAACCAAGCACAGAAGTTGGTGTTTCATTACTTTAAGCATTTGTATTACGACGTTTGTATATGTCAGCAGTGTGTAGGGAAAGACATTAAAAAGAAATGTCTTGTTATTACATATTTTGAAATGTTCTATATTCCTGCAGCATGGTTTATTTTTAGTTTCCTTTCTCAGCATGCAATTCTGACAATTTGGAGATAGAAAAATCTCTAACAGACACAAATTCTTAGGTATACAGAATGCGTGATACAGGCTGCCTATATTTTAATCTTGGCTTAACCCCATAGCTGTGTGACTTTGAAACGTAAAATAACATTTGGGTTCCTTGTTTCTTATCTTGAAAATGTACCGTTGAAGTTTTTTTAAATTATAGGGTTTATCTCATCATCTGAGTATTAAACAAGATAACATGTAAAGCATCTAGTGTAGTGCTTGATATTTTAAAATGTTCTACCAGTTAGCTATTTGTGTGGAAGAAATTACCTCAAAACTTAGTGGCTTAAAACATTAGGCATATATTATTACACTTTATAAGTCTATGGGAAGCCAAGTGTTGGCTGCCCTGGACTCATCTGGGTGACTCGGTTAATCTTGGTGGGTCTAAGGTGCCCATCTGATGTTTGGATAGGGCAGTCTCCTCTGAGCTTAGATGTGGCTGGGGGCAACTTGACTGATGCAGCACTGCTCATACGTCCTTCATCCAGTTCCCAGTATAAACCCAGGTGAGCAAATGCAGGCATGTTTCTTTCAAAATGGTGGAATCATACAAGCAAGCCAGCTAATATGCAAATATTTTTCACAGCTTTGCTTGCTTCATTCCTACAAACATCTGCTTGGCCAAATCAAGCTTCATGACCAGACTGGGGGTAGAAATGCATCTCTCCAGCCCATTGCCTTTGGTATAGATGTTGCTGTTCAGTCACTCAGTTATGTCTGACTCCTTGCGACCCCAAGGACTGCAACACACCAGGCTTCCCTGTCCTTCACAATCTCTTGGAGTTTGCTCAAACTCATGTCCATTGAGTCAATAGTGCCATCCAAAAATCTCATCCTTTGTTGCCCACTTCCCCTCCTGGTATGGATGCAATGCAAAGTTAAAGATGATGTCAATAATGTAGTTTTACGAATACTTGATTGTATGACACTGAAAAATATCGCTCTATCATTTACTTCACAAATCTTCACAAATCTTATTTTTATAAGAAATAAAATGCCTTATTTCTTCTGAAGCTACTGAATTATCCAGAGTACTTTTCCAAACTGTTTCTAACTTAAGTACTCTAAAATTTTATGAGTGGCATAGACAGTATCCAACATCTTGGCAAAGCTCTTTCCAACCCATTGGAAAAAGGACATTCAACAACATGTCTCTCTTTATCTCACTTTCAGGTGGCTTCCATTCAGCTCATTCTCTTTTAAATGCTTGGCTTTTTTTTTTATGGCTATAATCTTAAGCACACTCAACTACCTTAGGCTTTTTTATCTCTGTTCTTTTAACTCTACTGATGCATCTTTAAGTTCACCAAATTTCTTTTCTTTAGCCTATCTAATGAATTTTCCATTCTGCTTTTGTACTTCTTTCAGTAGTCACATATGAATATGAGAGCTGGACCATCAAGAAGCCTGTGTGTTGAAGGATTAATGCTTTAGAACTGTGGTGCTGGAGAAATTCTTGAGAGTTCCTTGGGAGCCGCAGTCAATCCTAAAGAAAATCAACCCTCAATATGCATTGGAAGGACTGATCTTGAAGCCGAAACTCCAAAATTTTGGCCACTTGATGTGAAGAGCTGACCTATTGGAAAAGACCCTGATGTTGGGAAAGAATGAGGGCAGGAGAAGAAAGGGGAGACAGAGAATGAGATGGTTGAATGGCATCACTAACTCAATGGACATACATGTGAGTGAATAAATAGACATAAAGAAACTTCAGGAGATATTGAAGGATGGGGAAGCCTGGTGTGCTGCTGTACATGGGATCACAGTCAGACATGGCTTTGTGACTGAACAACAGCAACTTTTCAGTTGCATATTTCTATTCATTTGTGTATATAGGTTTGATTTCTCTGCTCAAATTTACTCATTTACTCATTGAGGCCATTCTTTCCTTTAATTATTTGAATGTCTTTCTTTTTATTTTTGTAATATATATATATTGAAGTCTTTGTCTGCCAAATATAACATATGGGCATGCTCAGTTTCCATTCCATAGACTTTTTACCTAAGAATAGATCACACTCTATTATCACTATGTGTGTCTTATAGCTTTTTAAATTTTATTTTTACTTAAAACTGGATAGTTTATGTACCATTGTATAGCTGCTTAGTATTCTGTTGCATAGTTTTGACTATTGTTACTTTTGCTTTTTGCTTTAGTAAGTAGTTAAATTGCTTAGACCCAAAATGTAATGTATTTTCCATGATATGTGGCATCTTAAATCTCTGCGAACTTCTTACAGCTTCAAACTGTTGCTGTTTTAGCCCAATCTCCCTGTACCTCCCTCTTTATATTTATAATTTACTAATTATCAAAGATCTGGGCAGTGCTTCAACTCATTGTTTTGGGTTTATCCTCTCTTGGTTTGCTTAATCTTGTAAATTATGGAAATTCTTCTTCTAATTGATCTGTTTGCTTCAGTCTCTGTCCTCTGATCCCTAAAGCCAACAAGGCTTCAGTTTCTTGCCATGTGACTTACAGATTTTGAAAACTGATTCATTAAGGAAAAAAGTCAACAACAGCACATTCATGTCTCTCACCCAGTACAGCTCTGTCATTTAAGGATAGATTCTATTAGGTCTCTGCTTGCATTTTCATGGAATTCCCCTCAGCCTAACCACTAGCATGCATAATCAAACAAGGATTTGCACATAGTGTATAATCGTATATTAGACCGAGTTCTCTTTCTGAATTCGATTGTTTCTTTACACCTTGAGGTTGTGAGTTTCTGCTGCTAACTCATAACTGAGTGTCCTGCAACAACAAAATCACAAACTTGCAATCATTTCCATTTCCTGTTGAAAGTTTTCCCTTAAGAATAAGCTATCTTTTGGATTCTGTCTGAATTTGGAAACTTTCCAGTGTTTTTAAATAGTTGGCTTTTATACTGTGAAGAAAGCTGAGTGTTGAAGAATTGATGCTTTTGAACTGTGGTGTTGGAGAAGAAGATTCTTGAGAGTCCCTTGGACTGCAAGGAAATCTAACCAGTCCATTCTAAAGGAGATCAGTCTTGGGTGTTCATTGGAAGTACTGATACTAAATCTGAAACTCCAATACTTTGGCCACCTTATGCAAAGAGTTGACTCATTGTAAAAGACTCTGATGCTGGGAGGAATTGAGGGCAGGGGGAGAAAGGACAACAGAGGATGAGATGGCTGGATGGCATCACCAAATCGATGGACATGAATTTGGGTAAACTTCGGGAGTTGGTGATGGACAGGGAGGCCTGGAGTGCTGTGATTCATGGGGTCACAAAGACTTGGACACGACTGAGTGACTGAAATGAACTGAACTTAACTGATGCTGTATCTAGACTTCATACCAGTTATCTGCAGAAGGGTTCCTGTGAGCGCTTCACTTTACTGTCATACCATAAGCTCTCTGCCTTGTCCAATGGCAGCAATGCTGCTTCTTCCCTCCAGGTGTTTTAAAGAAGATAGAAGCAGGACTTGAATTATTTGCAATAAAATGGTTGAACCTGAAGAGTATGTGAGTTAATGGCTAAAAGCATCAGCTAAGGAGCCAAACAACCTGGGTTTGAATCTCAAATCTGCCATTTAATAATTCCTTTAAGTTGTTTACATCATTTACTCTCTTTATGCCTCAATGTCTTCATCAATCAAATGTACAACAGGATAACAACTACATAAAGTTTTTTTGTGAGAGCTAGATAAATTGATATATATAAATGCATAGAACATTGCATGGCATATCATGTTGACATATAATTATTATGTACCACTTTTACTTAAAAATAAGTAACAAGATATGATAAAGCTTACTAATTCCATGTAGAAAGAGTATCAGAATCACATCATAAAGCACTGGATTTGAGTATTAGCCCTTCCACATACCTGCTGTATGGTCTAGAGCTTATCATATCCTCTCAAGGCATCTGTTTTTCTATCCACAGCATGGATGACGTCCTGCTCCACCTAGCTCATGAGGGTGCTACAAATATCAAACCAAATACTGGGTTTAAAAGATCTTTGTAAACTGCAAAGTTCTGAGCAAAAGAGAGGTGCATTGATAGGAAATATCTTTAGCTTAAAAGATGAATCGGGAGTGCTCATGCACTGTTTTCTGTGTGTGTGTGCAGCCGACAGTGGAGCAGCCACTCTGGAAAACAGAATGGAGTTCTCTCAAAAAATTAAAATTAGAACTACCTTATGGTTCAGCACTTCCACACCTGGCTATTTTCCCAAAGGAAATGTATATGTATATATACATATGAAGGGATAGGATTGTCCAAACATATGATAGTTCTAATTTTAATGTTTTGGGAAGCTTCCATACTGTTTTTGCTGTTTTCCATAGAGGCTGTACCAATTTACATTCCCACCAATATTATTCATATCAACACTGTTTACAATAAGACAAGATATGGAAGCAACCCAAGTGGCCATCAACAGACAAACTGATAAGAAATTGTGATATATATATATATATATATACAATGTATTACTCAACCATAAAAAAAAGAATGAAGCTATGCCATTTATATCAATATGAATGGAACTAGAGAATACCATTCTTAGTGAAATGCCAAAAAAGAACTATATAATATCACTTATGTGGTGAAACTAAAAAATAAAATAAATAAATGTATATAGCAAACAAAATTAGGCAGATATAGAAAAGAAGACACAGGTGTAGATTAAAAAATTTGTGGACACAATGGGGAAAGCAGAGGGTAGGGTGAATTGATAAAGTAGCATTGACATATACACACTACCATGTGGTCTGTACAGTCAAAGCTATGGTTTTCCCACTAGTTATGCATGGTCATGAGAGTTGGACCATGAAGAAGGCTCAGAGTCGAAGAATTGATGCTTTTGAATTGTGGTGTTGAAGGAGACTCTTGAGAGTCCCTTGGACTGCAAGGAGATCCAACCAGTCAATTCTAAAGGAAATCAACACTGAATATTCACTGGGAGGACTGATGCTGAAGCTGAAACTCCAATATTTTGGCCATGTGATACAAAGAACTGACTCTTTCCCTGAAGCTGGGAAAGATTGAAGGAGGAGGGGAAAGGGCCAGCAGAGGATGAGATGTTTGGATGGCATTACTAACTTGATGGACATGAGTTTAAGTAGGCTCTGGGAGTTGAAGATGGGCAGAGAAGCCTGGCATGCTGCAGTTCATGGGGCTGCAAAGAGTCAGACATGACTGAGTGACTGAACTGATGTGTAAAATAGTGTGAAGCTAGCATAAAGGTGTATAACACAGGAAGCTCAATCCAGTGCTTTGTAATGACCTAGAGAGGTGGGATTGGTGACTAGAAGGGAGTATTAAGAGGGAGGGGATATATGTATTAGTTCAATTCCGTTGCTCAGTTATATCAGAATCTTTGCTACACCACGGACTGCAGCACGCCAAGCTTCCCTGTCCATCACCAACTCCTGGAGCCTGCTCTAACTCATGTCCATAGAGTCAGTGATGCCATCCAACCATCTGATCCTCTGTCATCTCCTTGTCCTCCTGCCTTCAATCTTTCTTAGCATCAGGGTCTTTTCTAACAAGCCAGTACTTAGCATCAAGTGGCCAAAGTGNACTCCTGGAGCCTGCTCTAACTCATGTCCATAGAGTCAGTGATGCCATCCAACCATCTGATCCTCTGTCATCTCCTTGTCCTCCTGCCTTCAATCTTTCTTAGCATCAGGGTCTTTTCTAACAAGCCAGTACTTAGCATCAAGTGGCCAAAGTGTTGGAGTTTCAGCTTCAGCATCAGTCCTTCCAATGAATATTCAGTGTTGATTTCCTTTAGGATGGACTGGTTGGATCTCCTTGCAGTCCAAGGGACTCTCAAGAGTCTTCTCCAACACCACAGTTTAAAGGCATAAATTCTTCAGCGCTAAGCCCTCTTTATAGTCCAACTCTCATATCCATGCCTGACTACTGAAAAAACCATAGCTTTGACTAGATGAAACTTTGTTGGCAAAGTAATGTCTCTGCCTTTTAATATGCCATCTAGGTTGATCATAGTGTTTCTTTCAAGGAGCAAGCATCTTTTAATTTCATGGCTGCAGTTACCATCTGCCATGATTTTAGATACCAAGAAAATACAGTCTGTCACTGTTTCTACAGTTCCCCATCTATTTGCCATGAAGTGATGGGACCAGATGCCATGATCTTAGTTTTCTGAATGTTGAGTTTTTCTTTTTAAAAAAATTAATCTACCTATTTTAATTGGAGGCTAATTACAATATTTTAGTGCTTTTTGCCCTACACTGACATGAATTTTAAGCCAACTTTTCACTCCCATCTTTCACTTTCATCAAGAGGCTTTTTATTTCTTCTTTGTTTTCTGCCATAATGGTGGTACCATCTGCATATCTGAAGTTATTGATATTTCTCCCAGCAATCTTGATTCCAGCCTGTGCTTTATCCAGCCCAGGATTTTGCATGATGTACTCTGCACAGAAGTTAAATAAGCAGGATGACAATATACAGTTTTGACATACTCTTTTCCAAATTTGGAACCAGTCTGTTCCATGTCCAGTTCTAACTGTTGCTTCCTGACCTGCATGCAGATTTCTCAGGAGGCAGGTCAGGTGGTCTGGGATTCCCATCTCTTTCAGAATTTTCCACAGTTTGTTGTGATCCACACAAAGGCTTTGGCATTGTCAGTAGTGCAGAAGTAGATGTTTTTCTGGAACTCTCTTGCTCTTTCGATGACCCAACGGATGCTGGCAATTTGATTTCTGGTTCCTTGGACTTTTTAAAATCCAGCTCAAAAACCTGGAAGTTCATGGTTCATGTTGAAGCCTGGTTTGGAAAATTTTGAGCATTACTTTGCTAGCGTGTGAAATGAGTGCAATTGTGCAATAGTTTTGTGTCTCAGATGGTAAAGCATCTGCCTACAATGCAGGAGACCAGGGTTCAGTTCCTGGGTTGGGAAGATTCCCTGGAGAAGGAAATGGCAACCCACCCCAGTACTCTTGCCTGGAAAATCCCATGGACGTGGGAGCCTTGTAGGCTATTGTCCAGGGGGTTGCAAAGAGTCGGACATGACTAAGTGACTTCACTTTCTTTCTTTGAACATGTTTTAGCATTCCCTTTCTTTTGGGTTGGAATGAAAACTGACTTTTTCCAGTCCTGTGGCCACTGCTGAGTTTTCCAAATTTGCTGGCATAAAGTGCAGCACTTTAACAGCATCATCTTTTAGGATTTGAAGCAGCACAACTGGAATTCCATCACCTCCAGTAGCTTTGTTCACAATGATGCTTCCTAAAGTCCGCTTAACTTCACATTTCAAGATGTCTGGCTCTAGATGAGTGATTACACCATTGTGGTTGTCTGGGTCACGAAGATCTCTTTTGTGTAGCTCTTCTGTGTATTCTTGTCACCTCTTTTTAATATCTTCTGCTTCTTTTAGGTCCATACCATTTCTATCCTTTATTGAGCCCATCTTTGCTGGAAATTTTCCCTTGGTATATCTAATTTTCTTGAAGCTACCTCAGTCTTTTCCATTCTATTGTTTTCCTCTGTTTCTTTGCACTGATCACTAAGGAAGGCTCTGTTATCTCTCCTTCCTATTCTTTGGAACTCTGCACTCAGCTGGGTATATCTTTCTTTTTCTCCTTTGCTTTTCACTCCTCTTCTTTTCACAGCTACTTGTTAGGCCTCCTAAGACAACCATTTTGCCTATTTGCATTTTTTTTTCTTGGGGATGGTCTTGATCACTGCCTCAGGTACAATGTCACAAACCTCCATCTGTAATTCTTCGACACTCTGTCTATCAGATCTAATCCCTTGAATCTATTTTTCTTTCCACTGTATAATTGTAAAGGATTTGCCCCATACCTGAATGGGGCAGTGGTTTTCCCTACTTTTTAAAATTTAAATCTGAATTTTGCCATAAGGAGTTCATAATATGCACCACAGTCAGCTCCTGGTCTTGTTTTTGCTAACTGTGTAGAGTTTCTCCATCTTTGACCATAAAGAATATAATCAGTCTGATTTCAGTGTTGGCCATCTGGTGATATATGCATACTTATGGTTAATTTGCATTGTCATACAGCAGACATCAACACAACATTGTAGAACAATTATCCTTCATATAAAATAAATTTAAGAAATAATCTCTCCCTTTTGTATAGGATTACTAATGAACCTTAAGAAATATAATGTCTATAAGACATTTATCCCCAACTGCTGAAGGATGTAAAGTTCAAGAAATATTAACTGGTTGATATCCTTATCCTTACTACTTTTAAATATTTGTTTCCCTCTTTTATTTCAAAAATATACTTTACAATTCTTTTAAAAAGAAAATAAACTAGTTAATTAGCCATAAAAAAGGGATGAAAATGAGCCATTTATAGAGACATGGCTAGACCTAGAGACTGTCAAGTAGAATGAAGCAAGTCAGAAAAAGAAAAACAAATATTCTATATTAACACATGTATGTAGAATCTAGAGAAAATTGTATAGATGAACCTGTTTGCAAGGCAGAAATAGAGACACAGACATAGAGAACAAATGTACGGACACCAAGGGGAGAAAGGAGGAGTGTGTTGAATTGGAGATTGAGGTTGACGTATATACACTACTGTGGATAAAATCAATAATCAATGAGAATCTGCTGGATAGCACAGGGAACTCTCCTTAATGCTCTGTGGGGACCAAAATGGAAAAAAAAAATCCAAAAATGAGGCAATATACATATACATAAGTCTGCTTCACTTTGCTGTACAGCAGAAACTAAAGGAACACTGTAAAGCAACTCTATGTCAAGAAAAATATTAAATAAAAAAAACAAACTAATGGTTACCAGTGGGAAGAGGGAAAGGGGGATGGGCCAGAGAGGGGTTTGAGATTAAGAGAGACAACCGACTATGCATAAAATAGATAAATAACAAGGATATATTTTACAGCACAGAGAATTGAAGCTATTATTTGTAACAACTTTTAATGGAATATGCTTGTTAAAAATAGTGAATCACTATGAAACTGAGCCCTGATTCAGGTTATACATCTGAAACTAATATAATATCATAAATCAACTCTATGTCAATTAAAAATTAAAACAAATTGGATAGAATAATAAAACTTTTTAAAATGATAATATATTGTATATTTAAAAGTTGCTAAGAGAATAAATCTTAAAGTTCTTATGATAAAAAATTATAACTATGTGTGGTGATGGATATGAATGAGACTGTGGTAATCACTTTGCAATGTATACATATATTGAATCATGCTGTACCCCCGAATCTATTATAATGTTATATCTCAATTATATCTCAGTAAAAAAAAATGAAGACAAAATAATGAAGGAATTTAGATAATATTTTGAACTCAATGATAATAAAATATATTAAGACTCGTGGGATGCAGGCAAAACAGTATTCAAAGGAAATGCATAGCTTTTTATGCACGTATTAGTAAAAGAACAGCTAACTAAACAGAAATAAAATAGAAGGAAATAAAGAGAAGAACTGAGACAGAAAAAATACAGTAGGAACTATCACCAAATTAAAAATTGGTCCTCTGAAAAGTCTATTAAAATTGATAAAACACTCTGGTGAGACTGATCTAAAGAAGCGAGAAGGCACAACAAATTGTCACCGAGAGTGAAAAGAGAGCTCTTTTCTCCACCATCTGATTGCAGTTGAATTTGCTCTTCACCATGTCTTGTCACAAGACTTCAAGAATCAGGTGATTCCTGGACAAGAAACAAAGCAGAATCCATTCCAGTCCTCAATTAATTTGAATGAAAAGTGGTAAAAATCAGGTACAACTCCAGGAGGTCACTGGAGAAGATCTAAGCTGCGTCTATCAGAAGCCTCGCATATCAAGTGGCCCGCATTTATGCTATGTTAAGTTAGGGTCACATATACTGACTCATTGGAAAAGATCCTGATGCTGGGAAAGATTGAGGGCAAGAGGAGAAGGGGGTGACAGAGAATCAGATGGTTGGATGGCATCTCTGACTCAATGGGCATGAGTTTGAGCAAGCTCCAGGAGATGGTGAAGGACAGGGAAGCCTGGCGTGTTGCAGTTCATGGAGTTGCAAAAGGTCAGACAGTACTGAGCAACAACAAGATAACTTGGATATTTACCAACCAAATCACTAGAGAACATCACTACTCTCTGAACAGCTTATGTGAGAGACAGAATGCTTGGCTCCTGATGTTTTGTATTTTTCTCTCTAGAGGTCTATGCATCTCAGTACTAAATATATGAAGCCTTTCATTAGAACTGTTCTCATATTATTCTGGTTTGTGATGATGTACTGAAGAAATATTCCTGCTGTCAAATATTTTAAAAATCCATGAAAAGAGAATCATCAGTACAGATCTTGAATACATTAAAAACATAAAAAATCTTATGAATAAGTAAATATTATAAAAATTTAGATAAAACAGACAAAGCCTCTATCAAACACAACACATAGTGAGTGGTGAAATATAGAAAGCCTTTCTTCTGAGAATGGGAACAAGACAAGCCTGCCTGCTAACACCACTTTCTTTCTTTCTTTTTTTTTTTTTTTTCAGTATTCAATATGGAGTAGTAGCTATGTGGGAGAGCCAAACAATGTATCTGAGTTAGAAATTAAGGGACAGAACTCAATATTTGGTGGCTTCTCTGATGTCTCAGATGATAAAGAATGTGCCTGCAATGCAGGAGACCTGGGTTTGATCCTTGGGTTGGGAAGATTCCCTGGAGAAGGAAACGGCTACCCACTCCAGTATTCCTAACCGGAGAATCCCATGGACAGAGGAGCCCAGGAGGCTGCAGACCATAGAGTCTCAAAGAATCAGATATGACTGGGTGACTAAGCACCTTAGCACTCAGTATTTGCCAATGATATGATTAGCTGCATTGACAATACTGATGAGATAAACTATTGCAAATAGGAACTTTTATGAAAAGATCCCTGAGTTTCAAAATTATTTTAGAAGAAAACTTAATTTTTATATGCTGACAACAAAGAAAACAAAATGTTAAAAAGATACTAATTTTGATAGCAACAAAAATATCAAATATATAAAAATAAATCTAATAAAGAGCTAGTGTTAATCACTCAGCTGTGTCCAACTCTTTGCAACCCTATGGAACCCTCCAGGTTCCTCTGTCCATGGACTTTTCCAGGCAAGAATACTGGAGTAGGTAGCCATTCGTTTCTCCAGGGGATCTTCTGGACTCAGGGATTGAACCCAGGTCTCCCACATTGAAGGCAGATTTTGTACTGACTGAGTGAATAAAAGGGATGCAAAATTTCCTCAAAATGACAAACAAATTCTACTGAGACATTATAGAATATCTAAATGAATTGAAATATGTATCACATTCTTGGATTAGAAAGCTCAATGTTATGAAGCTGTCTCTTTTCTCCCAGTCAGTTATAGATTCAATGCAATGTCAACCAAAAATCTCAAAAAAGTTCTGCTGCTGCAGTTAAAAAAAAAAAGAGTTCTGCTTTCCCACAAGCACTTATTGTGTGGGATCACACCACATTTTGTTCTCAACTGAAGAGATCCTTATATATTCCTTTTATTATTCAAAGCACTTGCTCTGTTTTTTCATGCTAATTCCAAGATGCCACACAGTAGTGCCAGCCTTTCACAACTGGAGTGTGTGAATCCTTAAAATAAATAATGTTGGGTCTGATGTTTTAACTGGGTGTGTAAGAACATGGAACAGTTTAAGGTTACACAAAATTCACCAAAAAATGAGGGAAGAGAAAGTGAATTCACAAAAATTCAATAAAAACATTTTTGTCTTCACAGATGACCACATCCTGGTACAGAAATGCATTCCTAATATTCAGGTATCAGGGGTCCTTTCACAAAAACTTGTAGTGTTTCTTGAAAATCTCTGCACAGGGTAGATGAAGCACATATATAAAACTGAATTTGGTCTTGTGCAAATGTTCTTAGTAGGTTCTTATGATTCAGTATTTATAATAAAGTCCTCAAAATGCCCACAATATTTTAAAGCAAAGAGATGTGAGTAGACAAAACCCCTTTCTGTTTTCTTAAAAATTCTAACCAATCCTTGTGGTTAAGAGCCTGCATATAATAAGCAAATTGTTCCTTTTCTACAGGAAATCCAACACAAGGCTAATTTGATCCTACCTTAGGTTATGCTTTTCCAGAATGATGGCTCACATTTTTCTACCAACTCTTTTGTGGAAGTTTATTGTGTTTGTTCTATTATTGTCCATATCTGTTAAGAATGCACGCAACTGCAAATAACAATATCTGACTAGAAATAGCCCAAACTCAGTTATTTATAGTTTTCCATTAATAAGAAGTCTGGAAATAGGTAATTGTTGTTAGTAGTGCCTTAGTGGCAAATGATATTAGGACACAGGTTTAGCATCTCTAAGATTAATTTGACCTCAGGGCTATTTAATGGCTGCAAGTGATCCAAATATCACATACTTACCCAAAGACATTAAGAGACAGTATTGTGGATGGGTCGGCATGGGACATGGAGATCATGGAACAAGGGGCTTCTCTTTATAGGGCTTTCTGGAGGAGAATCCCTCCCCAAAGGCTTCCCAATCCTTGCTCTTACATCTCCTCATTGTAGTTGAGTTACCTTTTCTGATATCTGAACAAAACACAGTTGGGGTTAGTGTGAAGTGAGGTAATGAACAGAGTTAGCCATGATGGTTTTCTGTTTGTAATTTTTTTTCTGAATTTTACTTAATTTAACAAATAATTAAGAACAGGATAATTTCGATTATAACAAGAGATCCTTCATTCTCAACACAGTAGGAAATATTTACCACATTTACTTTTTTTGTTCTCTTTCTTCTTTCTCATACATACATATTGCATACATATTGACTTTGTATGAAACAGTTTTCATAAATCAATGAATCAATTTTAGATACGATTCCCTATTATCCTAAATATTCCAGTATATCTTTTCTAAAAATCAAACTAAACCTTTTACATAATCACACTATTATCCTCAAGATCAGAAAGTTTGAATTAACCATGTATGCTCAGTCACTCAGTTGTATCCTACTCTTTGGAACCCCATGGACTGTAGCCCACCAGGCTCCTCTCTCCATAGATTCTCCAGGAAAGAATACTGGAGTGGGTTGCCATGCCCTCCTCCACGGGACTTTCTCAATCCAGGAAGCAATTCCAGGTTTCCTGCACTGCAGATGGTTCTTTACCATCTCAACCACCAGGGAAGATCCTCATAATTAGATTTGGAACAGCAATATCAGAGAAACAACACTCCGGTCTCAGTATCCTAATACGTGGTATACAGTATTGATTTGTCCCAGTCTTGGCAAGGTAAGTTATGACTATATGGTTAAATTGTTGTCTGCTAGGATTCTACACTACAAAGTAATTATCTTTCTTTAGAAATAGTATGTGTTTTGTTAGGAAATACTTTGAGACTATGAAAATATCCTATTTCTCAATAAATTTTCATTTTAATTTTTGTATCCATTGATGATTCTTACTGTATCATTATTATTATAATGATTATTAAATGGCGATTTTATAAATTTATTATTTGGCATTCTATTATTAAAGAAGAGCTTTCGCTACTTTGCATTAATTCATTCTATCAGTAGAGACTTATGGATTCCTACTTTATTCAATGGATTGAAATCCAATAGAATTATTTTGAGCTAAGTTTGTCCCAGATTTGGCCAATGGAAGCTGCTCCAAACTGATTTCTGTATCCCTCTGATGTGGCATTACTATTTCTTTGGGTTTCCCTGGTGGCTCAGTTGGTAAAGAATCTGCCTGCAAAGAGAGTTCAATCCCTGGCATGGGAAGATCCCCTGGAGAAGGAAATGGCAATCCTCTCCAGTACTCTTGCCTGAAGAATTCCATGGACAAAAGAGCCTGATGGGTTATAGTACATAGGGTTGCAAAGAGTTGAACACGACTGAGCAACTAACACTATCTACTATGTTCAACAAGTAATTTTTGTAGACCCAAGTTCAGAATCATCCATCTTTCCATGGAATCCTCCTTTATTTTAGTAAGAATAACACTCATAAACCAACATCTGGTTTCTACATCACAATGTACTCATTGCCTCCTAGGTCTCACTGTTTTCAAGCCCTCATAGAAGACAGAGCTAAGAAATACATATGAAAATGCCTATATGGGCTTCCTAGGTGGCGTTCGTGGTAAAGAACCCACCAGCCAATGCAGGAAGCATAATGAGACGTGGGTTCCCTCCAGGGTCTGGAGGAGGGCATGGCAACCCACCCCAGCATTCTTCCCTGCAGCATTCCATGAACAGAGAAGCCTGGTGGGCTGCAGTCCATCAGATCACAAAGAGTTGGATATGACTGAAGTGACTTAGCACATATACCTATATATTTATTATTCACATTTACTTTTACCTGTTTATATATTGTTTATTGTTCAGTTGTTCAGTCATGTCCAACTCTTTGTGACCCCATGGACTGCAGCACGCCAGGAGTCCCTGTCCATCAACAACTCCTGGAGCTTGCTCAAATTCGTATCCACTGAGTTGGTGATGCTACACACACACACACACACACACACACACACACACACACACACCCATATATATATACTATCTATTGAAAGATATGAGTTTCTAGTTTCTAGAGTACTAGCACCTCCAATTCTAACCTAAACTTTAGGGTGATCTAGCCTTACCCCTTTTCCATATTTCTAACTCCCATCTCCAGCAGTAAGAGATAATGGCTCCAATTATCTTTGATTAATTTATTTGCTCTAATCTCTGGTATGAAACCAGTCTCCCAGCAATACTTGTTCTTGACCTTGACTATTGTATCACCTTCTGGCTCAGTCATGACTTCACATAGCCTCTTGTTGACCTTCCCCTGCCCCAGTGCATTGACCACCTTTTTTGCTTGGACTTTTGCTTGCTTCAATTCTGATTCTACCAACTGCATTTGTACTCAGCCCCTGATTGAATTTTCTCTCATCACATGACTTTTAAATATTTTCATACTTTGCACCACAATTCATTTTTTAGAACTACTTTGTCACAGATACACAGAAATAAGCTGATTGACCCATGGAAAACAGTCACAAGCCCATGTAAAAAATGAAGGACACATAGATTAATGGGTAGAGAAATATAAGCAACCACAAATTATCAAAATACTTGTTCAAAATCTTACTATTTCTTTCACCAATGAAACAGTTAAACATTATACCATGGACATTTCCCCAAACCTCCCATATTTAAAACCTACATCATTTTGTATGTGACTACAACGGGTGCCTACTTTTATTCAGTCACTTGTCACCTATCTAAATGTCTGTTGGTTTTTCCAAGTAGCTTTTTAGCTCGTTAAAGACAAGAATTGTCGTTTATCTCCATACCCCAGATCTTAGCCTAGGGTCCAACAAACTGGTGTTTGATAAATATTTGCAGAATCACTGAGTTATCTAAATGACTAAATAATGCTATTAGTCAGAATGAACAAATGCAACCACTGAATGAATGCTGTAAAATGTTTTTGCCTATTTTTTCTATTCAAGAACATTTTGATTATTTTTCTCTTTTTTATAGATCTTCAGTACGTTTGTTGGTAACTGCTGCCTGAACCTGTTTTCTTTTAGCAATGACTCTTCAAACTCCCACAGTCCATACACTTGACTCAGAAATGGAGATTTAATCTACTACTAAACGCTGGTTGGAGTTGGACTCGGAAAGGCCAGTTTTTATAAGAAGTACAGAAACCACCACGTTAATGACTTTTCCAGAGTTCTCCAAAATCTATTTAGCCTCATATCCTGATAATCCACAATTTTTTTTTTTAAACTTACAGGCACCAGAGAAAGCAGTTTTGGGTATTAATCTTTTTTCTTTCTCTTATAAACCAAGCTCTCCGATATCACTTCTAACTGTTTCAAGTCGAGTTTAGCATTGAAATTTCACATATTTCATATCTATTTAAATTTGATTATCAGAGGCTTCTGTGTACCTGTCTGAGGGAAAGAAAAATGTTATATAAAATAAAAATATTAAATAATAAAATAACTCTGAAGCTATTATATGAGACAGCATATTCCCATGTGGAAGAGAAAGATGTTCCCAGCAAGAGATGCTTCCTGAGGGATTTCTGCTCTTCTTTTGGCCTGTGATCTGGAACAGGAACTCCAGGTCTCCCTATATCTGTTCTGCCCTATATGTTGACTACTAGCCATTCGTGAGCACTTGAAATGTGGATGGTCTGAGCTGAGATGCTGCAAGATACACACTAGATTTTGAAGACATGATAAATGTAAATTATCTATCTTACTATTTATTTTTAAAATCAACTGTGTTTTAAAACGATATTTTGGATATATGGATTTTAATAAAATATGTCATCGGTTGCCATTTTCCCCCTGATCACTTTTATAAGGAAAGTCTCGAAAGCATTGCCTATTGTTGCTGCTTGCACTTACCTTACAATCTCTCCTCTGTAAGCTCCAATCCATTTTCACCTCAAAGAGGCACCAAGACCTCAATTACCAAGGTTTCAAATGACCTCCATATTGCAAAATTCTATAATCATGATGTTTTTTCAATGAATTTGATCCCAGCACTATTTGGCACAGTTGATGACTGTTTTCTTTCTGAGATCTTCTCTTCTTTTGGCTTCAATGACCTTATATGCTTCTGGTTTTTCCTTTTCCCTCAGTGGGGTTTTTCTTTGCTGACTCCTTTCCTTCCCTTTGACTTCTAAATATTGGAGTGAGTCTAAGCTCAGTTCTGGGACTTCACCTCTCCTCAAAATTCACTCTCTCATTTACCCAGTGCTTTAGTTTTAAACACCATTGGCATATAAAAAATCCAAAATATTTCCTCCAGCCCTGACTTACTTCCCAAATTCATAAAACAACTGCCAACACCATTTAGTATCTTTACCTGCTTGCCTAATATACACTTCAAACTTAACTCTGTTCTCTCTCATTCTCTCTTGGCTTGTCCTTTTAGTACTTCTAGCAAGGTTCTAATTCTCAGCAGATGGCATCACCATCTGCCCAACTGCCAAAGCTTCATATCTAAGATCTGCCCTCTCTTTCTCTCTGATTCAATGTATCAGTGTGTCTGATGGACTCAACCTCTGAAGCGCATCCTATCTTCCCAGGGTGTTCCCTGCTCCAAGCTACCATCTTCTATCATCTGAACTTAGTATTCTACTGACTAGTTTTACTTACTCCACGATAATCTACTCTAGGTATTGTGGGCGGAGTCATCCTTTACATTAAAAATTAGATCTAAAGTAGTAACATATTTAAACTTCCTACTTATCCCTATTCATTACCATATAATAGTTTCTTGCTCACTTACTTTTAGTTTTTTGACTCTCTTTGGTAAAAGGCAGAATCTTATCTGTCTTATTCACCAGTATATTCCTAGTGCCTAGAGCAGTAAGCATACTAAACATTTAAATATTTATTGATTGGATAAATATTTCATTACTCCAGTTTATTCACTAGGACAGGGTAAAAAAAAACCTGAAAAATTAGTGATGTTGGGGAAAGATGACAGGTTCATAATAAACAATGTTGCATTTTCAACTCTGTCTACTCTGGTGTATAGTTACCTCCCTTGGTCTACCTACTTGTTTTCACTGTGGACCAAATTTCTCTTAAACAGCTTTCTGTGATATTCAATACAGTAAACTTTTGGTCATGTGTAGCTACTGAGTACTTGAAATGTGAATAATGCAATTGAGTAGCTAAATACTTAATTTTATCTAATTAAATTTAAAAGCCACATTGACTAATGGCTGTCACACTGGATGGAGCTTCTCTAGAGTGAAAGTTCCTCAAAGGCAGCTTTTATGTTTTAGTTCTTCTCCATATCCTGAACACCAAGCAACTGTCTGATGCAACACAGGTGCTCATTAAGACTGGTTAAGATTCCTGAGTCAAAGGCAGGATAGTGAGAACTTGGGGCCTTGCCAAGCGATGTCTCTGTGGCAGAGAAGACTCCAACGGTGTCTCTTCTTCAGTGTAACCATAGGAATAGTTTCAGAGGTTTTAGAGATGTACAGGTTTTAAACCTATAAAAAATACAGGTTTTAGAAATGTAGAAATTCAAGATGCTTTCCTGATTTATACAAGCTGTGTGACCTCAGGCAAGCCATAGAACCACCTCTGAGCTTCTTTTTTCCTCACCCATGAAATAATAATATAAAAGAATGTAGCTTCTAACTCACTGGATTTTTATAAGAATCAGTCGAGGCCAAGAATAGGAAAACCTAGCTATAAAGTGTGAAGTGCTCTGTAAGTATATGGTTCTATTATGAGTCCCACAGATTTGTCCTATTGGCAGATAAATATTAGGAGTCAGTTATCAAACATCACATCATCTAGACCATCCTGGCTCTAGAAATGTTGGCATCTGCTCATTTTACTCCATGATGGAAAAAAGAATAAATAAATCATAAATGATTAATTTAGACTTCCCTCCATGCCTCCCGTTAACAGCTCAAAGTCCCCACCACACAGCAGGCTCAATGATGAACTGGTGTGGTAGAACCTTCAAGACGGCGGCTAACCCTTCTCCAAGTACAACCAGCTGTGAAAACAAATTTAGCTCCACCAACATTGCAAAGGAGCAAAGCTTTTTCATAGGTTAGAGATATAATGTTCACCCCATTCAGAGGAATCCAAACCAAATACCAATAGCTGGTGGGGGTAAGAGGATATTAAGCATAATAGACAGACTATCTGCTAGTTTACTGGAGGTGAAGGAAGAGGCATTTGTCATAGTTTTGCTAGAAAATGAGACTTTATCAAAGGGAGAGAGGGTGAAAGGCCACCGGTTCTATTGGTGCGATTATTATCTTTACATAGCTGGAGTGGCAAAAGAAATGATCCCAAACAGAACAAAACAAAACAGACCTCACTGAAGCACTTCAAGATGAGCCCCAAGAAGCCATCACACCAGACCCACTGGCTTCATCTTAATTTATCATCCTGGGCTTTGTTGACAAGAGCGGATTGGGTTCTCTGTCTCTCCAGCAGGTTTCATCATAGCGAACCACTTGGTGGACACTGGGGATGGTGAACTTTTAGGAAACAATCACTATAATACCAAAGATATTGCGTTTTTGAGCATCTACTGCAGCTCTAAAACTGCTTTCTATTTATTATCTCAATTGACAATTCACAAAATAAATGCTACCTTTTCTGTTTTGCAAATGAAGCAACTAGGGCTTAAATAGTCAGATCATAGATGTGTTGCTTTGACATTAATAAATATCAATACAGCAATGAACATCATATCAGAAGAAGCTATTTATATAAGCAACTTTCTTAGTGCCTCAAAAAAATGTACACTTAAGGGATTTGATGTTGTTTTTCTTTGTTGTTTAGTCACTAAGTCATGTCCAACTCTTTGCAAAGCCATGAACTGTAGCCTACCAGGTTCCTCTGTCCATGAGATTCCCCAGGCAAGAATGCTGGAGAGGGTTGCTATTTCCTTCTCCAGGGGATATTCCCAACCCAGGGATTCAAACCCAGGTCTCTTACATTGGCAGGTGGATTCTTCACCACTGAGCCACCAGGGAAGCCAAAGGATTTGATAGGATGCCTATTTGTTTTTTTCTAACAACATTTTGGCTCACACATCTACCTTCTGCATGTGTGGGGAAAGCCTAGAGCTCTCAAGAAATGCATCTATCCCAGATAGGTTTCTTTAGCATTGCCTTCACTGCCCATGCCAGCAGTCATAGCTGCCTCAGACAAAGACGCTAGGGCTACCTGCCTTAATCAGAGCAATTTCTCCATCCCACTTTCATTTTTCTCTCTTCTGCTTCAGTGGATTCTTTACCACTGAGCCACCTGGGAAGCCCATTAACAAGAACAACAAAGCTTATTTCTATGTTTAATAGTTTGTACCTCTTACTTTTCTGCCCCCTTATTGTCCCACTGATAACTCCCTTGTCCCTCTGATAACCGCAAATTTGCTCTCTGTATCTGTGAGTCTTCTTTTGATTCAAGTAAACCGATTCAAACTAAGTACAACTGCTTAAATGAACCCTGCTACAGAAGAAAGGCTAAAGGATGAGGTGGCCAGAGGAGGAAGAGGTTTTATCCAAATTTTGAATTATGCCCAGATTCTTTCACTATTCTCTCCCACCTCCACGTATAAGACCACGACAAGGCACCAAGAACCCCAAGCTCTTCAAAAATTTTAAATGAAGACGAACAATGAAATATTCATGAGTGTAATTCATTCTAACAGTATTTAATAAGCACTTACTATATTCAGGCCCTACCTTAGCTGCTCCGGACATAGGCCTGGTCCCCCAAATTTCCCTGGGCTTAAAAAGTAAGAAAATATTCATCAGATATGGATCCTTCCCTCATGAAATTTGCTTGAGGGACTTCTCAGGCAGCCCAGTGGTTAAGACTCTGAGCATCCAATGCAGGAGGGTGCAAGTTCAGTTCTTGGTCAGGAAAATAAGACCTCACATGCCATGTGGCCAAAAAAAGAAATGAAAAGATACTTGCATGCATCCAATAGAGGAAGAGAAAGCTTGGGCACAAATAAAGCTACTAACAAAAGCCCCTGGAGTTTGGAGGAGAATGGAAGATTTGGGAAACAGATGGCTTGGACAGTGGAAAGCACCATGCTTGAGGTAGAAAGAAGGACATGGGCAAAGGCGCAATGAGCAGAAAATATTCAGCAAATAACCAACACAAGGAGCAGAGCTTCTGAAACTGCTTCCTGGGTTCAGGGAACAGAACCCAAGCCACTTAGTCCAACCTCACCTCACTTTTGCATTTAATCTTTCCAGGTTAAAAGTACTGCTTTGAAGAAGGCGAAGGTATCAACATCGCAAATGTCATAAAGAATTGTACTGGCTTCAGCAACCCATGGATCCCAGGCTGGTGCTGGGTGTCTGGACCACATCATCTCAACCATACGCACCTCTGTCTCTTCATCCATAGCACAGATAGGCTGGATAATATTCCACACTCTGCCAGCCCTAATAGGGCTTGATTCTGTCAATTCTCTGATACAAACCAACCAGAGAGAAGATATCTTTCTTCCTGGCTTTCCCTGCCTTTAGATTCCTTCTCACCCTTGTCTCTTTAGATTCCTACACAGTCTGTTTCCCAATCCTTGAACATCCACACTGATATTTAGCCCTGACACTCTAAGTAGTGAGTTTCTGCTTCCAAATGCTATTTGATACCTAGGATTCCTGGTGTAGAGAAAAATGTGTATTTCAATGGAAAACCAAATGCATTATCTACTAATAGCAAACCTTCCCAGACTCTCTGATGCTAGCTTATCCTAGTCTTCAAGCTCTTCTACAACACTGTTTTTAAAAAGTGCTAGCCAATCAGCCGCATTTAACTCTTTGTGACCTTATGGACTGTAGCCAGACAGGCTCCTCTGTCCATGGAATTCTCCAGGCGAGAATACTGGATTGGATAGCCATTCCCTTTTCCAGAGGATCTCCCTGACCGAGGAACTGAACCCGGGTCACCTGCACTGAAGGTGGATTCTTTATTGAATGAGTCACCAAGGAGGTCTACATCAGTTGGTAGCTCTTAAAGGGCAGTTAAAAGTTTATGGTGTCATCTGTAGGCTTCTGTGATGTCTTGGGTAGATGGCACAAATACTTACATTGACAATCATTCAGAAAACAGGGAAAATAAGGCCATCTTTGTTCTTTATGGAGTTCTAGGTCTATGATCATCCCAACCCAGGGATTGAACCCATGACTCTTATATTACCAGCAGATTCTTTACCACTGAGCCACCAGGGAAAATTGGCAGTACACAGAGTATAATAAATAATTATGTGTTCATTAATTCTTGAATAAATGACAGATCTAGTATTTTGGATCTTTCTGAACTAAACGGGTACCCACCTTCTCCTCCCGGAACAAATCTGTCTTAACCTGTCTCGTCTGGAACCTGTCTTAACGTATCATACCATATTGCCAATGCCTGCTCATTAGACTGCTACTACCAGGGGTCCTGGAAGACAGAAATTATATGTCATCCATCCATGTGTCATGGGCTTCCCTCAGAGTTCAGTTGGAAAAGAATCTGCCTGCAGTGCAGGAGACCTGGGTTTAATCCCTGGAGACCGAAGATCCCCTGGAAAGAGAAATGGCAACCCACTCCAGTATTCTTGCCTGGAGAACCCCATGGAGAGAGGAGCCTGGTGGGCTACAGTCCATGGGGTTGCAAGAGTCAGACAAGACATAGTGACTGAACCATCCATTGTCGTGTCTCTAATATTAAGCAAGGACCTCCCACACTGAATTCTTACAATTCCTAATGGCACACACAAAAATGGCTATATTCAATACCTCACAATAACTTATAATGGAAAAGAAAATGATATATTGGGAATGGAAAACTACTTCAGTATTCTTGCCTTGAGAACACTATGAACAGTATGAAAAGGCAAAATGATTGGATACTGAAAGAGGAACTCCCCAGGTCGGGAGGTGCCCAATATGCTACTGGAGATCAGTGGAGAAATAACTCCAGAAAGAATGAAGGAATGGAGCCAAAGCAAAAACAATACCCAGTTGTGGATGTGACTGGTGATAGAAGCAAGGTCCGATGTTGTAAAGAGCACTATTACATAGGAACTTGGAATGTTAGGTCCATGAATCAAGGCAAATTGGAAGTGGTCAAACAAGAGATGGCAAGAGTGAACGTCAACATTCCAGGAATCAGCGAACTAAAATCAACTGGAATGGGTGAACTTAACTCAGATAACCATTATATCTACTACTATGGGCAGGAATCCCTTAGAAGAAATGGAGTAGCCATCATGGTCAACAGAAGAGTCCGAATTGCAGTACTTGGAAGCAATCTCGAAAACAACAGAATGATTTCTGTTTGTTTCCCAAGCAAACCATTCAATAGCACGGTAATCCAAGCCTATGCCCCAACCAGTAATGCTGAAGAAGCTGAAGTTGAACAGTTCTATAAAGACCTACAAGGCCTTTTAGAACTAATATCCAAAAAATATGTCCTTTTCATTATAGGAGACTGGAATGCAAAAGTTGGAAGTCAAGAGACACCAGGGGTAATAGGCAAATTTGGCCTTGGAATATGGAATGAAGCAGGGCAAAGACTAATAAGAGTTTTGCCAAGAAAATGCACTGGTCATTGTAAATACTCTCTTCCAACAACACAACAGAAGACTCAACACATGGACATCACCAGATGGTCAACACCAAAATCAGACTGATTATATTCTTTGCATCCAAAAACAGAGAAGCTCTATACAGTCAGCAAAAATAAGACTGGCAGCTGACTATGGCTCAGATTATGAACTCCTTATTACCAAATTCAGACTTAAATTGAAGAAAGTAGGGAAAACCGCTAGACCATTCAGGTATGACCTAAATCAAATCCCTTATGATTATTCAGTGGAAGTAAGAAATAGATTTAAGGGCCTAGATCTGATAGATAGAGTGCCTGATGGATTATGGACAGAAGTTCATGACATTGTACAGGAGACAGGCATCAAGACCATCCCCATGGGGAAAAAAAATGCAAAAAAGCAAAATGGCTGTCTGAGGAGGCCTTACAGATAGCTGTGAAAAGCAAAGGA
>SJYV01032028.1:0-11750 GCA_006410875.1 Neotragus pygmaeus | reverse complement strand
GAAGGGGCAGGCTGCGGGAGTATGAGAGACGTGACTGGCGCCTTACTGGCCTATGCTCTGCTTCTGCCTTTCCTTTTGACCTATGACCCAGGCCTATTTGGGGAGGGGTTAGGGTCCGGTTCTTTCCACACTGCCAAGGGCTACAGCAGTTAGAGCTCTGTCAGAGGTCAGGGAAGAGCAATTGAATGTGGTCTCAAGCTGTTAGACTAAGCACTGCACGAATAGAATCAGGCTCCCGCTGCCCCTCCTGTCTCTTATACACATCTAGATGTGTATAAGAGACAGGCTCAGAGGCCTGATAATGAATAATCACAGCCGAGATGCTGCTCTGCCCTTGGTGAGCCTTGCCAAGAGTTTCCTAAGTTCGAGCATTACTGCCCAGGAAGGAGCAGGCTGCAGGAGTGTGGATAACATGACTGGAGCCTTCCTGGCCTCTGTTCCACTCTTGCCTTTTGACCTAAGACCCAGGCTTACTGTGCAAGGTGTGAGGGTCCAGGTGTTTCTACACTGCCAAGGGCTACAGCAATGAGAGCTCTGTCAGAGGTAAGGGAAGCGTAATTGAATGGGTTCTCAAGCGGTAGCTTGGCCACCCAGACACTGTGCTGCACGGAGAGAATCAGGCTTCCAGTGCCCCTGTGTGGGGTATTGAGTGCCACACCCAGAGGTGTAACTCCGTTGGCCCCAAAAAGTTCCATACAGACTTAGGTCCACTGGAGCTCTCCTACAAAGCAGAGAAATGTGGCTGGGGTTTTGACCTTCCCCTGTGTGTTTGGGCTCCCTACCACAGCCCCAGTTCAGGAGAAACAGCCCCTGAGAAAACACCTCCAGGAAGCGCTTTTCACCCAGGCCTGGAAGCCGAGTTCACAGCACATGGGGAAGCGAGGCTCCTTTGGGGAAGAAGAGGCAGCCAAGCGGCGTGGGTTTGCAAGCCTTTATTGGGAAAGACTGTGTGAGCTTCCACAATAGGAGAGCTCCAGATCAGCTCAGAGGCCTGACATTGCAGAGTCACAGCCGAGATGTTGCTTGGCCCCTGGATAGCCTTGCCGAGACTTTCCTAGCTTCCAGTGTTATTGCCTAGGAAGGAGCAGGCTGCGGGAGTGTGGGAGAAATTCCTGGCACCTTCCTGGCCTCGACTCCTCTCTTGCCTTTCCTTTTGACCTAGGACCCGGGCCTACAGGAGGAGAGGTTAAGGTCTGGATGTTTACACACTTCCAAGGGATACAGCATTGAGAGCTCTTTCAGAGGTAAGGGAAGAGTAATTGGATGGGATCTCAAGCTGTTGCTTGGCCTCACAGACTCAGCACCACACGGAGGCAATCAGACTCCCAGTGGCCCTGTGTGGGGTATGCAGCTCCACTCCCAGAGGTGCGACTCGATTGGCACCAAGAAATTCCCTGACAGACTTAGGTTCACTAGGGTCCGTTTCACAGCAGAGACGTGTGGTTGGGGTTTGGCCTTCCCCTGTGTGTCTGGGATCCCTACCACAGCCCCAGCTCAGGGGAACCAGCCACTCAGAAAAGACCTGCAGGAAGTGCTTTTCACCCAGGCCTGGAAGCTGAGTTCACAGCATGCGGGGAAGCAAGACTCCTTTGGGGAAGAAGAGGCAGCCAAGCAGCCTGCATTTGCAAGCTTTTACTGGGAAGGACCGTGTGAGCTTCCACAATGGGAGAGTTCGAGATCTGCTCAGAGGCCCGATATTGCAAAGTCACGGCCGAGATGCTGCTTTGCCCTTGGTGAGCCTTGCCAAAACTTTCCTAGCTTCGAGCGTCACTGCCCAGAAAGGAGCAGGCTGCAGGAGTGTGGGAGATATGCCAGGTGCCTTCCTGGGCTCGGTTCCACTCTTGCCTTTCCTTTCAACCTAGCACCCAGACCTACTGGGGGAAGGGTTAGGGTCTGGGTGTTTCCATACTGCCAAGGGCTACAGAAATGAGAGCTTGCCAGAGGCAAGGGAAGAGCAACTCGATGGGTTCTCAAGCTGTTGCTAGGACATACAGACTCAGCGCTGCATGGAGAGATTCAGGCTCCCAGTGCCCCTGTGTGGGGTATGCAGCTCCACACCCAGAGGTGTGACTCTGTTGGCACCAAGAAAGTTCCTGACAGACTTAGATTCACTCGAGCTCTCCTACCCTTCCCTTGTATGTCAGGGCTCCCTACCACAGCCCCAGCTTAGGGGAATCAGCCCCTCAGAAAAGACCTCCAGGAAGCCTTTTTTGCCCATATCTGGAAGCCAAGTTCACAGCATGTGGGGAAGCGAGCCTCCTTTGGGGAAGAAGAGGCAGCCCACCTGCGTGTGTTTGCAAGCCTTTATTTAGAAAGACCATGCACATTTCCACATTGGGAGAGCTCCAGCTCTACTCAGAGGCCCGATATTGCAGAATTACGGACAAGATTCTGCTCTGCCCTTGGCGAGCCTGGCCAAGACTTTCTTAGCTTCTAGTGTTACTGCCCAGGAAGGGGCAGGCTGCGGGAGTATGAGAGACGTGACTGGCGCCTTACTGGCCTATGCTCTGCTTCTGCCTTTCCTTTTGACCTATGACCCAGGCCTATTTGGGGAGGGGTTAGGGTCCGGTTCTTTCCACACTGCCAAGGGCTACAGCAGTTAGAGCTCTGTCAGAGGTCAGGGAAGAGCAATTGAATGTGGTCTCAAGCTGTTAGACTAAGCACTGCACGAATAGAATCAGGCTCCCGCTGCCCCTCTGCTGGGTATGCAACTCCACACCCAGAGTGTTACTCTGCTAACACACAGAAAGTTCATGACAGACTAGGTTCACTGGCGCTCTCCTACGGTACAAACACGTGTGGATGTGGTTTTAGCCTACCCCCGTATGTTTTGGTTCCCTACCATAGCCCCAGCTCATGGGAAACAGCCCTTGAGAAAAGACCTCCAGGAAGCGCTTTTATCCCCGGCCTGAAACCAAAGTTCACAGGACGCAGTGAAATGAGCCTCCTATGGGAATGAAGAGGCAGAAAGCCAGCTTGTGTGTACCAGACTTTATTTGGAAGGACTGTGTTAGCTTCTGCTACAGGAGACCTCCAGATCTGCTCAGAGGCCCAATATTGCAGAATCATGGCTGAGATTCTGCTCTGCATTTTGAGAGCCTTGCCAAGACATTCCTAGCTTCTAGCATTACTGACCAGAAAGGAGCAGGATGTGGGAATGTGTGAGATTTAAGTGGCACCTTACTGGCCTCAGCTCTGCTCTTGCCTTTCGTTTCAACCTAGGACAATAGGCCTACTTGGAGAGGGCCTAGGGTCCAGTTGTTTGCAAACCGCCAAGGGCTACAGCAAGGACACCTCTGTCAGGGGTAAGGGAAGAGCAAGTGGATGGATTCTCAAGCTGGTGCTTGGCCTCAGACTCAGTGCCACACGGAGAGAATCACGCTGTCTGTGCGCTGTGTGGAGGATGAAGCTCCACACCCAGAGTATTACTCCATTCACGCCAAGAAAGTTCTTGGCAGACATGTTCTCTAGAGCTCTCCTACAAAGCAAAGACGTGTGGATGTGGCTTTTCTCTTCCCCTGTGTGTTTGGGTTCCATACCAAAGGCTCAGCTTGGGGATAACAAGAAGCGCTTTTCCTCCCAAGTCTGGAAGCAGATTCACAGGATGCGGGGATGTGAGCTTCTTTTATGCAAGAAAAGCGAGCACACCGGCGTGTGTTTCCAAGTTTTTTTGGAAGGAATATGTTAGTTTCTACAACGAGAGCTCCAGATCTGCTTAGAGGACCAATATTTCAGAGTCATGGCTGAGATTCCCCTCTGCCCTTTGTGAGCCTTTGCAAGACATTGGTAGCTTCCAGCGTTACTGCCAAAGAAGGAGCAGGCTGCGGGAGTTTGAGACATGACTGGCAACTTACTGGCCTCAGCTGCGCTCTTGCCTTGCCTTTCGACCTAGGACTCAGGCTTACCTGCAGAGCGGTTTGGGTTCAGTTGTTTCCAAACTTCCAAGGGCTACAGCAATGAGATCTCTGTCAGAGGTAAGGGAAGAGCAATTGGATTGATTCTCAAGCTGTTACCTGGCTGTACAGACTCAGCACCACACAGAGTGAATCAGATTCCCTATGCCTCTGTAATGGATATACAGCTCCATACCCAGAGTGTTACGCCATTTGCGCCAAACAAGTTCCTGACAGACTAGGTTCACTAGAACTCTCCTACAGAGCAAAGATATGTGGATGTGGTTTAGGCCTTCCCCTGTGTGTTTGGGTTCCCTAACACAGCCCCAGATCAGGGGAAACAGCCCTGAGAAAAGACCTCCAGGAAGTGCTTTTCCCCAAGGCCTAGAAGCATAGTTCACAGGATGAGGGGACAGGAGCCTCCTTTGGGGCAGAAGAGGCAGCAAACTGGCATGTGTTTGCAAGCCTTTATTTGGAAGGACCGTTTTAGCTTCTACAAAGGGAGAGCTCCAGATCTGCTCACAAGCCCAATCTTGCAGAGTCATACCCCAGATTCTGCTATGCCTTTGTGAGCCTTGACAAGTCATTCCTAGCTTAGAGCATTCCTGCCCAGGAAGGAGCAGACTGCGGGAGTGTGTGAGACACAACTGGCACCTTACTGGTCTCAGCTCTGCTCTTGCCTTTCCTTTCGATCTAGGACAATAGGCCTATTTGAAGCAGGGTTAGGATCCAGTTGTTTGCAAACTGCCAAGGGCTACAGTAATGAGATCTCAGTCAGAGGTGAGGGAAGAGCAATTGAATGAAGTCTCAAGATGTTAGACCAAGCACCGCAAGGAGAGAATCAGGCTCCCACTGAACCCTCTGCTGGGTATGCAGCTCCACACCCAGAGTGTTAACCCTACTCATGACAAGAAAGTTCCTGACAGACTTGGTTCACTAGAGCTCTCCACAAAACAAAGATGTGTGGATGTGTTTTTGGCCTTCCCCTGTGTATTTGGGTTCCCTACCACAGCCCCAGCTTGGGGGAAACGGCCCCTGAGAAAAGACCTCCAGGAAGCACCTTTCCCCAAGGCCTGGAAGTGGACTTCACAGGATGAGGGGATGCGAGCCTCCTTTGGGCAAGAAGAGGTAGCAAACCAGCATGTGTGTACAAGACTTTATTTGGAAGGACCATGTTAACTTCTACTATGGGAGAGCTCCAGATCTGCTCAGAGGCCCAATATTGCAGATTCACGGCCGAGATTCTGCTCTGTGCTTTGCAAGCCTTGTCAAGACATTCCTAGGTTCTAGCATTACTGCCCAGGAAGGAGAAGGATGTGGGAATTTATGAGATATAAGTGGTGCCTTACTGGCGTCAGCTCTGCTATTGCCTTTCGTTTTGACCTGGGACAATAGGCCTAGTTGGAGAGGGTTTAGGGTCCAGTTGTTTGCAAACTGCCAAGGGCTATAGCAATGACAGCTCTGTCAGAGGCAAGGGAAGAGCAATTGAATGGTTTCTCAAGCTATTGCTTGGCCTCATACTCAGTGCTACACAGATAGAATCATGCTATCTCTGTGCTGTGTGGAGTATGCAGCTCCACATCCAGACTGTTACTCCATTTGCGCCAAGAAAGTTCTTGACAGACATGTTCTCTAGAGCTCTCCTACAGAGTAAAGACGTGTAGATATGATTTTTCCCTTCCCCTGTGTGTTTTTCCCTTCCCTGTGTGTTTGGGTTCCATACCAAAGCCTCAGCTTGGGAGAAATAGGAAGTGCTTTTCTCCACAAGTCTGGAAGTGAATTTCACAGGATGCAGAGATGCGAGCCTCCTTTGTGCAAGAAGAGGGAGCATACCAGCTTGTGTTTCCAAGCCATTAGAGGGAAGGACCATGTTACCTTCTACAATGAGAGCTCCAGATCTGCTTGCTGCTGCTGCTGCTGCTAAGTCGCTTCAGTCGTGTCTGACTCTGTGTGACCCCATAGACGGCAGCCCACCACACTCCGCCATCCCTGGGATTCTCCATTCAAAAACACTGGAGTGGGTTGCCATTTCCTTCTCCAGTGCATGAAAGTGAAAAGTGAAAGTGACATCACTCAGTCGTGTCCAACTCTTAGCAGCCCCATGGACTATAGCCCAACAGGCTCCTCCATCCGTGAGATTTTCCAGGCAAGAGTACTGGAGTGGGGTGCCATTGCCTTCTCCACCAGATCTGCTTAGAGGACCAATATTGCAGAGTCCCTACCACAGCCCTAGCTCAGGGGAAACAGCCCCTGAGAAAAGTCTCCAAGAAGCATTTTCCCCCAGGCCTGGAAGCCTGGCATTACTGGAAGTCTAGCATTACTGCCCAGGAAGGAGCAGGCTGTGGGAATGTGTGAGATATAGTGGCGCCTTACTGGCCTCAGCTCTGCTATTGCCTTTCGTTTTGACCTAGAACAATAGACCTACTTGGAGAGGGTTTAGGGTCCAGTTGTTTGCAAATTGCCAAGGGCAACAGTAATCAGAGCTCTGCCAAAGGTAAAGGAAGAGCAATTGGTTGGCGGTTTCTAGGCCCCGCAAACTCTGCACCTCACAGAGAGAATCAGGCTCCTTGTGCCCCTGTGTTCCATATGCGGCTCCACACCCAGAGTGTTACTCCATTCGTGCCAAGAAATTTCTTGACAGACTTAAGTTCACTAGAGTTCACCTACAGAGCAAAGATGTGTGGATGTGTTTGGCTTTCCCCGGTGTGTTTGGGTTCCCTACCACAGTCCCAGGTCAGGGGGGAAAAAAAAAAAAAAAAAACCCTGAGAACAGATCTCCAGGAAGCGCTTTTCCCCCAGGCCTGTAAGTTGGGTTAACAGGATGCAGGGAAGCGAGCCTTCTTTGGGGAAGAAAAGGCAGCAAACTGGTGTGTATTTGCAAGCCTTAATTTGGAAGGACTGTGTTAGCTTCTACAACGGGAGAGCCCCAAGTATGCTCAGAGGCCCGATATTGCAGAGTCACAGCCGAGATTCTGCTCTGCCCTTTGCGAGTGTTGCCAAGACATTCCTAGCTTCTGACATTACTGCCCAGGAAGGAGCAGGCTGTGGGAGTGTGTGAGACATGATTGGCGCCTTACTGGCATGAGATTCCACTATTGCCTTCTCTTCGACCTACGACCCAGGCCTACTTGGAGAGAGTCTAGGGTCCGGTTGTTTTCAAACTTTCAAGGGCAACAGCAATGAGAGCGCTGTTAAAGGTAACAAAAGAGCAACTGATGGATTCTCAAGCTGTTGCTCAGCCGCACAGACTCAGCATGGCACGGAGAGACTCAGGCTCCCTGGGTCCCTGTGTTGGGTATGCAGCTCCACACTCAGTGTTACTCTGTTCGTGCCAAGGAAGTTCCTGACAGACAGGTTTACTAGAGCTCGCCTACAAAGCAAACACGTGTGGATGAGATTTTGGCCTTCCCCTGTGTGTTCAGGTTGCCTACCACAGACCCAGCCTAGGGGAAACAGGCATGAGAAAAGACCTCCAGGAAGCACTTTTCCTCCAGGCATGTAATCAGAGTTAACAGGATGTGGGGAAAAAATCTCCTTTGGGGAAGAAGACAGAGCAAATCGGCGTGAATTTGCAAGCCTTAATTTGGAAGGACTCTGTTAGCTTCTACAAAGGGAGAACTCCAGATCTGCTCAGAGGCCCGACTTTGTTGAGTCACAGCCGAGATTCTGCTCAGACCTTTGGGAGCCTTGGCAAGATATACCCAGCTTCTGGCATTACTGCCCAGGAAGGAGCAGGCAGTGGGAGTGTGTGAGACATGAGTGGCTCCTTACCTGCATGAGCTCCACTATTGCCTTTTCCTTCAACCCAGGCCTACTTGGAGAGGGGCTAGCGTCCGGTTGTTTCCAAACTGCCAAGGGCAACAGCAATCAGAGCTCTGTCAGAGGTAAGGGAAGAGAAATTGAGTGGATTCTCAAGTGGTTTCTCGGCCACACAGACTCAGCGCCTCACAGAGAGAATCAGGCTCCTTGTGCCCCTGTGTTCGGTATGCGGCTCCACACCCAGAGTGTTACTCCATTTGTGCCAAGAAATTTCTTGACAGACTTAGGTTCACTAGAGCTCACCTACAGAGCAAAGACGTGTGGATGTGTTTTGGTCTTCCCCAGTATGTTTGGGTTCCCTATCACAGCCCCAGGTCTGGAGGAAAAACAAACAAACAAACAAAAAAAACCCTGAGAAAAGACCTCCAGGAAATGCTTTTCCCCCAGGCATGTAAGCAGAGTTAACATGATGCGGAGGGAAAATCCTCCTTTGGGGAAGGAGAGGGAGCAAATTGGCGTGTATTTGCAAGCCTTAATTTGGAAGGACTGTGGTAGCTTCTACAACAGGAGAGCTCCAGATCTGCTCAGAGGACTGATTTTGCTGAGTCACGGCCGAGATTCTGCTCTGCCCTTTGCAAGCCTTGCCAAAACATTCCTAGCTTCTGACGTTACTGCCCAGGGTGGAGCAGGCAGCGGGAGTGTGTCCGACATGAGTGGCACCTTACCTGCATGAGCTCCGCTATTGCCTTCTCCTTCAACCCAGGCTTACTTGGAGATGGGCTAGCGTCCGGTTGTTTCCAAGCTGCCAAGGGCAACAGCAATGAGAGCTCTGTCAGAGGTAAGGGAAGAACACTTGTATGGATTCTCAAGCGGTTTCTCAGCCACACAGACTCAGCGCCTCACAGAGAGAATCAGGCAGCAAACCACAGTGTTTTGTAAGCCAAAATTTGGAAGGACTGTGTTAAGAAGGTAGGGATCTGGAGCTATTTCTAGTGGTTCCATGGGGCTATGAGGCCTCACTTCGTGTTGTGAATTGATACTTGGGGTGACATTTGAGTCGCTGCAGGGGAATCAGGCCTTATGACAAATGGGTAGGGACATCAGGGTCTTTTTGATCGGTGGCACAACCCCTGGAGTTCCTCCCTTGTTCACACTGGGAAAGGCTTGAACAAGGGTAAGACCCAGCCTGTTTAAGTGCAGCAAGTGAGATGCAGACTCAAGAGTGTTGTTCATGGCTTTAACCAGTGCAGGACCAAGCCCGGTCCAGTGTAGGGACCGAGATGTGAGCTGAGGAGTATTTGTCGGGGCTTGTACAAGGGCAGGACCAAGCCTGGTTCAGTGTAGCAAGTGAGATGCAGGCTCAGGAGTATTTCCTGGGGGATTGAACAAGGGCAGGACTCACCATAGTTCAAGGGCAGGGACCAAAAAGTGGGCTGAGGAGTGTTTGTCAGGGCTTGAACAAGGGGAGGACCATCCTGGTTGAGTTCAGGGAGTGAGATATGGGCTCAGGAGTGTTGGTCGGGATCTTGAACCAGTGTAGGACCCAGCCTGGTTCTGTGCAGTGACCGAATTATGTGTTCAGGAGTGTTTGTTGAGGCTTGAACAAGGGTAGGACCCAGCCTGGTTCAGTACATGGACTGAGATGTGGGCTCAGGAGTGTTTGTTGGGGCTTGAATGTGGGCAAAATCCAGCCTGGTTAAGTGCAGGGACCAATATGTCTGTGAAGGATTGTTTGTTGGAGCTTGAACAAGGAGAGGACACAGCTTGGTTCAGTTCAGGGAGTGAGATATGGGCCCAGGAGTGTTGGCTAAGGCCTTGAACCAGTGCAGGACACAGCCTGGTTCAGTGCAGAGACCGAGATCTGGGCTCAGGAATATTTGTCAGGGGCTTGAACAAGGGCACAGCCCAGCCTGGTTCAGTGCAGGGACCTAGATGTGGGCTCAGGAGTATTTTTCAGGGACTTGAACAAGTGCAGGACCCATCCTGGTTCAGTGCAGGAACAGAGATGTGCACTCAGGAGTGTTTGTCAGAGGCTTGAACCAGTGCAAGATTCAGCCTGGTTCAGATAAGGGAGTGAGATATGGGCTCAGGAGTGGAGCCTTGGAACACTGAAGGACCCAGCCTGGTTCAGTGCAGTGACTGCAATGTGGGCTCAGGAGTATTTGTCTGGGTCTTGAACAAGGGCAGGGAGCCAGATATGGGCTCAAGCGTGCTGGTCAGGGCCTTCAACCAGTGCAGGACCCAGCCTGGCTCAGTGCAGGGACTGAGATGTGTGCTCAGGAGTATTTGTTGGGGCTTGAACAAGGGCACAACCCAGGATTCTTCAGTGCAGGGGCAGAGATGTGGGCTCAGGAGTGTTTGTTAGAGGCTTGAATCAGTGTGGGATTCAGCCTGATTCAGTGCACGGACCGAGATGGGGACTCAGGAGTGTTTGTTGGGGTCTTGCACAAAGGAATGTCCAAGCCTTGTTCAGTGCAGGGAGTGAGATGTGGGATCAGGAGTGTTTCCTGGGGGATTGGAGAAGGGCAGGACACACCTTAGTTCAGGGGCAGAGAACGAGTTGAGGGCTCAGGATTGTTTTCCTGGGGCTTGAATAGACCAGGAACCAGCCTGAGAGTCAGATATAGGCCGAGGAGTGTTGGCTGGTGCCTTGAACAGTGCAGGACTCAGCATGGTTCAGTGCAGGGACTGAGACGTAGGCTCAGGAGTGTTTGCCAGGGCTTGAATATGGGCAGAACCCAGCCTGGTTCAGTGCAGGGACTGATATGTTGGCACAGGCATGTTTGTCGGGGCTTGAACAAGGTAGGACCCAGCCTGTTTCAGTGCAGTGAGTGAGATGCGGACTCAAGAGTGTTGTTCGTGGCTTTAACCAGGGTAGGACCCAGCCTGGTTCAGTTCAGGGAGTGAGATGTGGGCTCAGAACTGTTGGTCGGGGCTTGAACAAGGGCAGGACGCAGCCTGGTTCAGTTCAGGGAATGAGATATGGGCTCAGGAGTGTTGGTCGGGGCCTCGAACCAGTGCAGGGACCAGCCTGGTTCAGTGTAGGGACCGAGATGTTTGCTCAGGCGTGTTTGTTGGGGCTTGAACAAGGGCAGGACCCAGCCTGGTTCAGTGCAGAGACCAGGAAGTGGGCTCAGGAATATTCACTGGAGGGTGGAACAAGGGCAGGACCCAGGCTGGTTCAATGCAGGGGGCAATATGTGGGCTCAGCAGTGTTTCTCGGGACTTGAACAAGGGCAGGACCAAGCCTGGTTCAGTTCAGGGAGTGAGATATGGGCTCAGGAGTCTAGGTCAGGGCCTTGAACCAGGGCAGGACCCAGCCTGGTACAGAGCAGATATCGAAATATGGGCTCAGGAGTATTTGTTGGGGTCTTGAACAAGGGCACGATCCAACCTTGTTCAGTGCAGGGACTTAGATGTGGGCTCAGGAGTATTTCTTGGGGGCTTGAACAAGTGCAGGACCCATGCTGATTCAGTGCAGAGACAGAGATGTGTGCTCAAGAGTATTTGTCGGGGGTTGAACAAGTGCAAGACCCAGCCTGGTTCAGTGAAGGCACAGAGATGGGTGCTCAGCAGTGTTTGTTGGATGGCTTGAATCAGTCCAAGATTCAACCTGGTTCAAGTCAGGAAGGGAGGTGTGGCCTCAGGAGTGTTTTTCGGGGGCTTGAAGAAAAGCAGGACTCAGCCTGGTTCTGTTCATGATGAGATGTAGGCTCAGGAGTATTGGCCGGGGCTTTGAACCAGTGCAGGACCAAACCTGGTTCAGTGTGGAGACCGAGATCTGGGCTCAGGAATATTTGTCAAGGGCTGACACAATGTGGTCCACTGGAGAAGGGAATGACAAACCACTTCATTATTCCTGCCTTGAGAACCCCACGAACAGTATGAAAAGGCAAAGTGATAGGATACTGAAAGAGGAACTCCCCAGGTCAGTAGGTGCCCAATATGCTACTGGAGATCAGTGGAGAAATAACTCCAGAGAGAATGAAGGGATGGAGCCAAATCAAAAACAATACCCAGTTGTGGATGTGACTGGTGATAGAAGCAAGTTCTGATGCTGTAAAGAGCAATATTGCATAGGAACCTGGAATGTTAGGT
>SJYV01032027.1:129538-146574 GCA_006410875.1 Neotragus pygmaeus | reverse complement strand
GATTAGAAGACCAATATTAATTCATCTCTTCCTTAAAACAATGTCTTTTGCTATTTATCTTAAAAGTAAGGAGCCAAATACAGACAAACTTAAAGCCTTTGGGTTGTTCAATTATTGCAATGAATTTGCAGTCATTTCAAATATTCCATGTAAAAGTTAAGATGTTTTTAAGTACCTGAATGCAAAATTATGGTCTTTTTGTCTGGATAGTAGTTCCTCTTCCACTATATGATTAAGATTACCCTTTCTTTTTAGAAATAATTTAAACGTCTCAAAAAGGTATGCCTATTTCCTCTTATGTCACCTCTACTATCACCAGACATATAAAAACAAGCAAAATGACTCATTAATTATATACACCATTTAACCAAAGAAAGTAGTTCTTATAGACTAAAAGATTTACTATTTTGATGAATTTTACCAAATATTCAAAGAAATATAATGCCAAATGGGTTTCAAACATGCTATAGTAGAGCTGAGTAAACAATTTTTCATTAGGACAAGTTTGTGAACATGATATATTTATCAAATATATTACATATATTATCATCCACTAGCTAGAGACAACTCTATTTGCTTGCTCAGTTGGGAGAGTACAGCCTCGATTTAACAGTGGCCAACAGTAAAATAAGTTGAAATGCCAGGAATCAAAGTCTGATGTTGAGGAAGAAACTCAAAACTTTATGGGAATAAATAAGTTGGTTGGATTTAACCTTTCCACCCATGAACTCAATCTTAATAAGCCCCATAAAAGAGTGTAGATGAAAAATTATTTATAAAGCTTTGTCAGCTAGGTGTGAAGCTGGAGATTATTCCACTGAAATAGTCTTCCCCATTTCTCCATGGAAGATGTGAGCTTACAGTTTCGTTTAAGGACCAGGAGTTTAGCACTTCTCATAAAGGTAGCAGTTCCTTTGGGTCAGACTGGTTTGACCCAAGCAAAAAGAGATGGTTGTTAATGGATCTTTGTGCTCATAGGAAATTAAATATATGGGAAAATCTTAAGATATATTATCAACAATGTAATTGGAGAAAAAATCTTCTGTGACAATAACAGCAGCAACAACAAAAAACTAGACCTGACAATAGCTTTCTAATCTGATTGGGAAAGAGATGCATTCATGATTTTTCATTAAATCCCCAGAATGATTCTGTTCACAGGCCTAGATACTCTCAAATAAAGAAAGACATTGATAATAACAAGGAAAGGCTCTGCAGTACTCCACACACATTTACTGTAAATCTTCTTCCTAGCATGCTTCAAGGTGACCAGAAGTTGTTTACAAAGTAACTGGGCTCAAGGGGAAAATAAAATTTTCAGATCTTTTGAGAATTACTGACCACTTGCTCTCTGTTAATATTATTCTTGGGAAACTCAGAACACCTATTTAATCCTTCAGTTAAAGTAGAAAGTTAAAGGTATTAAATAATAAATGGAATTTTAGCTTGGGTTCATTTCATAGTGATCCCAGTGAGTCCATGAACAACCTGTAGTCATTTTCTCCATCATGCAAGCAAAATATAAATATTCAGTCATCATGCAAACAAAAACTGCTACATTTGCACTTCAAAATATTTTTTGAAAACTTGGAAAATATAGTGTGCTTCATGTTCTCTTATGAGGCATAGCTGGATTGACTGACTCAATGGGTCTTTGGTTAAATCAAATCTAACATTCCTCTCATTGATGCTTTTGAACTTGGTGTTGGAGAAAATTCTTGAATGTCCCTTGGACTGCAAGGAGATCCAACCAGTCCATCCTAAAGGAAATCAGTCCTGTATATTCATTGCAAGGACTGATATTGAAACTGAAACTGCAATACTTTTGCCACCTGATGTAAAGAACTGATTCATTGGAAAACGCCCTGCCTGATGTTGGGAAAGATTGAAGGCAGGAGGAGAAGGGGATGACAGAGAATGAGGTGGTTGAATGAGATCACTGACTTAATGGACAAGTTTGAGCAAGATTCAGGAGTTGGTGATAAACAGGGAAGCCTGGGATGCTGCAGTCCATGGGGTCACAGAGTCAGACATGACTGAGTGACTGAGCTGAACATTCTTCTCTCCTTAAATCTTTGTATTTCTTTCTTTTTAAAAATTACATGTAGTAATTTTTTGTATTTCAACTTCATTAAATATTGGTCACTTGATTGTCTGGAATAATACTCAGACTTGTGTGTTGTCTTCTATAATAAGGGTTATTTATGGTAGGCAGTGACAACTTGAGCAGTAAGAACTAATTTTCCCATATAGTTAATTCCAAACAATACTTCAGTCCACAGGGAGTTGAAACAGTTAATCAAAGGTCTTAAAATATGAAATTGTGAATATTCCTATAACATCTTCATTTAATTCTGCTCTTTTGACTCTACAAAGATTAACACTTTTTGGAGAATGGTTTTGGGCCATTGACATCTTACTTAAGTGAAGATTCCAAATGTTACACCTAAACCATTAGTTCAGAGGAAACAATTTGGAAAATATATGGTACTGAACACCAAAATCAGTGTATTTATTAAATCAGAGACTATTAGAAGGTGTTCTGTCTCCAAATAAGAATGACCCCACATACCATCACTCCCAATGACTGATAAGGGAATTTTGTGGTTTTCATCCCCCTAACCAAGGTCTTTACAAATGATGGCAATGATCTTGAAAGAGTAAACTGGATAAAGACTGAATATTTACGCTTAGAATTGGGGCAAGTGTAAGGATATCTAAATGCAGTTTTCTGATACTTCTTTCATTGCTACTGCTGCTACTCCTAAGTCACTTCAGTCGTGTCCGACTCTGTGTGACCCCATAGATGGCATCCCACCAGGCTCCCCCATCCCTGGGATTCTCCAGGCAAGAACACTGGAGTCGGTTGCCATTTTCTTCTCCAGTGCATGAAAGTGAAAAGTGAAAGTGAAGTCGCTCAGTCAGTTGTATCTGACTCTTAGCGACCCCGTGGACTGCAGCCTACCAGGCTCCTCCATCCATGGGATTTTCCAGACAAAAGTATTGCAGTGGGGTGCCATTGCCTTCTCCACTTCTTTCATTATAGTACAGAAAATCTGAACATTCCAAAATGACAAAAATCAATATTTAAAATACAGCTATTAGAAAAGAAATAAAGCTATGTTCACAAATTGCATCATCATATGTGTAGAAAGATCTCAGAAATGTACCAAAAAAGTTAGCAGAACTAAACAATTTAGAGAGTTTTAAGACTATAAGTTATTTTTCAAAAGATCCTTTGCATTTATACATGTTAACAAGAAAATGTTAAGAACAGGACTTAACAGAGAGCATGAAGCCAGCAAGCTGGAGGAATAGGAAGCTCCAGACTGTCCTTGCCCCAAAGATGACACTAATTCAACAACAATATAAAGAAAAATTTTGGCCACTTGATGTGAACATCTGACTAATTGGAAAAGATCCTGATGCTGGAAAAAACTGAGTGCAAGAAGATAAGGGAATGATAGAGGATGAGATGGTTGGATGGTATCATCAACTTAATGGACATGAGTTTGAGCCAACTCAGGGAGATAGTGGAGGACAGAGAAGCCTGGTGCACTGCAGTTCATGGGGTCGCTAAGAGTCGGACACAACTTGGTGACTGAACAATGAAGACTAAGTAGTATTCTCTAATGAATTGAAGTGCAAGCATTAAAAAGGGTAGTAAGTCAGAACAATATTATTCCATTGTGCATATGTAAGTGTGTGCATGTTCTTGTGTGCATGGGTATGCAAAATTGATATTTCATGTTAATTAATATGGAAAATTTGGATGATATTAAAAAACATTAACTGTAGCTTTATCTTATTGTATCAGTTTTGTTTTATTTTCTGTTTGCGTTTTCTGTAATGGACTTCATATAAGAGGAAAAAAAAAGAAAAACAGAAACTATATTAAAACTAAAGTATCTACAAATGTCTATACAAGAAGTGTGCATTAAGGAAAGATACAGAAGTGGAATCGTGATTCTTGAAACGAATACTGGTAGCAATACCCATTGCACTCAAAACTTAAGAATTTCTCACTTTTGTCCAATTCCTCACGTGGCCCTTTTTTTTTTTTTTTTGTACTCTTCTGAAACTTATGTCTTTAATTTTGTTGGATTAACTGAGCTAAAATATGTGCTTCTGTATCTACCCCATGTAAATCCTGTAGTCTTAGTAGTATTCCTCCTTCCCCATGGTTCACTGGTAAAGAATTCACCTGCAATGCAGTAATCACAGGGGACACAGGTTCAGGTCAGATCCTTGGGTCTGCAGTATGGTTTCCTAGAGGAGGAAATGGCAACCCAGTCCAATATTCTTACCTAGAATATCCCATGAACAAAGGAGTCTGGCAGCATACAGTCCATAGGGTTACAAAGAGTGCCAGGACTGAGTGACTGGGCACACACACACATGGTAGTGAGTAAGACAAAAAGACAGCCCTCAGAATGGGAGAAAACATTTGCAAACAGAGCAACTGACAAAGGATCAATCTCAAAATATACAATCTCAAAATATATAATCTCAAAAATATTGAGTTAATGCAATTCAATATCAAAAATTAAAAACAAATTAAAAATGTATGGAAGATGAAAATAAACATTTCTCCAAAGAAGATATACAATTGGTCAACTAACACATGAAAAGCTGATCAATAGGAGGACATAAAGAAAAGGGAAGCCTCTGGCACTGTTCATGGAAATGTAAATCGTACAGCCACTATGGAGAACAGTATGGCAGGTCCTTACAAAACTAAAATTAGAACTACAAATATTCTTATCCAGGCTTTTCAAATCACAGAAGTAGTAGTTAAATCCAGGGTAAATATACCTAGATGTGCTACTTATAGAAAATACTGAACACTGTAATACCTAAGCTTAATATTCATTAATATTGTTAGTTTTATTTTCTATGCAATTATATATTTTGTTAACTTATAAGAATATTATGTTTAAGAGAACTAAATTTGTGAAATTACAAACTGACTTTTCTGCAAGGAATTAAGATTTAACTTGATTTTCAAACATATCTAAGTTACCGTTAATAACATTAGATGAGAGAAACTCCAAGAAAGTAAAGAAACTCAGTTACTTTTTCTTCTTCAAGATTACAGTGCCAGTTTTTCCATAGAAATCTTTATAGATTGAAGTTTTATTCCCATTAAAATGATAATGCTTTGAAATAATTGTATTTTTTTAATTTATTTTTAAATAATTGTATTAACTTCTATTAACCATTAAACAGATAACATCTACTATACTCGGTACAGAAAAAATATGTAAACATATGAAGTGTATTTTACATAAAATCTTCTGTTTTGGCAATATTGGCAAGATATAGCAATATTCCTTGTGGAATCTCAAGCTATCTATTGATTGACTAGAGAAAGCAGTCTTAGTACCAAACCTAAAATAACAAGATTTTTTTTTCTAATTAATTTATTAATTTTAATTGGAGGCTAATTATTTTACAATATTGTAAGGGTTTTTGCCATACATTGACATGAATCAGCCATGGGTGTAATTGTGTCCCCCATTCTGAAATACCCTCCCACCTCCCTTCCCACCCCTTTGCTCAGGGTCATCCCAGTGCACCAGCTCTAAGTTCCCTGTCTCATGCATCCAATTTGGACTGGTGATCTATTTCACATATGGGAATATACATGTTTCAATGCTATTCTCTCAAATCATCTCACCCTTTCCCTCTCCCGTGGAGTCCAAAAGTCTGTTCTTTACATCCGTGTCTCTTTTGTTGTTTTTCATATAGGGTCATCATTATCATCTTTCTAAATTCCATATATATGCATTAATATGCTGTTTTGGTGTTTTTCTTTCTGAATTACTTCACACTGTATAACAGGCTCCAGTTTCATTCACTTCATTAGAACTGATTCAAATGCATTCTTTGTAATAGCTGAGTAATATTCCATTGTGCATATGTACCATGACTTTCTTATCCACTCACCTGATAATGGACATCTAGGTTTCTTCCATGTCCTAGCTATTGGAAACAGTGCTGTGTTGAATATTAAGGTACAAGTGTCTCTTCCAGTTCTGGTTTCCTCAGTGTGTATGCCTAGTAGGGGGATTGTTGGGTCATATGTCAATTCTATTTCAAGATTTTTTAAGGAATCTCCACACTGTTCTCCATAGTGGCTGTATTAGTTTGCATTCCCACCAACAGTGTAAGAGGGTTCCCTTTTCTCCATGGTATGAGGGTCTCTCCAGCATTTATTGTTTGTAGACTTTCTGAAGGCAGCCATTCTGACTGGTGTGAGATGGTACCTCATTGTGGTTTTGATTTGCATTTCTCTGATAATGAGTGATGTTGAGCATCTTTTCATGTGGTTTCTTAGCTATCTGTATGTCTTCTTTGGAGAAATGTCTGTTTAGTTCTTTGGCCCATTTTTTTGATTGGATCATTTATTTTTCTGGAATTGAGCTGCATTAGCTGCTTGTATATTTTTGAGATTAATTATTTGTCAGTTGCTTCATTTGCTATTATTTTCTCTCATTCTGAAGGCTGTCTTTTCATCTTGCTTATAGTTTCCTTCACTGTGCAAAAGCTTTTAAGTTTAATTAGGTCCCATTTGTTTACATTTGCTTTTATTTCCGTTACTCTGGGAGGTGGGTCATAGGGGATCCTGCTGTGATTTATGTCAGAGACTGTTTTGCCTATGCTTTCCTCTAGGAGTTTTAGAGTTTCTGGTCTTACATTTAAATCTTTAATCTATTTTGAGTTTATTTTTGTGTATGGTGTTAGAAAGAGTTCCAATTTCATGTTTTTACAGTTGATTGACCAGTTTTCCCAGAACCACTTGTTAAAGAGATTGTCTTTTCTCCATTGTATATTCTTGCCTCCTTTGTCGAAGATAAGGTGTCCATAGGTTTGTGGATTTATCTCTGGGCTTTCTATTTTGTTCCGTTGATCTATATTTCTGTCTTTGTGCCAGTACCATACTGTTTTGATGACTGTAGCTTTGTAGTATAGTCTGAAGTCAGGCAGGATGATCCTCCAGTTCCATTCTTCTTTTTCAAGATTGCTTTGGCTATTCGAGGTTTTTTTGTATTTTCATACAAATTGTGACATTATTTGTTCTAGTTCTGTGAAAAATATCGTTGGTAGCTTGATAGGGATTGCATTGAATCTGTAGATTACTTTGGGTAGTATACTCATTTTCACTATATNTATTCGAGGTTTTTTTGTATTTTCATACAAATTGTGACATTATTTGTTCTAGTTCTGTGAAAAATATCGTTGGTAGCTTGATAGGGATTGCATTGAATCTGTAGATTACTTTGGGTAGTATACTCATTTTCACTATATCGATTATTCCAATCCATGAGCATGGTATATTTCTCCATCCATTTGTGTCATCACTGATTTCTTTCGTCAGTGTTTTATAGTTTTATTCATATAGGTATTTTGTTTCTTTAGGTAGATTTATTCCTAAGTATTTTATTCTTTTTGTTGCAATGTTGAATGGAACTGTTTCCTTAATCTCTCTTTCTATTTTCTCATTGTAAGTATATAGGAATGCAAGTGATTTATATGTGTTAATTTTATATCCTGCAACTTTACTATATCCATTGATTAGTTCTAGTAATTTTCTGGTGTGTCTTTATTTAATGTAGAGAATCATGTCATCTGCAAACAGTGAGAGTTTTACTTCTTCTTTTCCAATCTGGATTCTTTTTATTTCTTTTTCTTCTCTGATTGCTGTGGCTAAAAATTCCAAAGCTATGTTGAATAGTAGTGGTGAGAGTGGGCACCCTTGTCTTGTTCCTGACTGTAGGGGAAATGCTTTCAATTTTTCACCACTGAGGATAATGTTTGCTGTGGGTTTATCATGTATGGCTTTTCTAGGGTTGGCATGTTCCTTCTATGCCTGCTTTCCAGAGAGTTTTTATCATAAATGGATGTTGAATTTTGTCAAAGGCTTTCTCTCCATCTATTGAGATATTCATATGGTTTTAAGTTTCAATTTTTCAGTGTGGTGTATCCCATTGATTGGTTTGCGAATACTGAAGAATACTTGCATTGCTGGGATAAAGCCCACTTGGTCATGATGTATGATATTTTTAATACATTGTTGGATTCTGTTTACTAGAATTTTGTTGAGGATTTTTTCATCTACGTTCACCAGTGATATTGGCCTATAGTTTTCTTTTTTGTGGCATCTTTTCTGGTTTTGGTACTAGGGTGACGGTGGCCTCATGGAATGAGTTTGGAAGTTTATCTTTCTCTGCAATTTTCTGAAGAAGTTTGAGTAGGTGTTAGTTAGTCTCTAAATTTTTGGTAGGATTCATCTGTGAAGCCATCTGGTCCTGGGCTTTTGTTTCATGGAAGATTTTTTTATTTCAGTTTTGATTTCTGTGCTTGTGATAGGTCTGTTAATATTTTCTATTTCTTCCTGGTTCAGCTTTTGAAGGTTATACTTTTCTAAGAATTCATCCCATTTCTTCAAAGTTGTTCACTGTATTGTCAAATAGTTGCTGATAGCAGTCTCTTATGAGCCTTTGTATTTCTGTGTTGTCTGTTGTGATTTCTCTATTTTCATTTCTAATTTTTTTGATTTGATTCTTCTCTCTTTTTTTCTTAATGAGTCTGGCTAATGGTTTGTCTATTTTATTTATCTTCTCAAAAACCAGCTTTTAGTTTTGTTGATTTTTTCTATAGTCTCCTTTGATTCTTTTTCATTTATTTCTTCCCTAATCTTTATGACTTCTTTCTTTCTACTAATCCTGGGGTTCCTCATTTCTTCTTTTTCTAGTTGTTTTAGGTGAAAATTAAGTTATTTGATTCTCCTCTTGTTTCTTGAGGTAAGCTTTTATTGCTATTAACCTTCCCCTTAGCACTGCTTTTATTGAATCCCATAGGTTTTGGGTTGTTGTGTTTTCATTTTCATTTGTTTACATGCATATTTTGATTTCTATTTTGATTTCTTCTGTGATTTGTTGGTTGTTCAGAAGCATGTTGTTGAGCCTCCATATGTTTTATTTTTAATAATTTTTTTCCCTGTAGTTGACATCTAATCTTAATGTATTGTTTCAGAAAAATGCTTGAAAAAATTTCATGCTTTTGAATTTACCTAGGCTAGTTTTCTGGCCCAGGATGTGATCTATCCTGGAGAAGGTTCAGTGTGCACTTGAGAAGAAGGTGAAATTCATTGTTTTGGATATCAATTAGGTTTAGCTGGTCCATTGTATCATTTAAAGTTTGTGTTTCCTTGTTAATTTTCTGTTTGATCTATCCATAGATGTGAGTGGGGTATTAAAGTCTCCCACTATTATTGTGTTACTGTTAATTTCCCCTTTCATACTTGTTAGCATTTGCCTTACATATTGTGGTGCTCCTATATTGGGTGCATATATATTTATAATTGTTATATCTTCTTTTTGGGTTGATCCTTTGATCATTATGTAGTGTCCTTTTTTGTCTATTTTCACAACCTTTATTTCAAAGTCTATTTTATCTGATATGAGTATTGCTACTCCTGCTTTCTTTTGGTCTCCATTTGCATGAAATATCTTTTTCCAGTCCTACACTTTCAGTCTGTATGTGTCCTTTGTTTTCATGTGGGTCTCTTATAGACAGCATATAAAGGAGTCTTGTTATTGTATCCATTCAGCCAGTCTATGTCTTTTGGTTGGAGCATTCAACCCATTTACATTAAAGGTAATTATTGAAAAGTATGATCCCATTGCCATTTACTTTGTTGTTTGGGTTTGAGTTTATACACCCTTTCTATGTTTCCTGTCTAAAGAAGATCCTTTAGCATGTGTTGAAGAGCTGGTTTAGTGGTGCCAAATTCTCTCAGCTTTCACTTGTCTGTTAAGCTTTTGATTTCTCCTTCATATTTGAATGAGGTCCTTGCTGGATATAGTAATCTGGGTTCTAGATTTTTCTCTTTCATCACTTTAAGTATGCCCTGCCATACCCTTCTGGCCTGAAGAGTTTCTGTTGAAAGATCAGCTGTTATCCTTATGGGAATCCCTTTGTGTGTTATTGGTTGCTTTTCCCTGGCTACTTTTAATATTTGCTGTTTGTGTTTGATTTTCATTTATTTGATTACTATGAATATTGGGATGTTTTGCCTTGGGTTTATCCTATTTGGGATTCTCTGGGTCTCTTGGGTGGCTATTTCCTTCCCCATTTTAGAGAAGTTTTCAACTGTTATCTCAAGTATTGTCTCATGCACTTTCTTTTGGTCTTCTTCTTCTGGTATTCCTGTGATTCAAATGTTGGGGCATTTAACATTGTCCCAGAGATCTCTGAGGTTGTCCTCATTTAATTCTTTCTTTTTTCCTCTCTGCTTCATTTATTTCCACCATTCTATCTTCCATCTCACTTACCCTATCTTCTGCCTCAGTTATTCTATTGTTGGTTCCCTTCAGAGTGTTTTTGATCTCAGTTATTGCATAATTCATTATTGTTATGTTGTTATGGTCCTTGTTAAACATTTCTTGCATCTTCTCAATCCTGTCTCTAGTCTATTTATCTGAAAATCCATTTTGTTTTCAAGATTTTGGATCATATTTACCATCATTATTCTGAATTCTTTTTCAGGTAGACTCCTTATCTCCTCTACTTTTGTTTGGTTTGGTGGGCATTTATCATGTTCCTTTACCTGCTGAATATTTCTCACCTTTTCATTTTATTTGGATTGCTGTGTTTGATGTGGCCGTTCTGTAGGCTGGAGGTTTGTGGTCCTTCCTCTTTGTTGTGGCAGTTGCTCCCTGTGGGTAGGTTTGGACTAGAGGCTTGTCAAGGTTTCCAGGTTAGGGAACTTTGTATCCATGTTCTGGTGGGTGGAGCTATATCTCTCTCTCTCTCTGGGATGCAATGAAGTGTCCAGTAGTGAGTTTTGGGGTGTCTATGGGTTTGGCATGACTTTTGGCAGACTGTATTTTAATGTTCAGTGTTGTGTTCCTGTGTTGCTGGAGAATTAGCATGGTATGTGTTACTCTGGAACTTGTTGGCTTTTGGGTGGAGTTTGGTTTCAGTGTAGGTGTGGAGGCTTTTGGAATAGTTCTTGTCAATTAATGTTCCTTGGAGTTTGGTGTTTTCTGATGTTTTCAAGTTTTGGATTTAAGCCTCTTGCCTCTGGCTTTCAGTCTTATTCTTACAGTAGTCCCAAGACTTCTCTATCAATACAGCGCAGATAATAAAACATCTAGGTTAATGGTGAAAAGATTCTCCACAGTGAGGGACACCCAGAGAGGTTCACAGAGTTACATGGAGAAGAGAAGAGAGTGGAGGGAGATAGAGGGGATCAGGAAGAGAATAGGGGGTGCCAAAAGGGAAGAGAGAAATCTAGCCAGTAATCAATTCCCTATGTGCTCTCCACAGCCTGGAACACTCAGGGAGATTCACAGAGTTTAGTAGAGAAGAGAACGGGAGGGAGGAGATAGAGGTAACCTGGGGGAGAAAAGGGAGAGTCAAAGGGGGAGAGAGAAATCAAGCCAGTAATCACACCCCTAAGTATAAATTAAAACTGAAGATTAGATTCTTTTTTTCTAAATTTTTTTATATATTTTTTACTTTATTTTACTTTACAGTACTCTATTGGCTTTGCCATACATCGACTTGAATCCACCACAGGTGTGCACGAGATTCTTAAAGGTACAAAAAGATTAGATTTTAGGTACGAAAAGAAAGATTAGATTCTTAAAGGTACAAAATTGATAGAAAATACCAAAAAGCAAAGATTAAAAATTTAGAGTAGAGGTTAGACTCTCAAACATACAATATTAAAAATACAAAACAAAATCAATCAGAAAAATTATAAAATATGTATTTATGAATACATATTGCTTTAAAATATGGTCTTTTTTTGCAAGGTAATAGTAGGCTATAAAAATGAAAATTAAAGGAGTAATAAAAAACTTAAAAATTAAAAATGATAATAGTGAAAATATATCTAGGAATTTCTCTGGAGCTGTATGGGTCAGTTCAGTTTCAGATAGTTCCTTGTTCCAGCTTATACTTCTCAAGGTCTATAGACCCCTTCCAAGGCTTAGTCAATGTTAACTACAGAGTTTTAATCTGTTGTACTGGTCACTCCTAGAGTGGTTCCCATTCTTTGTTTATTTTGGCTTCCACTGTTTGAAAGTCTCTTCAGTGTCTAATTTCTGCCCTGAAACCAACGGAAGAATGTGGTCACTTATTTAGACTCACTTTTTCAGTTGTGTTGTGGGGAGGGAGGAACACTGCAAACAAATATCACTGGCATGTGTGGTGAGTGCTCACAGTGTATGGACCGCGCTGGGTTTGCAAGCTTATTGTTTTTTGAAAGTATCCATAATATCTATAACTTATAAAAGTTTTCCCTACTGGCTTAGCTTATTATAAAAATGAGTGATATTCATTTGATAAAGGGACATAAGGACAAAAGTTTCAAACCTCATCAATTAGATAATAACGGATTAGAAGAGATAGATTTCTATCAAGAAATACATGCCAGATGCCTTCTTCTATAAAATGGTTTAACTTTCCCAAAGATATACAAAGTAGTCCATGTAATTTATGACTCAGGAAACTGAGTCATAGAGAGAGAGAGATACCTAGTTAGTATCCATGCTACAATACAAACAAAATCTGATCCTCAAAGACATGGTTCTTCCTACTCTTTTGAATGTGTCTATGACTGTACTTGCCTAAATATAGCTCTGCAAGAAAACATCTNGAGTCATAGAGAGAGAGAGATGCCTAGTTAGTATCCATGCTACAATACAAACAAAATCTGATCCTCAAAAACATGGTTCTTCCTACTCTTTTGAACGTGTCTATGACTGTATTTGCCTAAATATAGCTCTGCAAGAAAACATCTAAACAGGTAGCACTATATATAACATATGTACTACATACATGGTTTCTTATAGCTTTATAATGATATAATCCAAAAATGTAAATCACTTTCAATAAAATATTTGATTCATAAATAAATTTTTGCTATGTAACAGCAAAGCAAGTAAAAAGAATTTGCCTACTAAGATGGACACTGAGAATAGATTTGAACAATGTTTCTTAAACTTCCTGTACCTATTACATGGGCATCTTGTTAAAATGTAGATTCTGTTTCAGTAGGTTTGGAGGGGGGCCTAAGAAGCTACATTTCTAACAAGCTCTAGGTGATGTTGATGCTGCTTAGCCATGAACTACACTTTAAGTAACAATGGATTATAGGGTCTAATCACTTACAATTCAAAATGCTAACCTTTCTTTTAAGGAGGAGCTATTAAAATGCTTATAGGAATCTACATAAATAATTTAAAACTATATTAAAAATAGCAAGCATTAAAATGTATTTTACTGCATGACTTTTTAAATCATCATTGATTGGACTGACTAACTTTGGTACAAAGTCCACAGTGTCTGTTGTTTCCATATATCTACATAAAATGTTCAGCTTCTCTTACTCTCAGCAGGTAAGGTCTCATTAGCACCTGTGATTTAAAAAGCCTGAGCTTCTCCCAGCAAGATGCAGTTTTATTAATACATGCTATATTTATATATCTCTCACTTTATGATGTTATTATGTGCAACCAAATGTATAGTTATTACTCTAGGACCTGTTTACTTCATAAATATTGACTGCTAAAGGTGTGAATCTTACTAGAGTCTTTTGCATAACTATATGAGAGTAAACATTAAACAAAAATGAGTTAAGAATAAATGAAAATAGTAAACTTGGATTAAGTGGAAAGTAAGATGACAAGAGTAACAAAGTAACACTTGTGAAATGAATATGCTTGCTAGCTGCTATTAAATATGAATGCTATTATTTTTGAAGTAATAAATATATAGATTTCTAACTATCACTTTCAGGAGAATTGTGACTTTTTTACTAAATATAGTGTCTCAAATACCTTTATTTGGTTGTTCTTAGTGCTGTGGTGTGACAGTAAATGTTTAACAATTAGCATTCTCTAATAAAAAAATAAAATATGTACCATTTTCAGGTTTCCACAGTGTAAAAGTTCACCAATATCAATTTCTACCAACCAACACGACATTGCTGAGCATAGAGTTAAATAAAGATGCTCAAGTGAGCTCTTTCAAGCCAGTAGAAGCTGTTTGTAACACACCACTGACACTGACTCAACAACAATGAATATCATTTTGCTTTAACAATATTTGTTATTGTTATTTGTATTGCAATAATTATCAGTGAACATTCTTTGTGATTCCTATTATATGTTTTTAATAATAAAATGTGGAAAATGCAGACAAGATAAAGACAAGATTAATAATAAATCTAACATTGAAAATATAATAATATTGGAAAACCAAGAAAAAATGGACAAGTTTTTAGGATCATATACCTGCCAAGACTAAATCAAGAAGAAAGAATACCAAAGAAGATATACAGATGGCTAAAAACACATGAAGAGATACCCAGTATAATTAATCATTAGAGAAATGCAAATCAAAAACACAATGAGATCTCTCCTCGCACCTGTCAAAATGTCTATCATCAAAAGCCTACAAATAGCAAATTTGGAAAGAATATGGAGAAAAAGAAGCCCTTGTAGACTTTTAGTGGGAATGTAAATTGGTACAGAAATTATGGAAAACAGTATGGAATAGCCTAAAAAAAACTAAAAGAGAGTAACGTATCCATTAATTCCACTCCTGGGTGTGTATCTGGAAATGAAACATTATTTCAAAAAGATACATACATTCCAGTGTTCATAGCAGCACTATGTACAATAGCTAAGATATGGAAGCAACCTAAGTGTCCATCAACAAATGAATGGATAAAGAAGATATGGTATATATGCGTGTATATAAATGCAGTGGAATATCATTCACCGGTTAAAAATAATGAAATTTTTCCATTTGCATCAACATGGATGGACCTGGAGAACATTATGCTTAATGAAATAAATCAGATAAAAAGTAATATATGATAACACATATTTTGAATCTAAAAAAATAAGACAGAAGAAGGTATGTAACAAAACAAACTCACAGATATAGAAAAGCTACTAGTCACTAGTTAGGAGAGGCAAGAAGAGAGGTGGCAATTTGGCAGTATATGATGAAGAGATACAAATAGCTATATATTAATTCAAATATATATAAACTAAAAGAATACATTGTATAGCACAGGGGAAGATAGTTATTATAATAATTTTAAATGACTATAATCTGTAAGAAAAAGCATCACTTGAAATTTAAGTTCATTTTTAGACACAGTGAAGTATTTCTTCATATAGCATGCTTTGGAGTTAATCAGTTCATTTCAGTCACTCAGCTCTGTCTGACTCTTTGTGACCCCATGGACTACAGCATGCCAGTCTTCCCTGTGCATCAACAACTCCCAGAGCTTACTCAAATTCATGTCTATCAAGCTGGTGATGCCATCCAACTATCTCATCCTCTGTTGTCCCCTTCTCCTCCCTCCTTCAATCCTTCCCAGGATTAGGATCTTTTCCAGTGAATCAGTTCTTCTCATCAGGTGGCCAAAGTATGGCAGCTTCAGCTTTAGCACCAGTATTTCCAATGAATATTCAGAACTGATTTCCTTTAGGATTGACTGATTGGATCACCTTGCTGTCCAAGGGACTCTCAAGAGTTTTCTCCAACATCACTGTTCAAAAGCATCAATTCTTCTGTGTTCACCTTTCTTTATAGACCAACTCTCATATCCATACATAACTACTGGAAAAACCGTAGCTTTGACTAGATGGACCTTTTTTGGCAAAGTAATGTCTCTGCTTTTTAATATGCTGTCTATGTTGGTCATAGCTCTTCTTCCAATGAGCAAGCATCTTTCAGTTTCATGGCTACAGTCACCATCTGCACTGATTTTGGAGTCAAAAAATAAAAATCTGTCACTGTTTACATTGTTTCCCCTTCTATTTGCCGTGAAGTGATGAGATAGGATGCCAAAGTTAATAAAATGTTCAGTGAAGTTAATAGACATGAGTTATGTTAATGTATCATGAGAACAAATAGTATACCATTCATAGTAAAAATATGCTTGCATAAAATTTTGTTTCCTGGATTTTAAAAACAAAAAATCTACAATGACGGTTTTTAAAAAATTAAATAATGTAAAGTAGGAAGACCAGAAGAGAATCAATGTTATAGGATCTCTATTCATATGCAGGTGTTTTTAAAGTTAGTTTCCTATTTGGCTTATTGTCTGTGAAAAATATAATTAGCTACTTAGTGAAGCATTTAAGACAACATATTTAACTTGGGGGTCAGAAATATTTATATGCTTGTCTTAACTTCGTAGTAGAAAGAAGACGTATTAGCTAAGACAAACTATAAAGTTTACTCACTTCCTAGATTAAAAAGTGGAGGAGGAATTTGAAAAGTATCAAGGAAACTGATAAAAGCTGAAATAGAGTGCATTTCCAAAGTTTAATCCAATGAAATCTTTTAGGATATAGAAAACTTCAGTGTGAACTGGTTAAATTTCCCCCCAAGGAGACAGCTTATTGGACAATGATTATCACTTGCTCTCAATATCCATGGAAAAGATTTAAATAAATGTGGAAGATATTTATATAAGACACATTTATGAAGTTCTTAACTGCCTGTGTTTATAGAATAAATATAAGAGCCTCTCCAGGAATAGTCTATATACTCTCATAGGAAAAATTTCAACCTATAAGCACATTATTCAGTTGAAAAAGATGGATTCTCACATCACTTTCTTTCACCTCAATATTATAAAAATTTTTTTGCAGAAATTATAAAAGAATAAACTGAATTAAAGATCAGTTCAGTTCAGTTCAGTCGCTCAGTCGTGTCCGACTCTTTGCGAGCCCATGAATTGCAGCACGCCAGGCCTCCCTGTTCATCACCATCTCTCGGAGTTCACTCAGACTCATGTCCATCGAGCCCATGATGCCATCCAGCCATCTCATCCTCAGTCATCCCCTTCTCCTCCTGTCCCCAATACCTCCCAGCATCAGAGTCTTTTCCAATGAGTCAACTCTTCTCATGAAGTGGCCAAAGTACTGGAGTTTCAGCTTTAGCGTCATTCCTTCCAAAGAAATCCCAGGGCTGATCTCCTTCAGAATGGACTG
>SJYV01032027.1:73438-109671 GCA_006410875.1 Neotragus pygmaeus | reverse complement strand
TATTTTCCTCTATTTCTTTGGCTTGTTCACTTAGGAAGCTTTCTTATCTCTCCTTGTCATTCTTTGGAAATCTGCATTCAGACAGGTATATCTTTTCGTCTTTGCTTTTCACTTCTCTTATTTTCTTAGTTAATTGTATGACTTCCTCAGATAGCCATTTTGCCTTTTCACATTTCATTTTCTTGGAGATGGTTTTGATCACTGTATGTCTAACTGATTCATTTTGTCATACACATGAAATTAACACAACATTGTACATCAACTGTATTTCCAAAAATTTTTTAAATACTTTTTTGAACATAAGTAAGGAGTATGTAGGTACATGCAAAATAGTAAAATGCTAAAGCAATTTAAGACAGCTATATGATCAAATATCCATAATAAAAACAAGTTCTTGACAACTATTCCTATCCTACTTAATCTTTCTAAAGAAGAAAAATAAGGAACTCTGTAGTCTACAAAGAAAATTTTCATATAATTTTATTAAACAGATGCTTTGTCAAATCTCTAGCTTTGTAATCTGTCTTGTCTGCATGATGGTTTTTAATCTTCTTAAACTTTAAGAAACCTTCTTAAAAATATCTATATTATTCAATGCCATTTTTCAATCCTCATCAAAATTCAAGTCATTCAATATTTTAATGCATTTAATTAAACACTGAAGACTCTGTCTTTTAGATCAAAGGAAGTTTAAAGTAGATAGACCCAATGAAGTTAAGTCAGTTTTCCCTAAGAACAATCTCATTGACAGGTGCACAAAGAAGTCTCCAATAGAATTTAATTATGTGAAGTAAATCCAGTGCATTGAACTTCATGTGGTAGTTGACACAAAGTAGATGTTTCAATTAAATATTAAGATTTATACAGAAACATTTTACTCAAATTAATAATTTGTAAGATACAGATGTAAACTTCTGAAACAATCTGTTAATCATTCCAGTTGAGTGGACACATATATTTAGAAATGTGGACCATTTCAGTGTCTCCAATTACATCTCCTTCAACAAAGGTATTCCACAGTATGCCCTGGTGAATTGAAAGGTATTGCAGGTGTCAAGTCAATATGCTCAATTGCATCCAATGCTTTGTGACCTCATGAAGAGTAGTAGCCCATCAGACTCCTCTATCTATGTACTCAAAGCAAAACAAAAAGCAGCGTCAGTGATGGCCTCAAAATGTGACAGGAAATTCAGCTGAGGTCCTTCTGCTCTTGATCTGGAATAGCCTTGATCATGTGCTGTACCTCTAGTCCAACAAGTTGAACTTTCTGGGCCATTTTTGTTTCACTTCAATGATCTGTATGGATAAACAGGGAAATAGTAGTTTGGGGATGTAAAATAGAATATCTAATTAAAGACACTGATGACTTTAAGGGGTTTCAGGAACTTTCATTTTATTCTCCTCTTTTGACTTTAATATCACTTATAGACAAATAGCCAAGGAAGGCATGTAAAGATATTTAGGCTTGTTAACATCTTATTTCCTGGACACTATTAGCTTCCAGTGATCCTTGTTTTTTGACTCATACATGTTCTTTGTTCTGACATTTGTATATCATGGCATTATATACAGTGACCAAATTCTGTCTTGATGCTGGGGCCACATTGGTCCTGGAAACAGCAATCTGCATTGTGTTCTATCAACTTCTCTGGCCATAATCTAATTTTGCTAGTATTAAGACACTATGAATTGTAACTCAAATATATTAAGCCTTTAAGTAAAATTTTAGGCTTTGTTTAAATGTTTTAGTAAAACAATGTAAAATAAAATTTACATTAGTATTAACAAATAGATGAAGTATAAAGCCTGTTATCAACTTCTATAATTGTGGGTCTTGCTTAGAAAATCATTTCCTACTTTAAAAAATGAATTGGCTACAGTTTCCAAACAGCAGATGAGTAGGTTTAGATCTAATTTTCTGCTATTGCCAATCTAAATCTCATGATGTCCTAATTTGCCTCTTCACTCTGTGCTTCCATTGGTCTTCAGATTCGCCATAACAACTGTTTTTCTATTCATCTCCTCTATATCTTCCTCTATCTCATAATTTAGAATCCTTTTTGTTTTGCCTGATAATGCTCTCAACCTCAGAGAAAAGGTTGTGTATTTAACTTTATGTATATTTAATTCCTAAAAGTGCCACCGGAATGTAATTTTCCAGGAAATACCAGTGATTGTTTTTAAAGAACTTACATGTTAGAAACAAAAATTATTGATTCATTTCTTCAGGATATCTTGGAGTTAAGCATGAATTATCTCACATAGTTTTAAACTATTAAAGATGACTTCAAATTTATTGTCACTCCTCCTACTGAGAGGTGAGGTCTAATTCCCCTGACCTTGAATATGGATTGATCTCAGAGACTTGCTTGACCAATGTAACATGGCTAGAATGTCTTTTACTCTGTGACTTCTGAGGTTGAGTCATAAAAACGTTTTTATGACATAAAAACTTTTCCCAGGTTTCTGGGAACTCACATTCATAAAACCTTTAGCCACCATGTAAAAAGTCTAGCTACCCTCTTTCAGAGATCAAATGAGAGGGCTGAGACTATTTGGGGAAGTAAAGGGCCCGGCTATGCCTAGTGTTCAAGCCATCTCTGCTAAGTTGACAGACATATCAATGAAGCCATCTTGGCCATCCAGACCACAAGCTAAATACCACTGAGTGATTCTTGTCAATGCTGTGTTGGAGCTAAAAGATACCACTGTACAAGTTTCCCCATTATTTCAAAGACACACAATAATGAAATATATTTGTATGACTATTGCTTCAGGCCACTAACTTTTGAAAATTACTGGGTATAGAGCAAAAGATCATTGAAACACAGTTAAACGTCAAATTGGTCAGATTCATGGCCAGTGACAATGGCAAGATTCCTTTTCAGAGCACTTATTACCTATAACCAAGATGCAGGTTATATTTAGCATTAGATAATCCAAAATTTTATGGAAACTACAAGAATAATATTGAAGTACTTCAGCTACTAGTTAAATATTTAAGTAATAAGGCATCTTGTATTAAGTTCATTCTATCTTATAATCATTATGAATTTCTTTCATAATCCTTTCTTGAAATCAGTAAGTGTGGCAGATTAGGAATGGGAACAACTATGTTTAGAATGAAAGTAGCATAATTTAAAACAACTTCTGTTCAAAATCTCCCTAAAGAACAAATATGGTGTGTGTGTGTGTGTGTGTGCACAAAGTATATCTGCATGTATTTATTTATTGTCTTTGTTAGTAAGTTAAAGACAAAACACAGTCTCAGTCTTACTAGTCTTAGGTTATCTAGAAATGCAATTTATCATAATTTTTCATTTTTAATTGTTATAACTGTGTCTGCCAGTTTAAAAAGAGTCTGCTGGCATAAACTCTGAGCCTCTGTTAAGAAATAGAAAAGTTGACAGAACAGCAATCAGTACCTAGGCAACATTCTCACATTCTGGGGACATCACTGATGCTTCTGTTTTATTTTGTTTTGAGTACATATATACCTACAGAAACATAAGACTGCCATTGTATTCTACTGCTAGGAAGGACTTGATTTAATAGAACTTTTCATGGAAAACAGGAACAGGAAATAAAGAGAGGTTATTTATACTATATATTTTTAGTAAAATTCAAAATTAAATTGTAGATGAGGTTTACAGCAACTAACACTTTTCATTTCACCATCTATGTCTTACTCTCCCTGTTCCACCATTTTTACCACTTATACTCTTGAAAATCACAAACTAACCAAACAATCCTGTTTTAAAATTGAGCACTGTGCACTGATTTTAGATATTTCCCTTCAACTTTGTAAAATAAGAAAAGTAAGCAAAATATGAAACATTATATAATTTTACTTTAGCATTAAAAAATATTGGATCATAACTTCCATGAAATTAGCAAACATCTCTAACATCCAAATGTCCCATGAAAATGTACTTAGTCCTTGTTGTTATTAATTTCTTTCAAAATCTATTTAGCTTCTGAATATGAAAAATGTAGGAGCTTTTAAAACATGNAAAAATATTGGATCATAATTTCCATGAAATTAGCAAACATCTCTAACATCCAAATGTCCCATGAAAATGTACTTAGTCCTTGTTGTTATTAATTTCTTTCAAAATCTATTTAGCTTCTGAATATGAAAAATGTAGGAGCTTTTAAAACATGGGCCATCATTACTATCTTTCTAAATTCCATATATATGTGTCAGTATGCTGTATTGGTGTATGGCAAACCCAATAGAGTATTGTAAAGTCAAATTAAAAAAAAAAAGGAATTCAGGCATGCTAATAAGAGGAAAAAAAAAATAAAACATGGGACATGAAAAAATTCAAAGTTCACTCTAATAGAAGGGACATTTAAAAGCTACAAGTTTAAATATGATAAAAACAAGTTTACAGTTTCCAATTCCTGGATGAAGCAATTAGATTCTAAAGTCAATAATAGGTATACCTGCATGAAAACATAAAATCACAAAATCCTTAAAAGGAGAATCTGAATGGTGGTCTCTAGAGCAGTCTCTCCAAATTGTCATTAAAAATAACTATGAAAATACTAGAAACATAAAAGAAAATTTCAAAATAAAATACATCAAGCTCAACTCATCATCCAAATGACACAGTTAATAGCAAGACCTTGAAGAACTTCTATACTCACAATATGCTAATTAAGAAAAAGTTATTCAACTACCATCTCATAAAACAGATCACTTACAAAATAAGGATTATTTATATTTCCCACACTGCATATACATATATTGAAGATTTCAGGGAGCCTGCTCCAACATTATTAAGGAAACTGAATTTCCATGACTTTTAAAAATAGGCCAGAATTTGGNATTCAACTACCATCTCATAAAACAGATCACTTACAAAATAAGGATTATTTATATTTCCCACACTGCATATACATATATTGAAGATTTCAGGGAGCCTGCTCCAACATTATTAAGGAAACTGAATTTCCATGACTTTTAAAAATAGGCCAGAATTTGGTTTACTTTTGCCTATTCCATACCTAACCTCCTTTATCACTCTTAAAATGTGTTCTCTTGATTTACAAAATAGCACTGCTCTCAAATCTGTTGATATACAGGAACCAAAGTACTGTTTTGGAAGTTCTTTGGGAGGAACAAACATAGTAAGGTACACAATTTTGATGATCATTGTTTATTTTATTCAATTTATTATTATTTTTTATTTTTACTTTACAGTATTGTGTTAATTTTGCCATACATCAACATGAATCCACCACAGGTGTACACGTGTTCCCAATCCTGAACCCCCCTCCCACNCATTTTTTGAATGTTGAGTTTAAGCCCACTTTTTCACTCTCCTCTTTCCCTTTCATCAAGAGACTTTTTAGTTCCTCTTCACTTTCTGCCATAAGGGTGGGGTCATTCTGCATATCTGAGGTTATTGATATTTCTCCTGGCAATATATAGATCCAAATATTTATCTTTTCTGTTTTAGATAAAACTTGGCTCCTGGAGTTTGTAAAGTTTATCGATGAGCACATGGTACATTGGAAGAGCAAAAGTGCTGGAGTCTCTTGGCCTGAGTTTGAAGCTACCTTTGCCCTTAAGGCATTACCATGAATGTCAATATTCTCTCCTTCTTCCCATAACTAGGCATAGCCATGACCCTGTGGAACTCAACAAATAAGAGTATGGAAGTGAAGTCACACAGAAATGCCATGATCATTCATGTCCACAACAGTTCTCTATCTTAGCCACACACTGTCACCTTGTCCATACCACTGAATTAGCGGTAGAGTCAGGAATGGTGGCAATACACCACTTTCCTTCGAGACCTTCCATAAATTGTCTCAAACAGTTCTGAGAGTCCATCAGGCTGCACTGCTCAATACCATGAGACAAGAGTGCCCAGAGAGATAGATCTTCTCAAATCTCCTTTGGCTCAGACACTGGGGAAAACAGTAGGGAGGCATTTCAAAAAACCTAAAACTAGAATTACCACTGGACCTAGAAATTCAATTTGAAAAGATACGTGCACTCAGTGTTCACAGAAGCATTATTTATAATTGCCAAAGCATGTAATCAATCTAAGTGTCCATCAACAGATGAAAGGATTAAGGTGTGGTATACACACACACACACACACACACACAAACACGCACACACAATGAAATACTTGGCCACAAAAAAGAACAAAATTTTGCCATTTGCAGCAACATAGATGGACTCAGAGAGCATTATGCTAAGTGAAATAATTAAGAAAGATAAATACTGTATGATATCACCTATGTGTGGAATCTCAAAAATACAATAAACTAGTGAATATAGCAAAAAGGAAGCATACTCATAGAGAACAAGCTAGTGGTTACCAGTGGAGAGAGGGAAAAGAGAAGGGACAGTGCAGTGGGGGAGGGAAGGTACAAACTATTCAGTATAAGATAGGCTCAAGGTCGTATTATACAACACAGGGAATATAGTCAATATTTTGCAGTAACTGTAAGTGGAAAGTAAGCTTTAAAACTGTATACAAATTTTGAAAGTTTTAAAAATCTTCTTTGCCTCAATTTTTATACTATTCATTGGTCATCATACATAGTGAGGGACTAAACTGCGTGCCTTGAGGAAATGAATATGACATAGGCACAAGGTGAAACTTGTAGCCTCCCAGGCAGACAGGCATATACATATATGAACCAGGTACCACATAGTGTGATCAGTCTTATAGAAGGGATTCAAAGGAGATGCAGGGGAGGAAAGTCAGTGACCAATCCCTTGAAAGTTAGTTTATTTTAGTGGTTATGAGCACGGATGCTAGAATTATCTTGCTTCGGTTCAAAGTCTGGTTCTACAACTCACTGGTTCTTTGACCTTGGTTAAGTCCTCAGGACTCTGTGTATCAATTTCCTTATCTGAAAAATGGGTATAATACCAATGATGATTCTTATTTCATATGGATTTCAAGAAAATCATACAAATTAATACTTGTAAAGCTGGCATTGTGTAAGGGTTAGCTATTCCCCTTGAGGACTGAATTGACACAGCAGTGCTCTCGGTGGTGGTGATGAGAATTATTTGTCATGGAGGGCATGCCATGTGACAGATGCGACACCTTATGTTCATCATTTATTTTATTGAATCTTTCCAGCAAGTAGCTCTTATTACCCCCATTTTAAAGTGATTGCTCACAAGTATTGAATGACTTGTTTGAGGTCACAAGGTAATGAATGGCTGAGTGGAGATTCAATCCCACAACTGTCTAGTTCCCAAGTCCACGCTTCTTCTGTCACTCTACATTGCCTTTTATAATTTCTCCACATTATTGTACATAAAAATAAAATTCCTTCAGTTGTAGGAAGGAAATTCTCCATGTACAAAGCCACAGAGAACTGACTTTGTTATCGAGTTGTTCCCCATTCATACTGTTCTGTTCAAGAGGACTGTTGTGTACATTAAAGGCAAAATAGCTGTGCATGCTAATTCAAGCGTGGAGCACTAGATGCCTTGCCAGAAAGTGATTAGCAAAACTCTTGAATTAGGTGCCCCTCACACTGGTAAGTGCAGGAAATAGCTTCCTGATATTAGATTTTTCATATTGGTAGGAAAGAACAGCTTCTTTCAGGCCTGGCTGAAAGGGGTCTCTGCTGTTAATCAAAGATGTAGAGAAATACCCAAACACATGTTCATTACCTTGTAGTTGCTCACTGCCTTCTATAATAATGGCAAACATGTGCTGGGTGCTAATTATGTGACATGCATTATGCTAAGTGTTTTCCCAAAAGTCTGTCCCTTAAGTTTCATGTGGCTGAACAGTGTAAGTATTGGTGTCATCCTCATTTTACAAGTGCCAAACCAAGGGACTGGGTGGTAGAGTAACTGGCCCAACTTATGGTATCTGTGGAATACCTCAACGGAGCTAGGATTCAAATGTAGGTAATATGTTTTCTGAGCTATAATCACTGTGTTATAGTTTCTTCCTGTCTTACTCTTAAAGCTAAAAAAAATTACTTCAAAGAGATTAACTTTCCCAACAGAAATATAAACCAAATCCGCTNTCAACGGAGCTAGGATTCAAATGTAGGTAATATGTTTTCTGAGCTATAATCACTGTGTTATAGTTTCTTCCTGTCTTACTCTTAAAGCTAAAAAAAATTACTTCAAAGAGATTAACTTTCCCAACAGAAATATAAACCAAATCCGCTTGCAATGCAGGAGATCTGGGTTCAGTCCCTGGGTTGGGAAGATCCCCTGGAGGAGTCCATAGCAACCCACTCCGGTATTCTTGCCTGGAGAATCGCCATGGATAGAGGAGCCTGGCAGCTACATCCATGAGATCACAAAGAGTCGGACTCAACTGAGCCACTAAGCACAGCACTAGCTCCTAAATTGCTAGCAGTTCTTCATATTCACCACTAGTTGGTGCTCTAGCTGGGACCATTACACCTCTTCCTTCTCCTTTAGTTGGAAGAACACACACTGTGAATATTATAATTACTGTAATTCATGTACAGAGAGAACTGGAAATCAGTTCGGCACTTGGGAGCTGGGTGTGTCCCTGAAAGAAAAGCAATTACACAAAGCCNTTCTAAAACCAGCTTGAACATCTGGAAGTTTATGGTTCATGTACTGCTGAAGCCTAGCTTGGAGAATTTTGAGCATTACTTTACTAGCATGTGAGATGAGTGCAATTGTGCGGTAGTCTGAGCATTCTTTGGCATTGCCTTTCTTTGGGATTGGAATGAAAACTGACATTTTCCAGTCCTGTGGCCACTGCTGAGTTTTCCAAATTTGCTGGCATATTGAATGCAGCATTTTCACAGCATCAACTTTTAGGAATTGAAATAGCTCAACTGGAATTCCATCACTTCTACTAGCTTTGTTCATAGTGATGCATCCTAAGGTCCACTTGACTTCACATTCCAGGATGTCTGGCTCTAGGTGAGTGATCACACCATCATGATTATCTGGGTTGTCATGTAGTCCACTAGAGAAGGGAATGGCAAACCACTTCAGTATTCTTGCCTTGGGAACCCCACAAACAGTATGAAAAGGCAAAAAGATAGGACACTAAAAGATGAACTCCCCAGGTTGGTAGGTGCCCAATATGCTACTGGAGATCAGTGGAGAAATAGCTCCAGAAAGAATGAAGAGACAGAGCCAAAGCTAAAACAACACCCAGTTGTGGATGTGACTGTTGATAAAAGCAAGGTCCGATGCTGTAAAGAACAGTATTGCATAGGAACCTGGAATGTTAGGTCCATGAATCAAGGCAAATTGGAAGTGGTTAAACAGGAGATGACAAGAGTGAATGTCGAATCAGCGAACTAAAATAGACTGGAATGGGTGAATTTAACTCAGATGACCATTATATCTACTACAGTGGGCAATAATCCCTTAGAAGAAATGGAGTAGCCATCACAGTCAACAAAAGAGTCCAAAATGCAGTACTTGGATGAAATCTCAAAAAGACAGAATGATCTCTCTGATCATCTCCAAGGCAAACCATTCTATATCACAGTAATCCAAGTCTATGCTCTGACCAGTAATGCTGAAGAAGCTGAAGTTGAATGGTTCTGTGAAGAGCTACAAGACCTTTTAGAACTAACACTCCCTAAAGATGTCCTTTTCATTATAGGGGACTGGAATGCAAAAGTAGGAAGTCAAGAAACACCTGGAGTAACAGGCAAATTTGGCCTTGGACTACAGAATGAAGCAGGGCAAAGGCTAATAGTTTTTTGCCAGGAGAATGCACTGATCATAGCAAACACCCTCTTCCAACAACAGAAGAGAAGACTCTACACATGGACATCACCAGATGGCTGACACCAAAATCAGATTGATCATATTCTTTGTAGCCAAAGATGGAGAAGCTCTATACAGTCAGTAAAAACAAGACCAGGAGCAGACTGTGGCTCAGATCATGAACTCCTTATTGCCAAATTCAGACTTAAGTTGAACAAAATAGGAAAAACCACTAGAACATTCATGTATGACCTAAATCAAACCCCTTATGATTATACAGTGGAAGTAAGAACTAGATTTAAGGGACTGGATCTGATAGAAAGAGTGCCTGATGAACTATGGACGGAGGTTCATGACATTGATGCTTTTGAACTGTGGTGTTGGAGAAGACTCTTGAGAGTCCCTTGGACTACAAGGATATCCACAACCAGTCCGTCCTAAAGGAGATCAGTCCTGGGTGTTCATTGGAAGCACATATGTTGAAGCAGAGATTCCAATACTTTGGCCACTTGATGCGAAGAGCTGACTCATTGGAAAAGACCCTGATGCTGGGAAAGATTGAGGGCAGGAGGAGAAGGGGATGACAGAGGATGAGATGGTTGAATGGCATCACTGACTCAATGGACATGGGTTTGGGTGGACTCTGGGAGTTGGTGATGGACAGGGAGGCCTGGGGTGCTGGGGTTGTTGGGGTTGCAAAGAGTCGGACACAACTGAGTGACTGAACTGAAGTGAACTTTCAATATGCATATATCATTATATTTGAAATGAACTTCTTATAGACAACATACAGTTGGGTCAAGCTTTAAAAACACCTACTCTGCTAGGGTCTGTCNTTCTTTTCCAATTTGGATTCCTTTGATTTCTTTTTCTGCCCTGATTGCTGTGGCCAAAACTTCCAGAACTATATTGAATAGTAGCGGTGAGAGTGGGCACCCTTGTCTTGTTCCTGACTTTAGGGGAAATGCTTTCAGTTTTTCGCCATTGAGGATAATGTTTGCTGAGAGTTTCTCATATATAGCTTTTATTATGTTGAGGTATGTTCCTCCTATTCCTGCTTTCTGGAGAGTTTTTATCATAAATGGATGTTGAATTTTGTCAAAGGCTTTCTCCGCATCTATTGAGATAATCATATGACTTTTATTTTTCAATTTGTTAATGTGGTGAATTACATTGATTGATTTGCGGTGTTTCTCTTTCTGGCTTACTTCACTCTGTATAATAGGCTCCAGTTTCATCCACCTCATTAGAACGGATTCAAATGTATTCTTTTTGATTGCTGAGTAATACACTATTGTGTATATGTACCATAGCATTCTTATCCATTCATCTGCTGATGGACATCTAGGTTGCTTCCATGTCCTGGCTATTATAAACAGTGCTGAGATGAACATTGGGGTATATATGTCTCTTTCAATTCTGGTTTCCTTAGTGATGATCATTTTTTAAAATTTTTGTATTAAAACAAAAATAAAACAACAATGAAACAGTCAGGACATGGAGGTGAGAGAAGCTTTCATTTCTGGAGAATAGAAGATCTCCAGCAGAGAATATTTAATTAGTAGAAGATGACCTGTGGTTGTAATTATCAACTTGCTGTTTTGCAATGTAAGGCCAAGAAAAAATGGAAAATTAAAGAAATAAAGTAATAATCATAACAAATCAGGAGTCAGGGCTCCGGGAATAAAAATAGGAAGAAAATCTGTTCTGTGAGGATTCAGAAGAAGAGTATGTCTCAGAAAATTATCTTCTAGAAGATTGCATGCACGTTTCACAAGTGGAGGCAGTGAGACAATAGATAATGGCTAGAAGACATTCTTTACACTAAAGAAGAAATAATTTAAATGGAAATATTGGTCTAAAAAATATGAAAGCCACAAGTGAGTTGTTACTGAAGAAAATGATTGAATATAAGAGAAAGCATAAAAATATTATGCACAATGAAAAGCTATTCTTGAAGAAATAGTAATAAAAAAGAAGAAATAAATAATAGAATAAACTCTTCAAATCTATAAACTAAGGTTTTTAGATTTAAAATTTTTGAATGTCAGATATACTAACGTTAAAAATATCCACTTGTACCTTGGTGGAATTTATGAACTCACATGATAAAGAGAAATATATCTAACCTATACAGAGAGAAGAGTTTATGTATAAAATAAAAAATATATTAGCATAAGAATCAACTTCTCATCCACAATACTAAAAACTAGATGTCAGTGGAATTTACATACTTCAGAAAAATAGCAGACTATATATTCTGAAAAAAATTTCCAGCTACCGAATTCCTAAACACACTGGATAAAATAGTGCAGTCTCTTCACACAAACACACAGGCTTGGGTATTAAGACAGTAAGGGAAAACCAGCCAGTGCAAACTTTGCATGAATTAAAAGCTGCCTGGAAGATATTTGTTGACAAAAATTCATGGGCCAACAATAATGTGGAAGGTAGAATTGACATTTTTGAAGACACTGCAGTTTTTTCGTTGTAGGATAGAGCTTGCTAGAAAAATATCTTTCTTCTTGCCAAATTGTATTTTTTGATTATACATCTGGCTGGAGAATAAAGGCAATTTCCCACAAGAATTTAAAACCCAGACTTGTCCAATGTATACTTAGGATTTGAATGTTCATTATCTCTGAATTGAAGACCTCAAGCGCAGAAAATATTTTTAAGTTTTCTCTAGTTTGCAGTCTTCCAGTCCACTAGAGAGAAGCAATTGAAAAATTTCCCTGGAGGAATATAGCTTAAACTCAGACTCTTCAGGTCACCCAACAGATCTCTGAAAAAATAATACACATGAAAATCTCAGAGAATAACCAGAAGCAAATCAAAAAATTAGACCTATGAGTATCTCAGATATAGATACTGTCTGGAAGGATTATGAAATACATCTATGTAAAAGTTAATAAAATTAAATGGTATTAGACTAAATTAAATGATTAGGAACTATAAAAATGGCATTCGACTCTACAATTCTTTTAAAATTGTATGCTTTGTACTAAATTCCAAATGTCTGAGCTATTGAAGACCATTGCACTCCTTGCATCGCTAATCTAGTATTTAACCTTGGAAAAGAGTCAATAATTATACAAAAGAGCACCTCAGGGGTTACCAATATTCTACCTACTACCAATGTAGGGGGCTTTAACTGCAACCAGTCAAAGCATAAATGTGATTTTTAGGATCACATTTTTTTTAATGAACTTTATTATTTAGAAAAGCTTTAGATTTACATAAAAATAAGATAATACACAGAATATCCATATACACTTATATCTAATTTCCCCTGTTATTAACACAGGATCATAAGCTTGTTGTAATGAATCAATGTTAATTATCATTATAATCTAAAGTCCTTATTCAAATGTCCTTTGTTTTTAGGTAGTGTTTCTGAACCAGGATCCCATCCGGAGTACATTATATTTCACTGTCATGTCTCCTTTGGCTCCTCTTGGCTGTGACATTTTCTCAGACTACCAATTTCTGAAGACTTTGTCAGTTGAGAGGAGTACTGATCAGGTGTCCCACCATATGATATTTATCAACTGAAATCCATTTTATGTTCTCATAGTGGATTAGATATGGGTTATGAGTTTTGAGGACAATCACTATGGTAAAGTGCCATTTTTGTCAAATTTTATTAAAATTTTTTTAAAGGAAAATTCATGCCCGGCTGCCTGAAACACACCCAACAAACCCAAAGCGAGAAGCTGCAATGTGTACGCAAGCCTGATGTCACCATAGTCTTCACCCATCACATTTTATAAAGTGGTCTTTTATATCATCCAGTTTCAAGTACATATTGCTTTGTCATACCCTACAATTTTTGTTTTCAAATAACTGAAATCATTCCTCAAATTTCATTTGGCACATCTTACACATGGTCACAAACTCATATATATCCATCTCATTCCCTCTACCACCTAATCTCCACAATTCCTTGTCCATTTAACACTTGTGATCTATTACCTGTTCACCCTCCTGACTCCGATCTACTTCCTCAGCTTAAACTCTGTAATCATAATAATCTCTTTGTTGCAAACATCCTGTTTTCACACCTGTAGATTGCTATCATCATGCTCACTTGATGAGATCATACTGATTAAATATAATCCAGCCTACATCACACCCACCCCAGAAACTAAATAGTGCTGTAGAGAAAAAAACAAAAAACAAAAAAACCTGCATTGACAAATCCCACTTGAAACAATGACTGTTATCATGAAATGGTCTCCAAATGATTCACAAAATTTACAATGTTATACACATGCTGTATAAAAATTCCATTGTATTTTTCTAACCATATATTCTACCATTTCCCTAGAAAACTATTGCTTTTCTTATCTTGAAACCTACAACAGAGCTTCTCTTATACTCACTCTTAGCTGATGAACTTTTCCTATTTCACTGAGAAAATTAAGCAATCAGAGCAAAAGTCCACAAACTCCCACAACTTCATGATCCAACCCTCCACCATCTGCACCCATAATATCTACCTTCCCACCTGTTACTATAGTGAACCATCTGTGCTCTATATGTAGCCAAAATCCCCACTTGTGTATAGATTCCATCCCCTCTCAGTTACTTAAGTGGTTCCAAGGATTCTTCTCTCTCTCCTGCTTTGTTAATTTTTCTTCTCTATCATTTCTTTCAAAATGGAAATATATTGTTAACTCCTTAATATTATATAGAAATAATATGCAATAATTTCCTGAATTTTCTACCAGACATATCCCACTTCTTTGCTCCATCTGCAGAAAACTCCTTGAAAGAAATACATTTATTCATTTATCTTTTCCTCTAATTTATCTATACCAAATTTACTCAAATCAGGCTTTTTGTTTCCACCATTCCCTGTTCATGTGTATGTCATCAATAACTTCATAATTGCTGCATCAATATAACCTGGCTATTTTTAAGTACTATATTACTTGAAGCCTTGGACAGAGTTTATCTCTCTTTCCTTTCTACTCTTGATTTCTGATATACCACACTTACCTGGCTGTGTTTCTACCATACAGATTCTTTCTTTGTGTGTGTGTGCTATTTTTTTTCCTTTATTGGAGTACAAATTTTTTACAGTGTGTGTTAGTTTCTGCTATAAGCAACTTTTATTCATTTTTAAAAACAATCTCTTAACATTGAAGAATGCCATGATTCAGTTCTTAGTTTTCTTCTCTGCTTTAACTACACTAACTCCCTTTGTGATGTCTTTAAACTCTAGTGATGCCTTCTAAACTCTAGTGACTCACGCATTTAGGCTTATGACTCAGATTTATTTCTCTAAATCCAAATTCATATATACTGTTTCCTCAGTATTTCCATTTGGTCTAATAAATATCAATATTTCACATTCAAAGTGAATTTTGTTTTTGTCTCTCAAACATATCCCATACATAAACCACCCTTCTGAGTTAATAACAGCTCTTAATCTAATTGCTCATGCTTAACATTTCCTCATTTTTCGCTAACAAACCAAAAATAATATTACAGGAAATCCTTGATTGTCTTCACAATATATCTAAATGACTGTTAGAAACTCATGATAAATGTAGTGGTACTTTCCACCAATCATCATCTTTTAGGTAGTTTTTTGCAGTAAATTTATGTTTCCCTGTTTCCAACAGTGCCCTCATCAGTTTGTACCTGGATGAACAGAGTGGTCTTTTCAATGTACAATAATGTTTTCCTTTCCCTTAAAACCACCTGATGGTTTTGCACCTCACACAAGGTGAAAGCCAATATCTATACAATAACACACAGAAACCAGTGCAAGAAAAATTCTCTCTTTTCTGTTAATACTACTCTGTCCCTCACACCCTTTGTCACTACCACGATTTACACATTTCTTCAAACATGCTAAGCATCTTCTCATCATTATATGTTAGTGCCAAATAATTCGCCTGTGTGGTACAATTTCATTATAGTATCTTCATGGAAAATTCCTTTTTTGAATTCAAATTATTGCTGTAATTCTATCTTTTTCAATGAGCTTATCCTAACTGACCTATTTAAAATGGCAATTCATGATCTCTAAGGTGATTTTCTATAAANCATGCTAAGCATCTTCTCATCATTATATGTTAGTGCCAAATAATTCGCCTGTGTGGTACAATTTCATTATAGTATCTTCATGGAAAATTCCTTTTTTGAATTCAAATTATTGCTGTAATTCTATCTTTTTCAATGAGCTTATCCTAACTGACCTATTTAAAATGGCAATTCATGATCTCTAAGGTGATTTTCTATAAATTTATTGCTTCTTAATATTTTATGATTCAAACAAAAGAGTTATGTCTGGAATTTGGTATGCTCTCAATCAATATTTNTTTCAGAGTGGTTTGACTGATTCCTTTAATGGCCACTAGCTCTTTAACCTGACTTCCCAGGAGTCTCACAGCCCAGTCCGCAGACACTTCCTCGGCCTGTATTTGGCCTGCAGCCGCAGGAGCCATCTCACCTGTACACCTCACCTGTACCGGTGTTCCCTTCCACTTAATCAAGCTCACCCTGAATAGTCAGAAAGGGGAAATGGCAGGGACCGTTCCAATGCCACACCAGCATGCTTCACTGGAGAAGACTCTAAGCACCTTTTTAGGCATTTGGGCATGGCTTGTTTTTCTGCTCTTGGTTCTATAGTTTTTTGTTTGTTTCTTTTAGGTGTGTTTTGGGCTTACAAGCAGTAGTTTTGGGAGGCAGCATTTCCCATAGTGCTGCCAAATAAAAATGTTCTGGGCCCACCGCCTAAGTAAATATAATTAACTGGACTACCCTTGTCCCAGCAGGTTGGGGCTCACAGGTGTTTCCTGCCCAACATTTTGAAGGCTCTAGCTGGTGAAATAATTTGTTTCTTCTCTTAAAAAAAAAAAAAAATCAGGTGGGGATATTCCTACCACACCTGGAGAAGAAAGCGCATCCATAGCAACTCCCAACACAAACCAGCTGTGTCCGGCGAGGAGCTGGAGAGCTCTCCGACCCCTGAGGACAAGATCCAAGAGTGATCCTGTGCTGCATCATTCCGCCGAGAGAGGTGATGCCATCCCCCAGGCTCTCTGCAGGGCATAGTGCCTACTTGCCCACAGGTGCTGAGTGGCTCTGGCCACCCAAGGCTCTATGGTTCAAGACAAAGCTTGGAGGGGGGCTAAGAGGTCTTGGCAAAATAACAAATTCTGCATGCATCCTAGGGATAGATATCTACCACATCTTTTCCAGCTGGTAGGAATTTTTCTTGTCAAGTCAGTATCAAGCATTTGGTTGCATGTGATACTGTGTTGGTGCCACACGAAGAAGGCAGTGAAACCTAGGTCTGATTCCTTAGATGCTCAGAGTTTCGTGGGAACCAATGTTCTCTCTCCAGGGAAAAGTCAAAGGGGTATTCTTTACCCTCTTCTTCTATAATTTGACACTAATTATCTTTTTATTGTGTATGAGTAAATTGAATTATTTAAACCTGACCTTGCTCTAAGAACTTTGGATAGAGTGAAAGTCACACTCCATCTCTCTCCCTTTCTGTTTTCAGTTTGTGTATAGATGGTATTTGAATAATTTTAAATTTTAATAATCAGAAATTTTTTAAAACTTGACATAATCTTGAATCTTCTTTTCTAAATATATGACTACCTGAACATCTCCAAATACTTCTTCATTGTAGAAAGTTATTTTAAAAAATAAGGAAAGAAAGGAAGAAAATGAAAATCTTCTGTAATCCCAGTTAACAGAGGCTTCTTTCAGTGACCTGTGCTCTCGTCAAGCTCTGTGCAAATACACCTTTGCAAACCCTCTGGCCCTGCTCTGCCCTGGGCCCCATGTCACCCCTAGTTGGGTTCCATCCCTCTGACAGCCTGTGTTGTGTGCCACAGCTCTGAACTGACCATGTGGGAGCCAGAGAGGACACACCTCTTGTCTCTCCAGTGGCTTCTGAGCGGGGAGGAGGCCTGCCTGGGACTGAGCACCCTCTGACGCCCAGCAGGCCCCGGCAGTTCCCCAGACCCATCTTCCCCTTGGGATCCTCTGCCCACCTGGCAAGCTGAGGACTCGAGATGGCCACATGCAGTTTCCACAGGAGCTCGGCTGTCTGCACAGCTTAGTCTGCACCTCTTTCTAGAACCTGCTCCCCTCTGCAGCACTGCAGGCGCGAGGACGACACGTGTTTCCCTGTTGGAGCCTCTGCGGTGCAAGGGACCAGGCCGCCTTCGAGTGACAGTGCAGTGCCTGGCTGCCTTCCTCACACACGGGTGCACTCTAGCGAGGGGTCCTGGGAAACTCCTGTCCTCTGTGTTGAGCGCGTGGCAGCCGAGGAAGATGGCTGCCCTCCCCTGTTTAGAACTCCTCACACCTTTCTCCAGAGGAAGAGGAATGCGCCCCTGCCTCTACCTGCTCTCCCAGCCCCTGCCTGCTTTCTTCCTTCAGTATCTAAATTGCTGCATATCAGACCCTCATAGACTGAAAATCTCCAGGGTTGCGTACACTGAAGGCTGCTGGCTGGCTTACGGACACGTGGAGACCAGGCTTGACTTCGGTGCAGTGATGTCCTGCCAGTCCTTATACCCTTGCTGAAGCAGGGAGTTGTGGAAATTAGAGCCTGTGGTGGATTTCCCAGGCCNATAACTTTGTACTTATTGTAGCACATGGTCATTAATACATACTCAATAAAAATTTACTGAATAAATGAATTGTTATTATGATTTCTATGACTGAACTATCCTTGAAATTCTAGGATACTTAATTCTTTGGATATGTTACTTTATTTAGTTAAAATTGCTCAATAAATTTTACTTAAATGTATTAGTATTTTAAAAACCCATATTCTTATAAATTATGAGACTATAGATTTCTTTACTGCAAGGTCATTATTATGGTTTTGTATCTAAGCTATTGGTATTACAAAATAACTTGCAATGCTTTTTTTCTATGCCCTGCTTCACTTTTGAGCTTGGAAAAATTTTTCTATGAATAAAACCCTTTGTAGTTTATAAATTTAACTTAGGACATTGCATCACTAACATACTAGTACTAATTTGCCAATGGCTTTGTAACATGAAATCTAGACAAACTTATTTTCATTGGTTTAAAATTAAGATCTAAATTTAATTTATCAAATATTATTTAGCTAATTATATAGCCTTAAATTATATCATGTTAACAAACATTTCTTATACAATCAAGTAATAAGAAAGTGACCCCCCAATAAGAGACTGAGCCAGACCTGCCTGGGAGTGTTTGAGTGTATTTTGTGGAGACATGAATCAGCAGTGGCCTGCTGTGGGGATAGGGGCTCTGACAGCAGTAGTCCTGGGAGGCATGGCATGTGGCATAAGTCCTCCTAAATGAGGTCACCTTTAGCACCCCCATAGAACTGCCAGGTGGGTGATTCACAAACTGGAGAAAAATTACACTAAAGAAGTTTTAGCACTGTTGCAAAATTTCTAGGCCACACAACAGACTTGCCAACATAGGCATCTGACAAAGGCACTGAGAATACCCTGAGAATCTGACTTTCAAGATCAGTGGGGTTTGAATTTAGAACTTCCATAGGACAGGGGACACAGAGACTCTTTGAGGGCATAAAAAAAACTTTGTGCACACAGGTCCCGGGAAAAAGGAGCAGTGATCCCACAAGAGACTGAGCCAGAATTGCCTGTGAGTAATTGGGAGTCCTCAGCAGTGCCGTGGGTTGACGGTGGCCTGCCATGGGGTCACAGGCACTGACAGCAGCAGTACTGTCAGGCAATGTTTTCTGGCACAAGTCCTTTTGGAAGAGGTTGCTATTAGCCCACTCTACTTTGGCCAAAGTAGAGGGAGGGAACACAGCCCAACCCATCAGCTGAAAATTGAGTTAAATACTTACTTAACATGGCCTTGCCCACCAGAGCAAGACCAGCTTTCCCCACAGCCAGTCCCTCCCATCAGGAAGCTTCCGCAAGCCTCTTATCCTCATCTATTAGAGGGCAGACAGAATGCAAATCACAAACACAAAAAACTAACCAAAATGATCGCATGGATCAAAACTGTGTGTAACTTAATGAAACTATGAACCATGCCATATAGAGCCAGCAGAGACAGATGGGTCACGGTGGAAAGCTACACCCAGTGGCGAAGGGAATGGAAAACCACTTCAGCATTCTTTCCTTGAAAACCCCATGAGCAGTATGAAAAGACAAAAACACATGACACTGAAAGATGAATCCCTTGGGCCAGAGCATATCTAAATGATACTGGAGAAGAGAAGAGAAATAGCACCAGAAGGAATGAAGAGGTTGAGCCAAAGCAGAAATGACACAGTTGTGGATGTGTATAATGTCAAAAGTAAAGTTTGATGCTGTAAAGAAAAATGTTGCATAGGAAACCTGGAATGTTAGGTCCATGAATCAAGGCAAATTGGAAGTGGTCAACAGGAGATGGCAAGAGTGAACATCAACATTTTAGGAATTAATGACCTAAGATGGACTGGAATGGATAAACTTAATTCAGATGACCACTGTATCTACTACTGTAGGCAAGAATCCCTGAGTAGCCTTTATTGTCAACAAGAGTTTGAAATGCAATACTTGCCTGCAATCTCAAAAATGATAGAGTGATCTCTGTTCATTTCCATGGCAAACCATTCAATATTCCAGTAACCCAATCCTACGTCCCAACCACTAAAACCAAAGCTGAATGGCTCTATGGAGACTGATAAGGTCTTCTAGAACTAACACCACCAAAAAGGACATCCTTTTCGTCATAGGGTACTAGAAGACAAAAGTGGAAATCAAGAGATACCTGGAATACAAGGCAAGTTTGGCTTTGTAGTACAAAATGAAGCAGGCCAAAGGCTAACAGAAATTTGCCAAGAAAAGACACTGGTCATAGCAAACAACTTCTTCCAACAACAAGAGAGACAACTATATACATGGACATCAACCATATGGTCAATACTGAAATCAGATTGATTTTATTCTTCACAGTTAGAGATAGAGAAGCTGTATACAGTTAGAAAAAAACAAGACTGGATGCTTATTATGGCTCAGATCTTGAACTCCTTATTGAAAAATTCAGACTTAAATTGAAGAAAGTAGAGAAAACCACTAGGCTCTTCAGGTATGACCTAAATCGAATCCCTTATGATTATCCACCAGAAGTGACAAATAGATTCAAGGGATTAGATATGATAAAGTGCCAGAAGAATATAGATGGAGGATCATATCACTGGAAAGGAGGCAGTGATCAAGACCATCCCCAAGAAAAACAAACGCAAAAAGGCAAAATGGTTGCCTGAGGAGTCTTTACAAATAGCTATGAAAAGAAGAGGAGCAAAAGGCAAAGGAAAGATATACCCATTTGAATGCAGATTTCCAAAGAAAAGCAAGGTGAGATAAGAAAGTTTTCCTAGTTAACAATGCAGAGAAACAGAGGAAAACACTAGAGATCACTTCAAGAAAATTAGAGATACCAAAGGAACATTTCATGCAAAGAGGGTACAATAAATAATAGAGAAGATATGGACCTAACAGATGCAGAAAATATTAAGAAGAGTGGCAAGAATACACAGAAGAACTGNAAAGTTTTCCTAGTTAACAATGCAGAGAAACAGAGGAAAACACTAGAGATCACTTCAAGAAAATTAGAGATACCAAAGGAACATTTCATGCAAAGAGGGTACAATAAATAATAGAGAAGATATGGACCTAACAGATGCAGAAAATATTAAGAAGAGTGGCAAGAATACACAGAAGAACTGTACAGAAATGTGTTAATGACCTGGATAACCATGATGGTATGATCATTTCACCTAGAGCCAGACATCCTGGAGTGTGAAGTCCAGTGGGCCTTAGAGTGCATTAGTAGGAACAACATTAATGGAGGCAATGGAATTCCAGCTCAGCTATTTCAAATCCTAAATGATGATGCTGTAAAGGTGTTGCACTTAACATGCCATCAAATTTGGAAAAGTCAGCCATAGCCACAGGATTGGAAAAGGCCAGTTTTTGTTCTAATATCAAAGAAAGGCAGTCTCAAAGAATGTTTAAACTACCACACAATTGCAGCCATTTCATATGCTAGCAAGAAATTCTTCAAGCTAGTCTTCAACAGTATGTTATGGAGAACTTCCAGATGTACAAGCCAGATGAGAAGGCAGAGGAACTGGAGATCAAATTGCCAATATTTGTTGGATGATAGAAAAAGCAAGACAATTCCAGAAAAACATGTATTTCTGCTTCATTAACCACACCAGAGCCATTGACTGTGTGGATAACAACAAACTGTGGAAAATTTTTAAAGAGAGGGAATCCCAGACCACTTTTATGGAGGTCAAGAAGCAACAGTTAGAACTGGATGTGGAATAACAGACTGGTTCCAAATTGGGAAAGGAGTATCAAGGCTGTATATTATTAACCAGATTACTTAACTTCTATGCAGAATACATTATGCAAAATGAGGGCTGGATGAAGCTTGAGTTAGAATCAAGATTGCTGGGAGAAGTATAAAAAACCTCAGATATGCAGGTAACACCACTCTTAAGACAGAAAGGGAAGAGTAACTAAAGAGGCTCTTGATCAAGGTGAAAGAGGAGAGTGATAAACCTGGCTTAAAACTCAACATTCAAAAAACTAAGATCATGGCATCTGATCCAATCACTTCATGAAAAATAGAAGGGGAAAAAACAGAAACAGTGACATATTGTATTTCCTTGAGATTCAAAATCACTGTAGACGGTGACTGGAGCCATGAATTTAAAAGACGCAGTCTCCTTGGAAGAAAATTTATGACAAATCTAGACAGCATATTAAAGAGCAGAGACATCAATTTACTGACAAATGTCCATCTAGTCAAAGCTATAATTTTTCCAGTAATCATATATGGATGTGAGAATTGGACCATGAAGAAGGCTGTTCAATTCAGTTCAGTTCAGTCTCTCAGTCGTGTCCGACTCTTTGCGACCCCATGCGTTGCAGCATGCCAGGCCTCCCTGTTCATCACCATCTCTTGGAGTTCACTCAGACTCGTGNTAGAAGGACTGATCCTGAAGCTGAAGCTCCAATACTCTGGCCACCTGATGTGAAGAGCTGACTCATTGGTAAAGACCCTAATGCTGGAAATGTTAAGTGTAAGAAGAAAATTGGGCGACAGAGTATGAGATGGTTGGATAGTGTCATGTACATGAGTTTGATCAAACTCTGAGTTAGAGTGAAGGACAGGGAAGCCTGGGGTGCTGCAATCCATGGGGTCAAAAAGAGTCGGACTTCCTGAGTGACTGAATAACAGCAATAAAATAGATTCGATATACAATAACTATTTTTATACTTGTTCAGTAATTTATCTGTGAACTTCTTAATACCATTTTTATTGAAGAAACTAGATAGATAATTTAGTTTTATTACAATTTTTTTGCATGAGGAATTGAGAAATAGTTTCATCTAAAGTGTTTATGTATATTTTTGTGTTGTTGATATATATAACTATGTTTGAAAACTATGAGGAAATCTTTATAGCTCACTTTAAGGAAATAAACTGAGACTAGATTAACAGACTACATTAAGAAACTAGGTTAAGAGAGAAAGTAAAGTCATCTGTTACATAACATGCAATAAATTTGGACCAGGTAATGGAAATGAACCTGGCATGCTGAAAGAACATGAGAAAGCCATAGAGTCTGGAGCAATGTGAGTTAAAGTGAGAGTTGCTGAAGAGGGTTTTAGATAGAGGATGGAATCAAGGCCTTGTAGAACATAGGAATGCCTTCTGAGGTTATTGCAAATGTTTTCACTTCATTAAAAATTTTTTTTCATATAATTAACACACAATAACTCTACAGCAATAATTTTTCATTAAAACATATAGATAAAAATGCATTAAAAACAAGTGTTTTTAAACTTGAAATCTCTTAGGTAAATTAAGGTACATATTAAATTTACCTCTTAGGTAAATTAAGGTACATATTAAAATCATATGGTATATTGACATATACTACCTCTCTTCAGTTCAGTTCAGTTCAGTGATTCAGTCATGTCCGACTCTTTGCAACCTCATGGAGTGCAGCACACTAGGCTTCCTATCTGTCATTAACTCCTGGAGCTTGATCAAACTCATGTCCATTGTGTCAGTGATGCCATCCAACCATCTCATCCTCTGACATCCCCTTCTCCTGCCTTCAATCTTTCCCAGCATCAGGATCTTTTCCAATGAATCAGTTTGTCACATCAAGTGGCCAAAGTATTGGAGCTTCAGCTTCAACATCAGTCCTTCCAATGAATATTCACAACTGATTTCCTTTAGGATAGACTCGTTGGATCTCCTTGCAGTCCAAGGGACTCTAATGAGTCTTTTCCAATACCACAATTCAAAAGCATAAATTCTCTGGTGCTCAGCTTTCTTTATGGCCAAGGTCTCACTTCAGTACATGACTGCTGACAAATGTGTACCTTATACCTTTGATCAGACCAACTTTGTCGGCAAAGTAATGTCTCTGCTTTTTAATATCCTGTCCATGTTTGTCATAGTTTTTCTCCCAAGGAGCAAGCATCATTTAATTTCATGGATGCAATCACCATCTGCAGTGATTTTTGGAGCCCCCCAAAATAAAGTCTGTCACTGTTTCCATTGTTTCTTCATCCATTTGCCATGAAGTGCTGGGACCAGATGCCATGATCTTAGTTTTTTGAATGTTGAGTTTAAACAAGGTTTTTTTTTTTTTTACTGTCCTCTTACTTTTCTCAAGAGGCTCTTCAGTTCTTCTTCATTTTCTTCCATAGAGGTAGTGTCATCTGCATATCTGAAGTTATTGATATTTCTTCCTGAAATCTTATTTCAGCTTGTGCTTCATCCAGCCTGACATTTCACATGATGTATTCTACATAGAAATTAAATAAACAGAGTGACAATATATGGCATTGTCACACCCCTTTTGCTATTTGGAACCAGTCCATTGTTTCATGGCTGGTCCAACTGTTGCTTCTTGATCTGCATACAGATTTCTCAGGAGGCAGGTAAAGTGGTCTGATATTCCCATCTCTTTAAGAAATTTCCATAGCTTGTTGTGATCCACACAAAGGCTCTAGCGTAGTCAATGAAGCAAAAGCAGATGTTTTTCTGGAACTCTCTTGCTTTTTCTGTGATCCAGCAGATGTTGGCAATTTGATCTCTGGTTTCTCTGCCTTTTCTAAATCCTGCTTGAACATCTGGAAGTTCTCAGTTCACATACTGTTAAAGCTTAGTTTGGAGAACTTTGAATATTACTTGAGCTTGTGTTGTGAGTGAAATTGTGTGGTAGTTTGAACATTCTTTGGCATTGGCATTCATTGGGATTGGAATGAAAGCTGACCTTTTCCAGTCCTATAGCCACTGCTGAGTTTTCCAAATTTATTGGCATATTGAGTGCAGAACTTTCACAGCATCATCTTTAGGATTTGAAATAGTTCAACTGGAATTCCATTACCTGCACTATCTTTGTTCATGTTGATACTTCCTAAGGCCTATCTGACTTAACATTCCAGGATGTCTGGTTCTAGCTGAGTGATCACACCATCATGGTTATCAAGGTCATTAAGATCTTTTTGTATAGTTCTTTTGTGTATTCTTGCCATCTCTTCTTAATATCTTCTGCTTCTGTTAGGTCCATACTATTTCTGTTCTTTATTGTGCCCATCTATGTATGAAATATTCCCTTGGTATTTCTAATATTATTGAAGAGATCTCTAGTCTTTCCCGTCTTAGGGAAGATTAAGTACATATTAAAATCATATGAAATGTTAACATAATATTTGTCTTAGATGAAAACAAAATCAAGTAATTTTCTACAACTTCATTTTTTTTTCAAGTAGTTGGCTTATCTGACTCGTGACAAAAGGAGCAGTTATTTCAAAAAAAGAAATTACTTTTATTCAAAGATGGTTCAAAGTTAAAGTTAGTTTCCACTTTGGAAGAATTATGCATTTTATAATTTTAGATCAATTTTAAGCTAAATACCCAGTAATGTATGTGTTTTCCCTAGCATAAACCATTATAATATGGAAATCAAATTTTATAATGTCAGGTTGCTTAATATAATGTTGGTTGCTTAATCTGTTTTAAAACTTGTATTGCTTAAGAGGAAAAAAAAAACAGGAAAAGTGGCACGTTTTATGTATGAAAGAAACGTAGATTTGTTCAGATCTATGACACAAGAATATCTATTAAACATCCATGGAATTTCATTCTTTATATGTACCAAAATTCATATTGCTCCAGAAAAAATTTAATTAATTTAAAAAATTGAATTCAAATATATGCCACTGAGCATGTATCTTCCCTGGATAAGGATGCAATGTAAAATGATGAAATGTATTCTTCTTTTTGTATTTTTAAGGCATCAGAACAATAAACTTCTATCTCATTTCTGACATGGTAAATATAGATTTGGAATATCAGAATGATGAGACAGTAATCAACCTCTTCTCTCCTCAAATATTTATAGAGAAAACCCTCAAACAATATAGAGAATTACAAAACTACTTGTCATTTTTAATTTATGTTTCAAAATTGAGTATACATAAGTTACATTCTCTAAAAAAATCAATGTAATGGCAATTTTAATGTTTTACCAATTAATCATCTATTTGTTCAGATACAGTTTTTTGGTCATAATTACAAGCAAAAATCCTGCTTCTGTATTTAGCAAGAAAGAAGAAAAACACATTTTTATTTCTATAAGGAAGCAAATTACATAAAATTTGTCATGCAGTATATATGAAGTAGCAAAGTTCAAATATACAATATATGAGCTATTCTCAAAAATTTTTTTTATTTACAATGGTAATGATGCAAAAACATTCCATTAACTCTTTTTGAAATGAAGAACATTTAAATGTGCTGAAGCAAAGGAAAATCTAATTTATTTTTAACAACAATCAAAATTCTGAATTATTTCACAGTTTTGCTGACACTTTTGAATCAACACTCACTTTTATAGATTTAAAATCTAATCAATTTCTACAGCTCCATCTCAAAAATACCCGCATGTGCATATCTTGCTAAAATAATAAAAACTTGAAGTGTCAAAACATGAGCATGTTATCTTATTTCCCCTTCTCCAATCTTGCCCAGTCTTGCTACAGTGTCTAGTAAGACCACAGACTCAGAAATGAAAATCTACCTATGAAGATTTTCAATAGAAAATTTTAAAGATTAAAAAAAATAATAATCTGAGTTTCAAGAAGGATGGAAAAAAAATTTAAATATCAGTATCTGGTGTCAACTCTGCCAATACATCGAACTCCAGATATGTTGCGTCTAGAGTACCACCTAAGACAATTTCTGAGAAAGGCTTTGTGTGAATCAGATGAAGAAGACTTCTTCATACTCAGGATGGGTGGAGCTCATGGCATGAAAACAGTATGAGATATGAGTTGTGATTTTTCTACAGAGAAGATGACACAGTAATAACTGATGAAACTTTAAAAGAATTATATTTAAAAGACATGTTTATAACAAATATTTGGGAAGTGTTGCCTTGTCTTTATAAAAACTTTTCTTCAAAAAACATTTCTTATCATAAAAGGGTTTTGATTTTTTCAACATGCCCGTCTTGTATCAGAAACACAGTTGTAGATCACTTTAATCATTTCTAAGGTTACCTCCATTTGATCTTTCTTTTTTACTTTTCACAACCAAACTCCTGGTTTTGTCCTTAATCATGCCATGTAGTGATAAAAACATTCTCACTTTCTCTTTGTTCACCCTCCCCTTGTTCACTCTCCCCTTGTTTCTCTGTCTTCAATCAAACAGGAATAAACTTTTTATAGCACAATTTTGTTTTAAGTCCTTTTATAAAAATATATGTATACTTTAATCTCTAAAAAATCCAATTATATTGTCTTCTAAGTTCTGCATAAACAAAGTTGCTTAATTCAAATGAAAAAACATGTGGCACCTAATATTTATGTTTGGATATGTTAAATTAATACATCTCTTACAGCTGGGAAGGCATTTTTTTCTTGTCTTCTCTAAAAACATAAAGTTAAGTAATTATACTGTATGTGTGCTGAAGGCACTTTGTCTACATCTTAGTCCATTTAAACAATTAAGACCATTTAACAATTTAAGACCATTTAAACATCCACACACAATAAAATCAAACCATATGTATTAAATATGTGCCTGATAACTTATTCTCCTGTTTTGTTTTGTGTTATAAGAGAAAGAGCCTGTGTATAAGGAATGATAATATGGCTTTTAAAAATAAAAATTAAAACATATGAATCATAGTTTTAAAACTATGCTTCCTTATGGATTTTTCATGCATATTGAATATGTTTACAAGTTCTAATACAAAATATTTCATGAATGTGTATTATTTGTTCCATCATATTGCTTCACAAGAATTGTTGATATAAGATTCATATTATATTTTTTTCTAATTTGTTAGTTCTTGTCCTGCTTGCTCTCTAAATTATTTCAACCCTGTTCTCTGTATCTCAGGAGAAAGACTCCTGCAACCTGTGTGAGGGGAGTCCTATGTCAGTTGATTTCTGCTGGATGGATCAATGGAACATTGAAAGGAAGAGAAACAGAGACAAAAAACTTCTTTTCTCTCTGCATTGGGTGGTATCTCTGGCATCATGTATCATAGGGCTTCCCTGGTAGCTTAGTGGTAAAGAACTCACCAGCCAATGCAGGAGATGCAGGTTCAACCTTGGATCAGGAAGATTCCCTGGAGTAGGGAATGACAACCCTCCTCAGTATTCTTGCCTGGGAAATCCCATGGACAGAGGGACTTGATGGGCTATAGTCCATGGGGTTGCAAGAGTCAGACACAACTTAGCAAATAAATAATGATAGCAACATGTGTCATAATTATATTATGGATATATTCTCTCATATGTGAAGTTACTATTGTCTTCTAAGTCTGCTCATGTGATTTTAGTGCTCTAACACTTAGTGGTGTCAAGGATGTTTCAAATCTCTGATTGGTTTCTCAGGATGCTAGGCATGTGCATCTGCAGCTGATTCATGTCTATGTATGGAAAAATCCACCAAAATATTGTAAAGTAAGTATCCGCCAATTAAAATAAATTAATTAAAAAATATATGCCTGAAGAATACAACCTCATTAAATATAATACAGTTAATGAAGGAGAAGCAGTAATTTGATAGAATATTATAGTGGACAGATTAAGGCAAATAGCAATTTGAAATTTTATTTTTCATTATAGAAATAACATGATTATTTTAACCTCTTTACAAAAAAATAAAAACAGAAATGAACCAAATCAGACACAATTCTCTTCTAAAAAGGAGAAATCCATTGTTATCATTGTTGCCATTTCAGTTTATGAGAACTCTCCTACCTGTTATATAAAAAAGAAGTTTAGAAAAAATTGTATGTATGTACATTTATATACATAAAACATGTGTATGACATATGCTATATAATATACCTGTGCTTAGTCATTCAGTCATGTCTGACTCTTTCAGACTCCATGGATTATAGCCCACCATGCTCCTTTGTCCATGGAGATTCTCCAGGCAAGAATACTGGAGGGGGTTGTTATGCCCTCCTCCAGGGATCTTCACAACCTAGGGATCAAACCCAGGTCTCCTGTGTTGAAGGTGGATTCTTTATCGTTTGAACCACCAGAGAAGCCCATGTATCATATACCAGTAAATAATTTGTAGCTTATTTTTTATATATATTCCAACATTTATTCTTACCTCATATCTGAGTAGCAAAGAAGTGGGCTCCCATTAAAAACATTATTTTATTAAAAGCAAACAAATTAATAGAATAAATATATTTTGTTGTACGACATCTTCAGTTTAGAATGAGATTCTATAAAGTTTCTTTTTTTAGCTATTGCATGAATTGGTGGAGGAGGCTTGCAATAACTCAGGGTCCTCTTTATGAGGCCTCTTGAGAAAATTCCTTCCTGGTTATGAGGTACATAAGGATGTTTTGACTTTTTTTTGGAAATATATCTCTGTTTAGCTTATGAACAAAATACTTTGTTTCTAAGCAAATCTCCCTTTCCACTTTGTCTATGAGAAATCTTAATTGATTTTGTGGCCCATCTGTAAGCATTGTAGGCCATGAATAAATTTTTTCTTATTCTATTTCATTTTTCACCTTTGTTACTATCTACCTTGGGTAGATATCTCTGTTAAATATCTGTGTAATCTTTTGTTGTGTTGCTTAATCACATGTTTTAAACGATATTATTAAATTATACAAAAACTAAAGTTCAACAACTGTCCTCATAAAATGTGTGCACACAAAATATAAAAATTTTNCTTGGGTAGATATCTCTGTTAAATATCTGTGTAATCTTTTGTTGTGTTGCTTAATCACATGTTTTAAACGATATTATTAAATTATACAAAAACTAAAGTTCAACAACTGTCCTCATAAAATGTGTGCACACAAAATATAAAAATTTTGGATTATTCATTTACTTTTAAATTATCTGTAGATTTTTCTCCTTTTTTAACTTTTTTAAACAAGTAACTCAAATATGCATTCAGTTTCCCTAGTTCTGGGATCCCATCTGTTTTTTATTCAGAAAAGTCTTCAAAAGAAAGGCCAGAATATGAAAGTATCATAACAGACAGACAGAGAGCTTATTTAAGCTTGAATTGTAATAAAAATATTTTTAACTAAATACAAATTACTGTTGAAATAGCTTACAAAAATATAGTAGCAGTCAAAAATTTGCATCTGTTGACATATTCTTCCACCTGTGAATTTAAACTGGCTGTGTAACAACTTAATTCTAAAAATCAGCCTTGTTCCTTGTAAAGTGAGATTATACTTTTAAGAAAGTGTTGGCCTATAAATTTTCTCTAGACTATCCTATTTAGCTTGAGAAAGAATTGATGATATAAAGCAGGGATAGTTAAACTTTTAAAAAAAAGTTTAGATAATAAACATTTTAAGATCTGCTAGGTATGTAGCCTACTACTAACAACTACTCAAATTTGTTATTATGAGAGAAGCCACAGACAGTAAATAAGCAAATGGGCATAAAGGAAACATGCCTGTGTTCTAATAAAATTTTATTTAAAAAATATGTTTGGCTACCAGGTCATAGATTGTTGACCTGTGAAATAACAAGTCTCAGTTCAGTTCAGTTCAGTCACTCAGTAGTGTCCAACTCTTTGCGAACCCATGAATCGCAGCACGTCAGGNAAAGGGACCCAGGTCCCAGTCTGTTTCACTTTTAGCCCAAGTCAATATTTTTCCTCTATTTCTTTGTGCAATAGAGGTACAAAAAGCTAAATTAATTACAGAGTAGGATCCAGGAATGAGACAACAAGAAAAAATTCAAGAAATACCTGTATATATGTTTTTTAAAACCACATTACTCTAAAATTGTGCAGCATAGTTCAAGAGTATTACTTTAAACTACTTCCATTCTTGTGTGTTTTAAGGGATAAAAAATCATTTTCACATATATTATGCATATATATTTAGTCCTCAACTATACTGTAAAATAAGAAGAGGATGCACAATCACTTTATGGATGAGGAAATCAAGCATCAGAATATAAGAAAGGGTGATCAGATGGAGAGATAATACTATTTAAAAAGACTAAATTTCCAAAAAGGATGAATAATAAAACAATAGCATTCATTGACAAAAAGAAATGGGTTGAGGTTTTTTTGGGTTGGTACAGCTAAAAGAAATTATTTTGAAACTTAGTTTCAGAGGCAAAGAACCAAGTGCAAGACTATTGTTAGAAAGAAATAAATGTCACTTCAATTTTGAATTAGGAAAACTAGTTCAGCTGAGGGACATCAGAGGGAGGATTGATGCAAAGTTTATTCTGAACAGAAACAGAAGCTAGAAACCAGCAAAACTCAAATCACTGCAAGCATTTGTAATGAAAGAAAAACACACTGTGACCACACTTAATTTCCCCTGTGTGGCAAGTGAAAGATCTGTAGTGTAGAATCATCAAAAGAATGTGACCAGCTGAAAGCAATTTAGAAGACTGACAGTGGTAGAAAGCGACTNAGCATTTGTAATGAAAGAAAAACACACTGTGACCACACTTAATTTCCCCTGTGTGGCAAGTGAAAGATCTGTAGTGTAGAATCATCAAAAGAATGTGACCAGCTGAAAGCAATTTAGAAGACTGACAGTGGTAGAAAGCGACTAAACACTTGATAATACAATACATTCCTACTATCTGCCATATCAATGTTCCTTTTTGTGAAAGAATATTACTATAATGGACTCTTGTCTGATTTCTTCATTTGGGATGAAGACTATCCTGGGGGGACAGTTTTTAGAAAGGTTTCTGGGAAATAAAAGAGCTAGGAATCCTTAGAGAGCCCTTCTAGAGGTCCAAGATTACGTTACAACTTTTACTCACATTTGTAATACCAACTGCATCCCAAAGCCAACTCTTACTGTTGGGATTCAAGTGAAGTATTTGTTTAACTGATGTAATATTTTTTATATCTCTTATAAAATTACCTTTATGGACTGCTCCAAAATCTTCAGTTTATATTTCAGCTGTTGCCGAAAAAAAGAATCTATAGACCAAACTGGAGAAGGCAATGGCATCCCACTCCAGTACTCTTGCCTGGAAACTCCCATGGATGGAGGAGCCTGGTAGGCTGCAGTCCATGGGGTCGCTGAGTCAGACAGGACTGAGCGATTTCACTTTCACTTTTCACTTTCATGCATTGGAGAAGGAAATGGCAACCCACTCCAGTGTTCTTGCCTGGAGAATCCCAGGGATGACAGAGCCCAATGGGCTGCCATCTGTGGGGTCGCACAGAGTCGGACACTACTGAAGTGACTTAGCAGCAGCAGCTGCAACAGCATAGACCAAACTCTTTCAGGAAATAGTCCATCCTAACTAACCCTTTGACATTTAAATTCCACTCATTGCTCTCTATCTTAAGTCTTTGTATCCCCTTTGAAATCAAGGACAATATGTTGATTATCAACTGCACAGAACAGTCATTGAAGTGCTGTTAAGAACTGTATAGCTCACACTTATAATATGTTACCAGGAAATTGCTAAGGATGTCTTCTGCATCATTTTGAGTTACACTGTTGGTTGCAACAAATGATCAACAGCACCATGTTTCCCAAAGCTTTGGCCTTTTATGTCTTAAATTGTAACATAATTAATTGGTATTTGAAAATTCATGTGCTGAGAACAGCCACTAAGTTATTTATTTGAAATTAGATATTTGAATAAATAGTAACATAATCACTCTAGCTAAGATAGAGTAGTTGAATATTTTGTTTTATTTTGCTTTTAATATGTATTGTTAAAATACATGTCCGACTCTTCACTACTGCATGGACTGTAGCACACCAGACTTTCCTGTCCTTCACTATCTGCCAGAGTTTGCTCAGGCTCATGTTCATTGAGGCGATGGTGCCATTCAACCACCTCATCCTCTGTCACTGCCATCTCCTCCTGCCCTCAAACATTCCAGGATCAGGATCTTTGCCAATGAGTCAGCCTATGCATCAGGTGGCCAAAGTATTGGAGCTTCAGCTTCACAATTAGTCCTTACATTGAATAGGCAGGATTGATTTATTTTAGGATTGACTGGCTTGATTTTCTTGCTATCCAAGGAACTCTCAATAGTTTTCTTTAGCACCACAGTTTGAAAGCATCAATCATTCAGCACTCAGCCATCTTTATGATCCAGCTCTCACATCCATACATGACTACTGGAGAAACCATAGAGTTGACTAGACAGACCTTGTCAGCAAAGTGATGTCTTTGTATTAAATTTGCTGTCTAGTTTTCTTCCATGGAGCAAGTGTCTTTTAATTTCATGGCTGCAGTCACCGTCTGGAGTGATTTTTGGAGCCCAAGAAAATAGAGTCTGTCAGTGTTTCCATTGTTTCCCCATTTATTTGCCATGAAGCAATAGGACCAGATGCCATGATTTTAGTTTACTGAATGTTGAGTTTTAAGCCAGCTTTGTCAGTCTCCTCTTTTGCTTTCATCAAGAGGCTGTTCAGTTCTTCTTCACTTTCTGCCATAAAGGTGGTGTCATCTGCATTTCTGAAGTTATTGATATTTCTCCCAGCAATTTGATTTCAGCTTGTGCTTCATATAGCCCGGCATTTCACATGATGTACTCTGCATATAAGTTAAATAAGCAGGGTGACAATATACAGCCTTGGCATACTCTTTCTCAGTTTGGAACCAGTCCATAGTTCCATGTCTGGGTTTAACTGTTGCTTCCTGATCTACATACAGATTTCTCAGGAGGCAGGTAGGGTGGCCTGGTATTCACATCACTTTAAGAATTTTCCACAGTTTGTTGTGATCCACACAGTAAAAGGCTTTAGCATAGTCAATGAAACAGAAGTAGATGTTTCCTAGAATTCTCTTGCTTTTTCTATGATCTAATGGTTGTTGGCAACTGGTTTCTCTGCCTTTTCTAAATCCAGCATGTACATCTGGAAATTCTTCAGTTCACATACTGTTGAAGCCAGCTTGAAGAATATTGAGCATTACCTTGCTAGTGTGTGAAATGAATGCAATTAGACAGTAGTTTGAAAATTTTTTTGCTTTGCTCTTCATTGAGGATAGAATAAAAACTGACCTTTACCTGTCCTGTGGCCACTGATAAGTTTTCCAAATTTTCTGGCATATTAAGTGCAGCACTTTCACAGCATCATCTTTTAGGATTTGAAATAGCTCAACTGGAATTCCATCACCTCCAGCTTTATTCATAAATATGCTTCCTAATACTGACTTGACTTCATACTTCAAGGTGTCTGACTCTAGGTGAGTGATCACACCTTCATGGTTATCTGGGTTATTAAGACCTTTTTCTGTAGAGTTCTTCTGTGTATTCTTGCCACTTCTTCTTAATATCTTCTGCTTCTGTTAGGTCCATATCATTTCTTTCCTTTATTGTGCCCACCTTTGCCTAAAACATTCCTTTGAAAACTCTGATTTTCTTGAAGAGATCACTAGTCTTTCCCATTCTATTGTTTTCCTCTATTTCTTTGCATTGCTTGTTTGAGAAGGCTTTCTTATCTCTCCTTACTATTCTCTGGAACTCTGCATCCAGTTGGGTATATCTTTCCCTTTCTCCTTTCCCTTTCACTTCTCTTCTTTTTTCAGATATTTGTAAGACCTTCTGAGACCATTGTTTTGCCTTTTTGCATTTCTTTTTCTTGGGTATGGTTTCAATTACTGCCTTCTATACAGTGTTACAAACCTCCATCCATAGTTCTTCAGGCACTCTCTCTGTCACATCTAATCCTTTGAATCTGTTTGTCACTTCCACTATATAATTGTAAGGGATTTGATTTAAGTCATACCTGAATGGCCTAGGGGTTTTCCTTACTTTCCTCAATTTAAGTCTGAATTTCACAATAAGAAGCTCATTATCTGAGCAAAAGTTGGCTCCCAGACACTTTCCCCACTATTTTTTTTTTCAAAATCTTAAATGCATGATTTTCCTTTCAAGAGTGTGAAAAAGTGAAGTCACTCAATTGTGCCCAACTCTTTGTGACCCCATGGATTGTAGCCCACCAGGCTACTCTGTCCATGGATTCTCCAGGCAAGAACACTGGAGTGGGCTGCCATTTCCTTCTCCATTATAAGACCTTCAAATATAACATAAAGTTTTTCATAATCAGCTTCCATAGAGAATTTCTAGTTATAATCAGTCTCCATCTATATTAACTAAACCTCTATTCCTTCAACATATCACACAGGTTTATAATCTGTGTCTCTGCAAATGTTATTCACTTTGTTGGAAATAAATTAGGCCTCTCATTATTGTACTCAAACTGTTTCATGATTCACACTAAATTTATCTCAAGTCTTTCAGCTCCAGAAAACAATTAACTTCTAAGTTCCCAATTATACTTTTTATCTCATATGCCACTCTTTGCTTAGAGATAGACTTTCCCTGATGGACTATGTTATATTAGATCACCCATCTTAAATTCACAGGAACTGACACACAGTGTAAATAACAGTAGGTACTTTTCTGTTTCGTGAACTATCCCTGTGTTAAGTAACCTAAAATTTTTGGACTCAATATGTATTCAGTTCAGTTCAGTTCAGTTGCTCAGTCGTGTCTGACTCTTTGCGACCCCATGAATTGCAGCACGCCAGGCCTCCCTGTCCATCACCATCTCCTTGAGTTCACTCAGACTCATGTCCATCAAAGTAAGTGATGCCATCCAGCCATCTCATCTTCTGTCGTCCCCTTCTCCTCCTTCCCCCAATTCCTTCCAGCATCAGAGTCTTTTCCAATGAGTCAGCTCTTCACATGAGGTGGCCAAAGCACTGGAGCTTCATCTTTAGCATCATTCCTTCCAAAAAAATCCCAGGGCTGATCTTCAGAATGGACTAGTTAGATCTCCTTGCAGTCCAAGGTGCTCTCAAGAGTCTTCTCCAACACCACAGTTCAAAAGCATCAATTCTTTGGCATTCAGCCTTCTTCACAGTCCAACTCTCACATCCATACATGACCACAGGAAAAACCATAGCCTTGACTAGACAGACCTTAGTCACCAAAGTAATGTCTCTGCTTTTAAATATACTATCTAGGTTAA
>SJYV01032027.1:35257-67902 GCA_006410875.1 Neotragus pygmaeus | reverse complement strand
CCACCTGACGCAAACAGCCAACTCATTGGAAAAGACCCTGATGCTGGGAAAGATTGAAAGCAGAAGGAGAAGAGCTGTCTCTTATACACATCTAGGGCTTAAAGGGGCAGTGACCGTCGCGAGGCGGCCGCTGCCCTGCGGAAGCTGTTGGAGGGGGGCGGGGCTTTAAGTTGCGGCGCCGCGTAATGGGCGGAGTCATGGGTCTTAAAGGGGAAGAGCGCCTTAAAGGGGAAGTCTTGGAGCGACGACTAGGCGAGCTTTCGAAAAGATCGTGGACGCTAGGACTTATTTGATGTAAATCTCAAAGAATGGAGCTAGGAGGGCTTTCTGGGCTTTGTGGGGAAGCCGAACACGCGGATCGTGGGCTCAGATCGTTCTGCCTCTTCCCGGGGGCGTACTGTGACCCCGGCATGTTCCCTCCCTTTCTGGGTCTCAGTTTTGGAGAAAGGCTCTAACGCAGGAATAGGGAGGTCAAATCCGGGGCCTTCCCCAGCCTTCCAGGCCTTCCCCAGCCTTCCAGGCCTCCCTGCTTCCAAACTGCCCCTAGCAGGACAGCGTCACAGTTTCCATGGTGACAGAGGCCTGCCCCCGAATCCCTCAGCCACATCTGCGTATTGGGGAAAATAGCACAAAATGACAGCAAATTCCGGTGACTAAAATAGCGTCCAACACATCCTGAGACTTCAAGCTGGTAACCTACAGGGAAGGTGCACAGTGAGTCACTTCTCTCCTCTCCTTCCTCTGTCGCCACCTGTCAAGGTCACCATGGTGACCTATTCCCACGGTCCCAGACTGGGAAAGCACAACTGTCAATGCAAGAAACGATTTTTAATCACAGAATAAGCCTCAGGTCCCACCATCTGCTACAAAATTGACTCTGGTGTCAAACCTCAAGGATACTGGAAGACAAACCCTGAAATCTCACCGGCCTCCAAGTCCCAGGGTGTCCTGACGTCATGAAGAAAGGCAGGAGGTGCTCAAGGCTGTGGACAGTTGAGCAAGGACAAGTTTGTGCCAAAAGGGAAAAAAAAAAAAAAAAAAAGAGTATCATCCCAGCCTAGGGTGCAGGAGAGGAAGGTTATCAGCAGGTGGCGCCCTGGGCCAAGCTTCCTGGCTGAGCTGCTGCTGCTAAGTCACTTCAGCCGTGTCCGACTCTGTGATACCCCATAGAAGCCCACCAGGCTCCCCCGTCCCTGGGATAGATTTCAAAGGTGGAAGCCCCAACGAACCATAAGGACAAGGCTGTGTAAACATGTCCCTGATGGTAGAGAAGCTGCTCTGACACCTCAGGGGAACAGAATGGCAGGGAAAATCTGAGACTGAAAATTTTGTCCTTTTTCTTACCTTTTTCAGAGATCCCAACCCTTGCCTGGACTCTGTTCTCAGGCTGCCACTGTAAAGCAAATACCTGTACCATCACTGCAGATGGTGACTGCAGCCATGAAATTAAAAGACGCTTACTCCTTGGAAGAAAAGTTATGNATTCCAATCCCAAAGAAAGGCAATGCCAAAGAATGCTCAAACTATGGCACAATTGCACTCATCTCACATGATAGTAAAGTAATGCTCAATATTTATTAGATAAAGTAATCGTTTATATCCAGAGAAGCCATGAAGGTTGTTACATTGCCTTTTCACCATCTATACCGTTACCTTTTGCCATGAATATTTATAAGTGAGACATTCTTGATTTTGACCTATTTCCAGAGCAATTGCTTCCTGCAGGGCATGAGGTCATTTTATAAAACTCGCCTTAATTTGGCAATTAATTCCTGGTATGGTTCATCACTACAGCATTTAGGAAGATAGGGCATAAGGATATATTCAAAAGTTTACTATGGTTTAGGTCAAAATGTTATATAGAATAGTTGGATGTAATTTTACACATTTTTATTTATCCATCCCCACTACACCCCCTCATTGCTACACTTTGATCTTGTTATATCATCATACATTTACTTCTTTCATACTTCTATCTTATTTTCACTCTTTTTGAATGAGAATCTGTGGGTGACTTGGCACCTAACTACAACCTTCAGTGCATGTTATTTTAATATTAAAGGCTTTTCACGTACACTATGATTCATAACTCCAATCATATTGTTGACATTTTTGGAAGTTGATCCACCACGACAAGTGTGTGTTCAGGCATGTGGGCGTTTATATTTGTGAGTTATGTACTTGAGGGATGAATCATAAGTATAGGAGAGTGATCTATGTTTACCATCTAAATTAGAAATGTGGAAAATTGGAAATAAAATAACACTAATTTTAAAAGTTAGCCAGGATGGAGGAACAAAAACTGACAAGAGTGAAAAAAGATTAGTATTCACCTCCCCATATTTGTAATTTTTCTGTTAAAGGATTCCAATTAGATGAAAAAATTTACTTTACATTGAAAACTGCAGAAAGCTAGTATTGTGCCCTAAGTACTTTGTCTNGAACAAAAACTGACAAGAGTGAAAAAAGATTAGTATTCACCTCCCCATATTTGTAATTTTTCTGTTAAAGGATTCCAATTAGATGAAAAAATTTACTTTACATTGAAAACTGCAGAAAGCTAGTATTGTGCCCTAAGTACTTTGTCTAAAACCATGAATAAGATTTTCTTTTCCAAATTAAAACACACACACACACACACACACACACACACACACACACACACGACAACCTTGAATTTATTCTCTGCAAATTAGTGGGATCATGGTGGGATCATTTGTAGATCTAGGTAAAGAATTGAATCTCGAAAGTATGCGTGGCTGACATACCTATAAATTGCACAATGAGTTTACTTTTCTTCTGGCTCAGACTGTCTGCAGAAATCAAGGCTATGTTTACATTTAGTATTTACTTTAATAACTATTCCTGTATTATCTGGGTTGCAAACATAATTAATGGTGAACTTTGAGATGTATCAGGTTTGTATGTGGGGAAGGAATATATATGTAATATGATCTCTATAGGCATGGTTGTTAGGCTAGAATTTTGAACCTGTACAAAACTGAGAATAAATATGATGAATTTCAATGTGCATTTACCCATTGGTGATAGAACACTATAATGCAATGATCAGGATGCACTATATTATGAATGAGTAGCAGATTTTACTGATTTGACTACTTACCTGTCAAGACCTTTAAGGGCATAATTGATTTAAATGTTGTATAATTTTTTGATGATGGTTTATTGATAATTTTAGATTGTTCTACAACTCAAGAAACACACTTTTCTGATGGAATTTAATTGTATATTTTTCCAAGTTCATTATATTTGATTGAGGTGCGTGCTTCACTGATTTAACTGAATACATCTCAGAATGAAATTTTAGTTTTTATCAATGGAAAACTATATTTCTATATCTTGATCTTTCTAGTAGAGAAGTCAGTGTATGAAAAAAGCAGTTTTGTTGTTACTCTGATTATCATTTTCTTTGCTATTATTTTGCAATTTGGTTTAAAGAGTCTTCCAGACTCATAAGTATTCTCAGCAAAGTAGTTTCTAAACAGCAAAAACAGGAACAGAATTCACAACAATCTGTTGGATTTAGTCCTCCTATTTCAACTTCAAGTAGCGGTGAATATCAGGTGTTGGAATTAAAGTCTCTTTGGAATATTGCTTCTTTTCATTACACATGAGAAAGGTTGTTTTTTAAGCACACATTTTCTGGATTAGAATTTTTTAAATAGTAGTCAAAAAGTAAAATTTTTGTCATTTTATTTAAATAAACACCAACCTTCTAATATTCTTATTTCTTAGATTAAGATTTTTGGAGTATCACAGGAGACTTTCAGATTGGTAGAAAAAGACCACAAATATTATTGGCAAAACTAACTCAAGTTCCTAATTTATACAGCAGAGCATATAGAGACTTAGCTGAAGCTCTTTGGGAATATGGAGAAAAAGAAGTAAAAGTAACATTTAAAATTTTCTCTTGTTCAGCACACAGTCATGTCCAACTCTGCAGTACCATGGACTGCAGCACACCAGTTTTCAGTATTTCTTGGAATTTGCTCAAACTCATGTCCATTGACTCAATGATACCATCTGACCATCTCATCCATTTTTGCCCCCTTCTCCTCCTGCCCTCAGTCTTTCACAGGATCTCTGTCCTGACAAATTAAACATTTGTAGAGGGATCTCAAGATGAAGACAAGGATTTCCTTCCATATATCATGTGCCCAGAATTCCTCGTGCAAATCTCAGATCATCCACAACTCAAGAAGGGAAGTTACAATGCATAAGAGGTATAAGAATGTGTAGTTCACAGAATAAACCCAAAAGACCAATAATCAAATAAATAATTTCTCAGTCTTACTACTAAGTATTAAAAAGTGTAGTTCAGTTCAGTTCAGTCACTCAGTCATGTCCAACTCTGCAACACAACAGACTGCTGTACACCAGGCCTCCTTGTCCATCACTAAGTCCTGGAGTTTAGTAAAACTCATGTCCATTGAGTTGGTGATGCCATCCAACCATCTCACCCTCTGTCATCCCCTTCTCCTCCTGCCTTCAATAATTCCCAGCCCCAGGATCTTTTCAAATTAGTCACTTCTTCTAATTAGGTGGCCAAAGTATTGGAGTTTCAGCTTCAGCATCAGTCCTTCCAATAAATACTCAGAACTGATTTCCATTAGGATGGACTGGTTGGATCTCCTTGCAGTCCAAGGTACTCTCCAGAGTCTTCTTTAAGACCACAATTCAAAAGCACTCAGCTTTCTGTATAGTCCAATTCCCACATCCATACATGACCACTGCAAAAACGATAGCTTTGACTAAATGGACTTTTTTTTTTTTTTTGCAAAGTAATGTTTGTGCTTTTCAATATACTGTCTTGGTTGCTTATAATTTTATTCCAAGGAATAAGCATCTTTTAATTTCACGGCTGCGGCCGCCATCTGCAGTGATTTTGGAGCCCCCCAAAATNTTTTTTTTTTTTTTGCAAAGTAATGTTTGTGCTTTTCAATATACTGTCTTGGTTGCTTATAATTTTATTCCAAGGAATAAGCATCTTTTAATTTCACGGCTGTGGCCGCCATCTGCAGTGATTTTGGAGCCCCCCAAAATAAAGTCTCTCACTGTTTTCATTGTTTCCCCATCTATTTGCCATGAAGTGATGGAACCAGGTGCCGTGCTCCTAGTTTTCTGAATGTTGAGCTCTATGCCAACTTTTTCACTCTCCTTTTCTACTTTCATCGAGGCTCTTTGGTTCTTCTTCACTTTCTGACGTAAGGGTGCTGTCATCTGCATATGACATATGACAATAACCTCATCTGAGGTCATTGATATTTCTCCCCAAAGTCTTGATTTCAGCTTGTGCTTCATCCCAGCCAGCATTTCTCATGGTATACTCTGGATATAAGTTAAATAAGCAAGGTGGCGATATACAGCCTTGATGCACTCCTTTCCCAATTTGGAAGCCGTCTATTTTTCCATATCCAATTCTGTTTCTTCCTGACCTGCATACAGATTTCTCAGATGGCAGATCAGGTGGTCTGGTATTCCCATCTCTTGAAGAACTTTCCACAGTTTGTTGTGATCCACACAGTCAAAGGCTTTGGCATAATCAATAAAGCAGAAGTAGATGTTTTTCTGGAACTCTCTTGTTGGCTATTTGATCTCTGGTTCCTCTGCCTTTTCTAAATTCAGTTTGAACATCTGGAAGTTCATGGTTCATGTACTGTTGAAGGCTGGCTTGGAGAATTTTGAGCATTACTTTACTAGAGTGTGAGATGAGTGCAATTGTGCAGTAGTTTAAGCATTCTTTTTCATTGCCTTTCTTTGGGATTGGAACGAAAACTGACCATTTCTAGTCATGTGGCCACTGATGAGTTTCTCAAATTTGCTGGCATATTGAGTGCAACACTTTCACAGTATCATCTTTTAGGAGTTGAAATAGCTCAACTGGAATTCCATCACCTTCACTAGCTTTGTTCATGGTGATGCTTCCTAAGGCCTGCTTAACTTCACATGCCAGGATGTCTGGCTCTAGGTGAGTGATCACACTATCATGATTATCTGGGTCATGAAGATCTTTTCTGTATAGTTCTTCTGTGTATTCTTGCCACCTCTTCATAATATTTTCTACTTCTATAGATCCATATCATTTCTGTCTTTTTTGTGCCCAACTTTCATTGAAATGCTCCCTTGGTATCTCTGATTTTCTTGAAGAGATCTCTTGACTTTCCCATTTTATTGTTTCCCTCTATTTCTTTTCATTGATCACTGACAAAGACTTTCTCATCTCTTCGTGCTATTNTCTGTCTTTTTTGTGCCCAACTTTCATTGAAATGCTCCCTTGGTATCTCTGATTTTCTTGAAGAGATCTCTTGACTTTCCCATTTTATTGTTTCCCTCTATTTCTTTTCATTGATCACTGACAAAGACTTTCTCATCTCTTCGTGCTATTCTTTGGAACTCTGCATTCCTTTTCTCCTTTGCCTTTCAATTCTCTTGTTTTCTCAGCTATTTATAGGGTCTCCTCGATAACCATTTTGCCTTTTTGCATCTTTTTCTTGGAAGTGGTCTTGATCACTGCTGTACAATGTCACAAACCTCCATCCATTGTTCTTCAGGCACTCTGTATATCAGATCTAATCCCTTGAATATATTTGTCACTTCCACTGTATAATCATAAGGGATTTGACGTAGGTCATACATGAATGGTCTAGTGGTTTTCCTTACTTTCTGCAATAAAAGTCTGTATTTTGCAATAAGGAGTCATGATCTGAGCCACAGTCAGTTCCTGGTCTTGTTTTTGCTGACTGTATAGAGCTTCTCCATATTTGGCTGCAAATTATATAATCAGTATAATTTCAGTATTAACCATCTGTTGATGTCCATGTGTAGAGTCTTCTTTTATGTTGTTGGAAGAGAGTGTTTGCTATGACCAGTACATTCTTTTGGCAAAACTCTTGTTAGCCTTTTATTTGCTTCATTCTGTACTCCAAGGCCAAATTTGCCTCTTACTCCAGATATTTCTTGACTTCCTACTTTTGCATTCCAGTTCTCCAGAATGAAAAGGACATCTTTTTTGGGTGTTAGTTATAGAGGGTCTTGTAGGTCTTCATAGAACTGTTCAACTTCAGCTTCTTCAGCATTACTGGCTGGGGCACAGACTTGGATTACTGTGATATTGAATGGTTNTTGCATTCCAGTTCTCCAGAATGAAAAGGACATCTTTTTTGGGTGTTAGTTATAGAGGGTCTTGTAGGTCTTCATAGAACTGTTCAACTTCAGCTTCTTCAGCATTACTGGCTGGGGCACAGACTTGGATTACTGTGATATTGAATGGTTTGCCTTGGAAAGGAACAAAGATCATTCTGTCAGTTTTGAGACTGCATCCAAGTACTGCATTTTGGACACTTTTGTCAAATCTGATGGCTACTCCATTTCTTCTAAGGGATTCTTGCCCACAGTAGTAGATATAATGGTCATTTAAGTTAATTTCACCCATTCCAGTTCATTTTAGTTCGCTGATTCTTAAAATGTTGATGTTCACTCTTGCCATCTCCAGTTGACCACTTCCAATTTACCTTGATTCATGGACCTAACATTCCAGGTTCCTATGCAATATTACTTTTACAGCATTGGACTTTACTTCCATCACCAGTCACATCCACAATCCATGTTGTTTTTGCTTTGGCTCCATCTCTTCATTCTTTCTGTAGTTATTTCTGCACTGATCTCCAGTAGCATACTGGGCCCCTACTAACCTGGGGAATTCATCTTTCAGTGTCCTGTGTTTTTGCCTTTTCATACTGTTCATGAGGTTCACAAGACAAGAATAATGAAGTGGTTTTCCATTCCCTTTTCCAGTGGACCACATTTTGTCAGAGCTCTCCACCATGACCCATCCGTCTTGGATAGCCCTACATAGCATGGCTAATAGTTTAATTGAGTTAGACAAGGCTGTGGTCCATGTGATCAGATTGGTTAGTTTTCTGTGATTGTGGTTTTCANCACTGATCTCCAGTAGCATACTGGGCCCCTACTAACCTGGGGAATTCATCTTTCAGTGTCCTGTGTTTTTGCCTTTTCATACTGTTCATGAGGTTCACAAGACAAGAATAATGAAGTGGTTTTCCATTCCCTTTTCCAGTGGACCACATTTTGTCAGAGCTCTCCACCATGACCCATCCGTCTTGGATAGCCCTACATAGCATGGCTAATAGTTTAATTGAGTTAGACAAGGCTGTGGTCCATGTGATCAGATTGGTTAGTTTTCTGTGATTGTGGTTTTCAGTCTGCCTGCCATCTTATGGAGAAGGATAAGAGGCTTATGGAAGCTTTCTGATGAGAGAGACTGACTGAGGGAGAACCTGGTCTTGTTCTAATGGGTGGGGCCATGCTCAGTAAATCTTTAATCCAGTTTTCTCTTAATGCACAGGGCTGTTTCCTCCCTGTTATTTGACCTGAGGCCAAACTATGGTGGAGGTAATGAAGATAATGGTGACCTGCTTCCAAATGTCCCATGCACTCAGAGCCCCAACCCTGCAGCAGTCCACTGCTGACCCACACCTCTTCCCCAGACTCCTGGATACTCACAGACAAGTCTGTTCCAGTCTCTTTGGGGTCACTGCTCCTTTCTCCTGGTTCCTACTGCACATGGTTTTGTTTGTGCCCTCCAAGAGTCTGTTTCCCCAGTCCTGTGTAAGTTCTGGTGGTTCTTTGGTGGCTCATACTTCATTGGATCATAGGTAAAATAGCTAAAATAAAGGCCAAAATGAATTAATTGAAGGTGATTTCTTCGTGTTATCAATACTCATTTCTAACTCATTTTCCCTATTCTTGTTATTTTTCATGCAGCCTAGTCCTTTGTCAGTTCTGAGAGCAAACACTGTCCCATCATTCATAGACATTTACTCACATGGTCCCTAAGGTAAATTTATTACATATTATTGCCACAGGATCATACAAGTGTCATTGGTGCTATAAAAACAGAGTTGTAAGCAGAATTTATAATTTGTCTGAATGAAATGGGGATAGCATGAAACTCTCACTTCACCGTGCATGGATACCTTCTGGCTATGTCATAGATAAAAGCTACTAAGTATAAGTTGGTTGATGATATTTTTACTTGTAGGTTTAGTTCCTGAGCCTCTCATATGTTGCTAATCTATTTATTTGTAACACTTCAAAAGATACTTTTAGTTCTTTTGAATCTCATATCTGGATTCTTCCATTATCTGCCTGTGTGACCTTGGAACATTTTTTAATGTTGAGATTTTTCCTTAAAGATACTAATGATTAATCATATACCATTGTGTTGAAAAATTAAATAAATTAATACATGTAAAGAATATAGAACAGCCACCCACCCTTAGTTAACATTCAGTAACTAATGAATCCATGTCTGTTCATCCACTATATCTATCTACAGCAGTTCCTTCCAAAGAACCTGCACATAATAAAAAATAAAAGATCAGTGATAAAGATAAATGTGAATACTTATTAATGTATATTGTACAAATACTTGTTGAGTTTGTAATTAAATTTAGAGTGAGATTCTATTTAAAATGGATTCATGTTAGAATGATCTAACATAGTCATGAGAGTAAGCACATTGCATGGCAAAAATGGATATTAGTTGACATATTATTTTCATTAGATTATTTTTAAACCATTTTTTCTATATTATATGTTCAATTCCAAAAGCACAAATGTGTGGAAGAGCTCAGACAGCCTAACAGTAGTAATACATTCAATTTCAAGGATATTAACCTCTGACAATCTGAGGTATTGTTCTCCTATAATAATTTTTCTCCAAATTGATTAGATGTAGAATTTTTTTACAGTGTGACATTCTCATGGATGTTTGCATCTGTGAACATCATGAAGATACCAGTTCACATTGCAAGTTGATGTAAATTAAAATGCACAGAGAGCCTACTCTAAGCGTCACTTCTTTTACAGCAAGAAAATCTAGAGCTATAGGAGGTATTAAAAGATAAACTGAGGCATGCTAAATATGTCAAAATTTTATTTGAGCTTACATCAGTTTGAGTCAGGCAATGCTAAACTTCTTGGTTTGGAGAGCTCCATGACAGAGGCCAAAGAGATTTTAACAGAAGACACAGAATTCAAGTGAGAGAATTGTGTGTTCAAGTTTAAGTTCCTTATTTTTTTTCCAGTTCAATTGAGTTGTAATTGACATATAACTCTGTAAGCTTTAGATTAGCATGCTTTTCCAGGGAATTGAACCCCAGGAATTGAACCCAGGTATCCCACATAGCAGGAGAATTATTTACCTTCTGAGCCACCAGGAAAGCCCAAGCATACTGGAGTGGGTAGTCTATCCCTTCTCAAGGGGATCTTCCTGATACAGGAATCAAACCAGAGTCTCCTGCATTGCAGGCAGATTCTTTATCAGGTGAGCTATTTGACACACATATATTATAAAATGATTACCACCATAGCATTAGCTAACATCACAGTTACATTATCACCTTCTATATTTTGAAATGAGAATATTTAAGAAATATTCTCTTAGTAGCTTTCAAGTATATAATTGACTATAGCTTAAGTGGGTTCCTAGTTTGGATGAGCCTAGTTGGCTGTTTTTGATTAGTTGTTTTTAGATTTCATTGTCTCTGATTGAAGTACATTGACTATGTCTTAGGTTTTGGTTTGCTTACTGGGCTACCAAGGCAATAGAGTCACCCTAGTCTAATGATCCCCTCATTTAGTTACTTTAAAAACGACTATTATGCTGCTGTAAGATGGCTGCTCAAGTGCTGAACTTTAAAGAAACAGAATTTTTAAACAGATTAAGAAATGTTTTTGGTGTGTTTGTGTGTGTGTGTGCACGCATGTGTGTGCTTGTAAAGAAACAGACAATTTTCGAAGAACTTTATCTTCTTATCCAATTTGTGTGTATTTATTTTTGTTTTGCTCAAGTTGTTCTGACAACCTCAAGTTGATTCAAATTCAATTAGATTAAATTTTTACTGAGAACCTATGATTGTATTAACACTGTATGTATGTTTGTATTAACACTGACTAGTGTAAGAATAAATGAGATCACTGACTTAAGCAAAGCTTAAATTCATTTACCTATTTTTATGAGGTAAATTTTCTCTACAACTTCAAGCTGAAATTTTTTTCTGTCTTATAAATTTCTGGGCACTTAACAACAATAGCAACAATAAAACCTTCTAAGTATACAAGGTGTTTTAATATTCAATAGCAATTCCCTTTATACTCAAAGGTAACATGAATATCCAATTCCATAGATGTCAAAAATATTATGGGAAAATTGACATCTGTTTTTAATTATAAGTGGAATCAAAATTGGGTTTCCCAAGTGGTGCTAGTGGTAAAAATCCACCTGCCAATGCAGGAGATATTAGAGATGTGGGTTTCATTCTTGGGTTGTGAAGCTCCCTTGGAGGGGGCCATAGAAACCTATACCAGTGTTCTTGCCTGGAGTATTCCCTGGACAGAGGAGCCTGGTGGGCTACCGTCCACAGGGTTGCAAAGAGTTGGACATAAATGGAACAATTTAGGGTGCATGCACATAGAATCAAAAAGTTTTTAAAACCTCTCTGTCTTGCTGATTTACCCTGTGTACTGTGCTAATTGTCTCACCGTTCACATTGTCCACACTGTTTATTGAACCCATGGTAGACAAGGTGCAAACGGTAAAGCTGGAAGAACATTCCAGGAGCTATAGAAGCTGCAGACACATTTATTCTCTACTGGCTGATGCAGCAGTCATAGGAGCAGTCGTAGCATAACCTGACACATACAACCTCTCTCCTGGATGACACAGCAGCTGAAGCAGTAGACATTCTCTACAGTATACAGCAGTATATTCTCTCCTTTCATGGCTAACCCAATGGACACAGCCTTGACACAGACATAATTGCTGCCACTTCTTTAGGTGGAGCTTACATATGCATACAGCATAAAGTAACCCGTGATCAAGCAGTACCTCATGACTAACATATGCAGTGCTATAAGTGATCTCAAGCTGTTACATAACTGTTATTTACAAAACATGGGCTGAGAGAGTCTGAAGAGGCCATCTTGGCTAATTTGTTCCCTCCCCACATTTTCAGACTAGAATCCAGAAGCTAATTGTCATTAGACAATTATAGTTATTATAATTATTTAATTATTAACTCCCTGTTATCTAAATGCATTATAAGTATAGCACTAGCAATCTCAAGAATGTATATCAGTTAATTTTGCTCTCGATTATATGTTTTGTTGCTCATATTGTCCATTTCAATCATATACTTTGGTAAAATTTTATCTGCTCTTTTTTTAACTTCAAAATTATATTTATTAGGGATGATTTTTACTTCTATGCTTAACCACTTGTTGGACTTCTATGCTGTGTGAATATTAAGTATTTGTTCTAACTTGAAGCTAAATNGCACTCAGCCTTCTTCACAGTCCAACTCTCACATCCATACATGACCACTGGAAAACCCATAGCCTTGACTAGACGGACCTTAGTCAGCAAAGTAATGTCTCTGCTTTTGAATATACTATCTAGGTTGGTCATAACTTTTCTTCCAAGGAGCAAACATCTTTAAATTTCATGGCTGCAGTCACCATCTGCAGTGTCTTCTTAAATATTTAGTAGAATTCACTAGCAAAGCAATCTGTTCTTGGGGTTTTCTTTTTTGGAAGGTTTTAGATTACCAATTCCGTCTCCTTATTTGTTATTGGCTAGATTTTCTATTTCCTCATGATTAGGGTTAGTAGGTTGTAAGTTTCTATTTTTCTTAGGTTATGTAGTTTGTATGGCCTATGATTGTCCATTTTAGTCTTTTTTGATCATATACATTTCTGTAGTGTCATTTGTAATATATTCTTTCATTTCTGATTTTGAGTCTTCTGTCATTTTTCTTACTCTAACTGAAATATATCAATTTTGTTTATCTTGTTTTGAAAAAACAGCTACAGTTTTGTTAATCTTTTCTATTGTTTTCAGTCTCTATTTCATTTATTTGTGCACTAGTATTTTTATTATTTTCTTCTTTCTGATAACTTAAGCTTAATTTATTCTTTGTCTACTTTTGAGGTTCAAAGTTAAGCTGCTTATTTGAGATATTAAAAAAAAGTGTATTACATGTGTTCATTGCCATAACACTCTCCTCAGAACTGCTTTTGCTGGTTTTTATATGTTGTGCTTTCATTTTCATTAGGTTCATAATAGTTTTTTGATTTTATTTTTGATTTGTTTTTTAATCCATTTATTTTTCAGAAGCATCTTGCTCTTCACACTGTTCACTGAACCCAGGGTAAGCAAGGCATAAGTGGGGAATCTGGAAGAAAACTCAAAGGCCTATAGGAACTGCAGGCATGTTTATTCTCTCCAGATTGATGCAGCAGCCATAATAACAAACATGCTATATTATCTCATAGTTGACCCAGCAGACACAGCCATAATGCAGCCTTAAAATAGCTATAACATAGCTTCAAGTGCTTTTCAGGTGGGTTTACATATGGTTTCAGGACAAAAGTGGCCTGTGACCAACTGGGTACAATGTGATGTGCATGTGCAGTGCTATAAATGATCTCAACTATTATATAACCATGTATTTATGACAACTGGGATGAGAGTGAGAGGTTATGGGGTGAGAGAGCCTGACCCACCACCATCTTGGCTAATTTGCTCTTTCCCTACATTCCACCTCTTCACAATCTATGCACAGTCCATCTTCTGCCATATTCCCTTGCTGAGTAACACTGACGTTTGAATCCACACTCTGCAACAGCTATAGATGCTACAACGACAAACAGTTATAGCCCCAACAAATAGCAAAACCCAATGCCAGGTATCACCTGGAACTCATGTTGCAAATCACCTGGAAATCACCTTGCCCTCATGGGGCTAGAAGAGCCACCAGCTGCATGTGGAGTGACTTTTTTTTTTCCCATGGCCACATCCGGTCCAGCATCTGTCCTTGCAAGATTATAGGAAAGCCTTCACAGGGGCAACCTCACCCCTGTTGGGTTTTTATTAAGGGCCCACAAAACTCCCCCAACAGATTCCAGATTCACCTCTTCAAGGAGAGGATTTTTGAAGAGTTCACAGCCCACTCAGATAATTGCAAATGCTTTCACACTGTTCTACATCTACAAGAGAATCAGAGGTTAGTAACCCATCATAAGACACAACCTTTACCATACACTTTTCTACATCTACATCATAGGACACAGCCTAATTCTACATTATACACAACAGTACACAGCCTTTACAGTATACCTCTGCACAAACATCCACATAACCTGGATGTGGCCTTTACCAGCTTGACCTCACTTTGGGGTCTTCACACTTTCAAAATGGCATCTCACATGCCATCCCTCTACTTTTCTTAGTAAGGTTCATAAAACCACTCAAAGGTGCAGGCCCACCCCTTCAAAGGGGATTTTTGTGGCATTCACAGTTCAGATAAATAGTTCTGTATATTCATGGTCACAGCACGCATGGTAAGCTCATCTAATGGTCTGTATCTCTTGTGGTGGGTGGTTAAACTTGTGTCTTAAACTTCTTGCCCTTCTCAGTTGCATAATGGGTTTCACTAACAAGTGGGGACCTGCAGTCTTATAATATTCTACAACCTTTGTCTCAATAAGGGGTGAGTGGTTACAGATGCCAACTTTTCTATTTTGTCCCTGAAACAAGTGATACGGCCCACCCTTGTGTCCCAGAGTTGCAAAAGACATGCTGCCAATGGTTCCCCTTGCTTCTGCCTAAACTGCTTACTCAAGTCAGGCAATGAAATTCTGCCTGAGAATATGGTCAGTACGTTGTGAACTCAGTCACATTGAAGTCCCCTTGGGGATATGCCCCTGAACAATATGCTGCTTATGTTTCACTTTCTACTGCACAATAGGCCTTGCTGCCAAGCTGGGACCCACAATCTCACAATGTTTGGCATCATTGTGCCTCATTACTTCATTGTCCATGGCACTGGGTTCATCAATGTTATGCATCTCTTGCTACAGCGTGTGTATAAGCACTATTCCAACTCTTCTCATCTCTGCAGTTCACACATTTGTGCAGCATCATGGAAGGCACTCTCAATATTGGCCTTCAAGGCAATTAGGAAAATCACCTCATGGTGCCAGCAGCAGTCTGTGCCACCTTGTCCAGTTAATGGGGACTCACCACCTGTAACACCTTTTCAGTGCTATCTGGTGAACTGTTCACTGCTTCCCAGTGTTCCACCAGGGCCCATGCTGAGAGAACCATGGGCACCTGGTACACATGCTATGTAGTGACCACTGGCTTCCTCCACCCATTGGAGACTCGGGCTCCCCTACCTGCTGAGTATCCTACCAACTAAGGCAATTGTCTCATTGTATCTCACTGTTCACACTGTTCACTGAACCCAGGGTAATCAAGACATTACTGGAGAAGCTAGAGGAAAACTTGAGGTGCTGTAGGACCTGAAGACAGGTTTATTCTCTCCAGACTGGTGCAGTAGCCATTAGAACAGACATGCTGTATTTTCTCATACTTGACCCAGCAGACACAGACTTAACACAGCCTTAATGTAGCCATAAAATAGCCTCAGGGGATTTTCAGGTATACTTATATATGTTTACAGAACAAAAGTGGACTGTGAAAATAGGTGCATTGTGATGGGCATGTGCAGTCCAATGGTGACCTCAGTTGTTACATAACCATGCATTTATAACACCTGTGGAGAGAGCAAGAGGCTGTGGGATAAGACAACCTGACCACTACCCTTCTGGCTAATTTTCTCTTTCCCTAAAAGAAATGTGTTGATTAGTTCCACATGTATTCTTCAGCTCTCCTCTTGTTGTTGATTTGTAGTTCCATATGATTATGGAAGACCTTCTAGAACTAACAATCCAAAAGGTGTCTTTTTCATTATGGGGGACTGGAATGAAAAAGTAGGAAGTCAAAAAACACTTGGAGTAACAGGCGAATTTGGCCTTGGAGTACAGAATGAAGCAGAGAAAAAGATAATAAAGTTCTACCAAGAGAATGCACTGGTCATAGTAAACACCCTCTTCCAACAACACAAGAGAAGATACCACACATGGACATTACTGATGGTTGACACTGAAATCAGATTGATTACATTCTTTGCAGCCAAAGATGGAGAAGCCCTATACAGTCAGTAAAAAAAGGACTGGGAGTTGACTGTAACTCAGATCATAAACTCCTTATTGCCAAATTCAGACTGAAAAGGAAGAAAGTGGAGAAAACCACTAGACCATTCAGGTATGATGTAAATAAAATTCCTTATGACTATACAGTGGAAGTGAGAAATAAATTTAATGGACTAGATCTGATAGATAGACCTGATGAACTATGAATGGAGGGTTGTGACATTGTACAAGAGACAGGAATCAAGGCCATGCGCAAGAAAAAGAAATGCAAAAAACCAAAATGCCTGCTGAGGAGGCCTTATAAATAGCTGTGAAAAGAAGAGAAGTGAAAAGCAAAAGAGGAAAGAAAGATATACCCATTCGAATGCAGAGTTCNTTTGTGACATTGTACAAGAGACAGGAATCAAGGCCATGCGCAAGAAAAAGAAATGCAAAAAACCAAAATGCCTGCTGAGGAGGCCTTATAAATAGCTGTGAAAAGAAGAGAAGTGAAAAGCAAAAGAGGAAAGAAAGATATACCCATTCGAATGCAGAGTTCCAAAGAATAGCAAGGAGAGATAAGAAAGCCTTCCTCAGTGATCAATGCAAAGAAATAGAGGAAAACAATAGAATGGGAAAGACTAGAGATCTCTTCAAGAAAATCAGAGATACCAAGGGAACATTTCATGCAAAGATGGGCACAGTAAAGGACAGAAATGGTAGGGACTTAACAGAAGCAGAAGATATTAAGAAAAGGTAGCACAAATACACAGAACTGTACAAAAAAAGATCTTCACAACCAAGTTAATCACGATGATGTGATCACTCATCTAGAGCCAAACCTCCTGGAATGTGAAATCAAATGGGCCTTAAGAAGCATCACTACAAACAAAGCTAGTGGAGGTGGTGGAATACCGGTTAAGCTATTTCAAATTATGAAAGATGATGCTGTGAAAGAGCTGCACTCAATATGCCAGCAAATCTGGAAAACTCAGCAGTGGCCACAGAACCGGAAAAGGTCAGTTTCCATTCCAATCCCAAAGAAAGGCAATGCCAAAGAATGCTCAAACTACCTCACATTTGCAATCATCTCATACACTAGCAAAGAAATGCTCAAAGTTTTCCAAGCAAAGTTTCAACAGTACATGAACCAAGAAATTCCAGAAGTTCACGTTGAATTTAGAAAAGGCAGAAGAATCACATATTAAATTGCCAACATCTGTTGGATCATAGAAAAAGCAAGATAATTACAGAAAAACATCTACTTCTGCTTCATTGACTACTCTAAAGCCTTTGACTGTTGAATTACAACAAACTGTGGAAAATTCTTCAAGAGATGGGAATATCAGACCACCTGACCTGCCTTCCAAGAAACTTGTATGCAGATCAAGAAGCAACAGCGAAAATGGACATGGAACAATGGACTGATTCCAAATTGGGAAAGTACATCGAGGCTGTATATTGTCATCCTGCTTATTTAACATATATGCACAGTACATCATGTAAAATGCTGGGCTGCATGAAATAGAAGCTGTAATCAAAATTGCCAGGAGGGAGAAATGTCAATAACCTGAGATATGCAGATAATACCACCCTTATGGCAGAAAGCAAAGAGGAACTAAAGAGTGATGAAAGTGAAAGAGGAGAATGAAAAAGCTGGCTTAAAAGTCAGCATTCATAAATTGAAGATCATGACATCTGGTCCCGTCACTTCATGGCAAATAGATGGGGAAACAATGGAAATAGTGAGAGACTTAATTTTCTTGGGCTCCAAAATCACTGCAGATGGTGACTGCAGCCATGAAATTACTAGACACTTGCTCCTTGGAAGAAAAGCTATGACTAGCCTAGACAGTATATTAAAAAGCAGAGATATTACTTTACCAACAAAGGCCAGTCTAATCAAAACTATGGTTTTTCCAGTAGTCATGTATGGATGGGAGAGTTGGGCCATAAACAAAACTGAGCGCCAAAGAATTGATGCTTTTGAACTGTGGTTTTGGAGAAGACTTTTGAGAGTCCCTTGGACTGCAAGGAGATCAAACCAGGCAATCCTAAAGGAAATCGGTCCCGAATATTCCTTTGTAGGACTGATGCTAAAGCTGGAGCTCCATTACTTTGGCCACCTGTTGCCAAAAACTGACTCATTGTAAACTACTCTTATGTTGAGACAGATTGAAGGCAAGAGGAGAAGGGGATAATAGAGGATGAGATGTCTGAATGGCATCACTGACTCGTTGGACATGAATTTGAGCAAGTTTTGTGAGTTGGTGATGGACAGGATAGCCTGGTGTGCTTCAGCCTGTGGGGTCAGAAAGAAATGAACACAACTGAGTGACTGAACTGAAGATCTTAAATTTTCTAAAATTTTTTTTTAAATCACATGATGCATTCTTAGACTACTTCTTGTGTATCTCAGAAGAAAATGGATTCTGCTACTGCATGTAGTCAATTTTTCCCATGAGAACCAAGAACCACCAATATGCAAATAATCATCTCTTTAACAAGTGGTTTTGGGAAAACTAAATAAACAGACGCAGAAAAATTAAATTAGACCCCTGTCTTACACCATCCAGGAAAACTAACTTGAAATGAATCACAGATTCCATAAACTTCCTACAAGAAAACTGGCAAGAAACTCCTTGTCATTGTTCTTTGTAATGACTTTTTAGATATGGCACCAAAATCACAAAGAACAATAGCCAAAATGTGGACTATATCAACCTTACAAGACTTTTTACAGCAAAAGAAACCATTGACCAAGGAAAAAGTCATCCTGTGGAATGGGAGTGCTGCTGCTGCTGCTAAGTCGCTTCAGTAATGTCCGACTCTGTGCGACCCCAGAGACGGCAGCCCACCAGGCTTCCCCGTCCCTGGGATTCTCCAGGCAAGAACACTGGAGTGGGTTGCCCTTTCCTTCTTCAGGAATGGGAGTANTCTCTTCTTGCAAAGGAGAAATCTGTTAACTTTTTTTTTGTGTGTGTTAAGATACTTGTTGATCATTCTCTTTAATCTTGGGATTTAGAATTGCCACTATTGATAATCATTCATATTGATATTTAATTTTAATTTTTTAAAAAGTAATCCTTTCCAGGCCTGGTGAAAACCTTCCATTCTTCAGAGTCAATTTCTTAGTTACAAAATGAATATTTTTCTGTACTAATTGAGACTACCTGTGTGTTCCCCTCATACTTTTCTGATTAAGGAAGGCTTATATGTCCCATGTTATTGCTCATGTATGTGTATATCAAGGTACTTACATTTTCACACATTTTTTACCTTTTTACACTTTAACTACATATTTTAAGATATGTCTTCAGCTGGAAATTTGAGAAAATTCAATTGCTTCTTAGTAGTAATAGTCTCATTTCTATTTTGCCTATTACATTTNATGTGTATATCAAGGTACTTACATTTTCACACATTTTTTACCTTTTTACACTTTAACTACATATTTTAAGATATGTCTTCAGCTGGAAATTTGAGAAAATTCAATTGCTTCTTAGTAGTAATAGTCTCATTTCTATTTTGCCTATTACATTTCTAAATTCAAAATTCTTGAATTTGGTGTCCAAAATTTAGTGTCTAAAATTTTTTTATCTATTGCTTCATTTTCCTTAAAAATTCTTAATGTTTTATTGCTTTTAAATTTCTCATATGAATTTACCATAAGTTCTATTTCAGTGGGAACTACTTATTTATTTATTTACTTTTTAATTCATATTCACTTTTCATTCAGTGATCTGAGTTCACTAAGTTCAGTAGTACTCAGCCTTCCTGTACATTGCAATCACCTGTGGGGCCCTGGAAAACTACTTTTTACTTGGTCCCTACAGATTCTGATTTAATTGTCCTGTGAGGTCACTGGTGATTTTAATGGGCAGTCAAGGTTGAGTTCTTGTTGTTTTTGCTTGATTATGGCTCTTCTTCCCACCATTTGGGGAAAAACAATTTTGATGATGGACACAGGAGCAGAAATATTGGATCAAATATTTGGTTTGAAGAGTTACATAGCAATTGCAGAGTCACAAATGAAAATAACTAAGACTCCTCAAAATATCATTTACCTCTGGGTTATATACTGGAAAAGTGGATTTTCAATTTAAAAAACAAACAAACAAAACTTCAGGTTACAAATACACAATAATTTTTGTCCTCATTTTATGGCTGCTTTACCTTATCTTTAATAGCAAAACCTTATAGTTGCTAACCACTTATGCCAATACAATAATCACTGGTGGAAGATGGAGAGTTGAAAGACAACTACATTTTTTGTCTTCATATGCCTTTCATATTTTCCGGGACAAGAACAACTTTTCCTCTATATGCTTCTTTTCAGTGTAAATAAATATTTGACATGATGCTAACACTGTCTTTTCATAAATTTAAATATTTTCAACTTATGAATACTGGATATTAAAATGATTTGCTAATATTAATTTATCACTTAAATACTTATACTTTTCTTGCCTGAATAACCCCTGCTTTAATGCACTCTCGAACTCTAGTTGACTTATACAAATAGAATTCTTCTATCAGTATGCAAGTCAGGTTCAATCATTTCCCTATTCTATCCTACTTGGAAATGTTGGCTCATTACAGAATCAGTAATTTAGACAATTATTCACATAATTTCTTGTTTAAATATGTGATTTATGTCTATATATCCTGTCTTGGTATTACAAGTTACATGAATTTAGAATTAGTACCTTATTTTTCTTTATAACAACTTTGACTCNCTTGGAAATGTTGGCTCATTACAGAATCAGTAATTTAGACAATTATTCACATAATTTCTTGTTTAAATATGTGATTTATGTCTATATATCCTGTCTTGGTATTACAAGTTACATGAATTTAGAATTAGTACCTTATTTTTCTTTATAACAACTTTGACTCCTGGCATCATGCTGGGAAAATGGCAAGTATTCAATAAATATGACATAATTAATTTTTCATAGTTAAGCTAATTGCATCACATGGTGGAAGAAAATGGGAACATTATAGAGGCATAACATTGAGGACTACTATGCTGCAATTCATGGGGTTGCAAATAGTCAGACATGACTGAGCAACTGAACTGATTAAACTGAACTGATATTCCTATTATTCAAAGTAATCCTCTATGAACAGTTGAATATATTACTCTTCAGAATTTTTCCACTGATATGCTATTATCTGTTGAATTTACTATTTGCTTTTCAGAAATAAGGTCATTCTATAAATAATCTTTAGCAACTTACTGGTTTTCATTAAATAAATAAATTTATTGACCATTTTTAATGATAGACCCAGTTCAATCTCTGGGTCAAGAAGATCCCCTGGAGAAGGAAATGGATAGCACTCCAGCATTCTTGCATGAAGATTCTCTTCATGGATAGAAGAGCCTAGTGGGTTAAAGTTCATCAGGTCACAAAGAGTTGGACATAACTATGCAACTAATGCTTTCACTTTCATGTGTACTTCTAACTATTGTAAGGGCTAAATAATTCCATTAATATTTCTGACCAAATGAAAATGTGTGTGTGTGTGTGTGTACTCAGTTGTGTCTGACTCTTTGCAACCCATGGACCATAGCTTTCCAGTCTCCTCTGTCCATGGAATTCTCCAGGCATGGAATGAATAGCCATCTTTCTTCAGGGGATCTTCCTGATCCAGAGATCAAAGCCATGTCTTCTGCATTGGCAGACAGATTCTTTACCACTGTGCCACCTGGGAAGCCTTGCAAATGAAAATATCTTCATATTATCAGGGTTAAGTGCAATTTATAATTTTATATACAAACCAAGGGTTTTTAAAGTCACACATTTACTAAAAATGACATTGAGAAAAATTCAGTATCATCTTTTAGGGTTAAAGCACAGAGTTCAAAGATCTTTTCCTTCTGAACAACTCTCTACTTCTTTGTCCTCCTTACAATATTTCTTTTTCTTTCTTTCCAAACTTGAATTGACAAAAGAGAGCTATATTTGCCTTCTCTATTGGTGTATGCTCCTCCCATGATATACAGGGTTAAGTGAAGACAAGACAATTCTGAGGCCTAGAAAGAGTAGAATATTATACGTGTCTGGCTTGGGTTTAGGCCTAAGAGCTGAAGGTAATTTTTGATATTTATAAACCAATTAGCCTAGCTATCTAGAGAATTAAAACACAGATTTCAGGGTTAAACAGGACCCCCACCCCCCAAAAAAAATCAACAGCTTAGACATATATAATATTCTCTCTAAATTTTAATTAGAAAAGAATTAAATGAATGATTGAAGCTTGACTATCCATATATTTTTTAAACCAATGATAAAAGATTTTATATTCCCAGAGACAAAGAAAATTTAGAAAAAACAATAGAATATCTGATATTTCAACAACACTTGAAGACAAAAGGGAAATTAGAGAAGTGCTAACTGCTTCAGGAAGCAATTACTGGTTGCCTGTAGTGTGAAAAACAATGAGCTAAAAGCAAAAGTGCTCCACAGAATCCTTAAAGTTTTCTTATGTGGAAAAACCAAGTACCACAGAAAGCTGGGATTGGGAAGAAAGAATTGCTCAAAATCAAAGTGCAAAGGAGTTGGACTCTCNATGGCTGGATGGCATCACGGACTCGATGGACTCGAATCTGAGTGAACTCCGGTTTTCTTATGTGGAAAAACCAAGTACCACAGAAAGCTGGGATTGGGAAGAAAGAATTGCTCAAAATCAAAGTGCAAAGGAGTTGGACTCTCAAGATCTTTTTAATGGGAGTATTGAAAGCCATTCAGGAAAATGCTATTTCTTACATTAACAGGGCACATAGATCCATTCTGTGGTAAACTGAATGCAAGATACTGCGATGCAAGGAGCATAAGCCACTTCAGAAGGAAGCTACCCATTAGCTGGAGATTTAATTACAAAACCTACATATTGGCTGTGGCGATACACCTCTTTTGGACCAGGCTTCTGCAAAGCAAGTGGGCAAATTTATACCATAAATAGAGGTTTATACTCTAGAAAGAGGCTAAAAGAATACCCACTTTACAACTGTGGATTGAATCAAGACAAGACAGTGCCAAGTTTAAGAAGATACTTGAGGACTGAGCATTGTGAGGCGACCTCCTTGGGTAAGTGAGTGACAGGGAAGACTGAAACACTAGATGTTTAGTGAATTTAATTTGGAAAAAATTGTAACATGTATACAAAAGATCAATTTGAGCATTTGTAATAAAATGACAATAGAAACATTGTTTGGAAAAAAATAAAAAGTAACTGCATGGAGAAACAATTGAACAATATAGAGAGGTTAACTGAAAATTGAGACTTAGAGTAGAAATAGGGGGTTGGGTTTACAATTGTGTTTTCAGTTGAAAGTATTTTTTGGCTGATTTCATGTTTTATAAATGAAGATTTTTTTCAGTTCAGTTCAGTCGCTCAGTCGTGTCCGACTTTTTGTGACCCCATGAACTGCAGCACGCCAGGCCTCCCTGTCCATCACCAACTCCCAGAGTTCACCCAAACTCATGTCCATTGAGTTGGTGATGCCATCCAGCCATCTCATTCTCTGTCACTTATACTACTTTGATAAATAATAAAGGCAATTTGAAAATAAGTAACATTGAAGGATTCAGAGATATACTGTGAGATTCAAAGAGAAAATATTAGATAATTCCCCAGTTGTACATTTATAGCTAGTCTTTATTGTTCATCTATAAAAGATGGAATTCTTTTGGAACATATATATCTATATGTGTGGGATTACTATTTGGATAAGACATATTGTTTAGTAAGTATTAAAGTTTTTATAGAGCTTATTCACTTATAAAAGAAAAAATCAAAAGATAAACAGATANAAGATGGAATTCTTTTGGAACATATATATCTATATGTGTGGGATTACTATTTGGATAAGACATATTGTTTAGTAAGTATTAAAGTTTTTATAGAGCTTATTCACATATAAAAGAAAAAATCAAAAGCTAAACAGATATGAGGTAAAATACTTTTGGTTGGAGTGAAACAAATTAAGAAGCAATTGATAAAATACGTTTGTTTTTTTTTTTTAATGAATATCTATTACAGAGCAGAGGCAAAATAAAGCCAAATAAAAAATAGAAAACTTTAAATCAAGCATGAATAATATGAAGTTTTAGGTTTGGAAATGAGTGATATCAATATTTTGTGATGGGTGTGACATTATTGCTGTTGTCATTGTCATTAAATTGTGTCCAACTTTTTGTAACCCCTTTAATTGCAGCATGTTCAGGCTTCTCTCTCCATCACTATCTCCCTGAGTTTGATGAAATTCGTATCCTTTGAGTCAGTGATGACAGAAACCATCTCACTCTCTGTTGCCACTTCTCTTCTTGCCCTCAATTTTTCACAACATCAGGAACTTTTCCATTGAGTCAGCTCTTCATATCAGGTGGCCAAGGTTTTGAAGCTTCATCAGTCCTTTCAATGAATATTCAGGACTGATTTCTTTTAGGATGACTGGTTAGATCTCCTGCTGTCAAAGGGACACTCAAGAGTCTTCTCAAAGTTCAAAAGCATCAATTTTTTGGCGCTCAACCTTCTTTATGGTCGAACTCTCACATCCATACATGACTACTGGAAAAACCATAGCTTTGACTAGACAGACCTTTGTCAGCAACCCTTATCTGCTTTTTAATATGCTATTTAGGTTTGACATAGCTATTATTACAAGGAGCAAGTGTCTTTTAATTTTATGGCTTCAGTTACCATCTGCAGAGATTTTGGGGACCAAGAAAATGAAATTTGACAGTTTCCACATTTTCCCCACCAATTTGGCATGAAGTGATAGGACCAGCGGCATGATCTTAGTTTTCTGAATGTTGTGTTTTAAGCCAGTTTTTTCACTCTCCTCTTTCACTTTCATCAAGAAGCTCTTTAGTTCACTTTCTCCCATAAGAGTGGTGTCATCTGCATATCTGAGGTTATTGATATTTCTCCCAGAAATCTTGATTTCAGCTTGTGATTCATCTAGCCCGTTTTGCATGATGTACTCTGCATATAAGTTAAATATGCAGGGTGAAAATATACAGTTTTGATATACTACTTTCCCAATTTTGAACCAGTTCATCATTCCATGTTCCCACAAAAATGTGGTCCACTGGAACAGGGCATGAAAAAAAGATAAGATAGTAATGTCAAAATAGGAAAATAACTCTCTGCAACTGAGATCAATAAGAAAGCAAGCAAAACTGGAAAAGAGAAATTGAAATTTCCAAAAATAATCCAATAAATCATTGAGACAATGATTTGATTAAACATGATTATTAAACATGAAGCACTTGTAAAAAACATAACAGTAAATAGTACTCTAGAATTGGTATAGCATTGCAATATTCCTACTTGGAATTATATTATAAGGCTTTTCTCTCCTTAGCTTTACCAGGTCATTCATGGTTCTTTCTGTTTTGGTACTTACGTTTTTCTCAGTAATGCAAGGGGTCTTTATGCTATAAGAAATTCTATTTTAAAATGATATATATCTTTTACTTATAGATATTTTCCTAGTATGCCAATGACATTTTATTACTTGTGTCTCTTTAATATTATTACTAAAACAATAAACATTCACTGAGGAAAATCAAGAATTAATGAAAATAAGATAGTCACTAAAATCACTTCCCACAAAAATGAGATGACAAAAAGCTATGTTACAGATGAGGGAGCAAGGTAAAAACCTACAAGACCAAATAAACAAAGAGGAAATAGGCAATCTACATGAAAAATAATTCAGAATGATAGTAAAGATGACCTAACACCTTGGAAATGGAATGAAGTCACAAATTCCGAAAATACAAGGAACGTTTAACAAGGACCTAAAAGAACAAATAAACAGTGATGAAAAACACAAACGCAGAAATGAAAATTTCACTAGAGAGAATAAATAGAAGAATAACTGAGGGATAAGAATAAATAACTGAACTGGAAGACATAATGGTGGAAATAACTGCCATGGAGCAGAATAAAGAAAAAAAAAANCAGATGGTGACTGCAGCCATGAAATTAAAAGACACTTACTCCTTGGAAGGAAAGTTATGGCCAACCTAGAAAGCGTATTAAAAAGCAGAGATATTACTTTGCCAACAAAGGTCCATCTAGTCAAGGCTATGGTTTTTCCAGTGGTCACGTATGGACATGAGAGTTGGACTGTGAAGAAAGCTGAGCACCGAAGAACTGATGCTTTTGAACTGTGGTGTTGGAGAAGACTCTTGAGAGTCCCTTGGACTGCAAGGTGATCCAAACAGTCCATCCTAAAGGAGATCAGTCCTGGGTGTTCACTGGAAGGACTAATGTTAAAGCTGAAAGTGCAGTACTTTGGCCACCTCATGCAAAGAGTTGACTCATTGGAAAAGACTCTGATGCTGGGAGGGATTGGGGGCAGGAGCAGAAGGAGACGACAGAGGATGAGATGACTGGATGGCATCACCAACTCGATGGACGTGTTTGAGTGAGCTCTGGGAGTTGGTAATGGACAGGGAGGCTTGGCGTGCTGAAATACATGGGGTCAGAAAGAGTCAGACACAATTGAGCGACAGAACTGAACTGAACAGAATATGGTATTAGGCTTATAGAAGGTCATTAAACATATTGTGATATATTCCCATATGCAATTTTCCCAACATAGTTGAATAAAATTAATTTATTTTTAATTAAATGTTGATATTATTCACCATCAAGTTTTGGCAAGAATATTTCTATATTGTTTTAAAAAGTTTACTATATGATATAAATAGGGCTTGTGAAGTTGTTTATTTCATCTAGTGTCCATTTAGCAATTTTTTTTTCTTAAGTATGAATCCCTTTCATTTGTTGTTCATTTCTTCAATAAATTTTCTTCCCATCTTCTCTTAATATCTTTTAAAATATGTGGATATGTGATAACATTCTTCAAACAATCCTTATCAATAATTTGATTTTCCTCTCTGTCTTTTTTCTTTTAATCAACTTTCTTAATAATTCAGATAAACTAACATTTAACTTCAGTGATTTTTCTAAATTCTTAGTGGGAGAAGAAAAATTGTCAGACTGGATGGATTATTGTTGAATTTAGGAGTTTTCCAGAATCTATTAGGTTTCACTTGCCACCTCGACCACTTTGCTAATAGCTCAGCCAGGCAATCCTAAATACAGATGATTTAACAGACCACAACATCTTCTGGAATAAACTCCGGACCGGAAGGCCTGGCATGCTGCAGTCCATGGTGTCACAAAGAGTCAGACACGACTGAACGACTTAACTGAACTGAACTGAACATCTGCCTGTTTGCACTGAAACCATGTATTTGCCCCACGATACTACCACAAGTTTCTTACACTCTACAAAAGTAGACCTTTGAAACCTTTCATAACTCAAAATGATTGTTGGAAAAGAGGCAATTATTTTAAGACACATCTTGCTAATGGAGGCACAGAATAAGCTGAGATAAAGCACAGATGCTCACAAACAGTTTGAAGTTGTGGCAGTTTGATACTGACATGTCAAGCATAGTTTCAGGGGAAGGAGCTTGTGGCTAGAAGAATTCTACCTGCTCAGGGTGCATACTGCCTTTGTAAGGACTCACTTTTGGTCTTTCATAAAAGGAAAGATTCTCCTAGAATTTCTTTTGGTTATCAAAAACAGGTGCCTATGTGGGTCTTTCGTGAAAGAGAAGTAGCATAATACAAACTTTCAAGAAGTGGAAGATACATGTACTAGTCTGTGTTCATCTAAGAAAGACAAAGAGTCTTATTCATCTGTGCATCTTTGCAAACAATGACCTCTGGAAAATCTTTTATGAAGATTTGCGGAGTGTTTCTATGGAAGGAAAGAATTTACAAACCCTTATATATCATAACAGAAATAACAGTAGAGGTGATTTTACTTTTTATAGCCATTTTTAATTTTCAAATTTTCTCTGATAAATGTAAATTGTTTTATATGTTAAATAAAGTATGTTTCTTAAAAAAAAAGAAAATAAATACTTTATTCACTTCCAAATTTGTCCCTCTACTTTCTCACAAAGAGAATTATTTTTTGTTTTCCTTACAGATAGAACAATAACTATGAGTCTGCATTTGTTTTTGTTCCTGTGTCAGGCAATGAGATACGAGAAAATTGAAGGTTTTTCTTTTAAGGTTTATATTTGTTAAAAAAAAAAAAGTCTCCTATATTGTATACTAAATGTGTTGTTAGAATAAACTAAAGACGGCATGATGTCATTTGCCACTCTAATATGCTAAGTTGTGCATTCATCATGTTTCTGATGGATTCCCACCCAAACATGTAAGTCTAATAAAGTAAAATGCAATTTTGTAATTTAGCTAAAAAATATCTTAAAGTTTTCTCATATGCTTTTCCTTGCATGATTGTTCTCATGTACTATTCTGTAGAATTTCTCTGTTGTAAACATGTATGTTTTGATAGAAAGAACAACAAAAAAATGTAAGTCTTGGGCTTGAATTTCAACTCTGTATTGAAATATTACATGTGAAAAATAATGTTGCAGTGAACTAAATAATGAATAATGAATCAGTGAACTAAAATGGGCTGCTACTGCTGCTGCTAAGTCACTTCAGTCGTGTCCGACTCTGTGCGACCCCATAGATGGCAGCCCGCTGGTCTCCTCTGTCCCTGGGATTCTCCAGGCAAAAACACTGGAGTGGGTTGCCATTGCCTTATCCTAGAATAGGCTAGAAAGGGTAAATTTAATTCAGGAGACCATTATATCTACTTCTGTGGGCAAGACTATCTCAGAAGAAATGGAGTAGCTTTTTTAGAAAACAAAGAGTCCAAAGTGCCATCAGTGCAGTTCAGTTCAGTTCAGTTCAGTGGCTCAGTAGTGTGTGACTCTGCAATCCCATGAACTGCAACATGCCAGGCCTCTCTTTCCATCACCAACTCCTGGAGCCTACATAAATTCATGTCCATTGAGTCGGTGATGCCATCCAACCATCTCATCCTCTGTCATCTGCTTCTTTTCTTGACCTCAATCTTTTCCAGCATCAGAGTTTTTTCAAATGAGTCAACTCTTCTGCATCACGTGGCCAAAGTATTGGAGTTTCAGCTTTAGCATCCATCCTTCAAATAAACACTCAGGACTGATTTCTTTTAGGATGGACAGGTTGGATCTGCTTGCAGTCCAAGGGACTCTCAACAGTCTTCTCCAACACCACAGTTCAAAAGCATCAATTCTTCGGTGCTCAGCTTTCTTTATAGTCCAACCCTCATATCCATATATGACCACTGGAAAAACCATAGCCTTGACTAGATGGACCTTTTTGACAAAGTAATGCCTCTGTTTTTTTTTTTTTTTTTAATATGCTGTCTAGGTGGGTCATTACTCCATTCCTTCCAAGGAGTAAGTGTCTTTTAATTTCCTGGCTGCAATCACCATCTGCAGTGATTTTGGAGTCCCCCAAAATAAAGTCAGCCACTATTTCCACTGTATCCTTATCTATTTGGCATGAAGTGGTGGGACTAGATGCCAGAATCTTAGTTTTCTGAATGTTGACCTTTAAGCCAACATTTTCCACTCTCCCGTTTCACTTTTGTCAAGAGGTTCTTTAGTTCTTCTTCACTTTCTGCCATAAGGGTGGTGCCATTTGCATATCTGAGGTTACTGATATTTCTCCCAGCAATCTTGATTCCACCTTGCTTCATTCAGCCTAGTGTTTCTCATGGTGTACTCTGCATATAAGTTAAATAAGCAGAGTGACAATATTCAGCCTTGACATACTCTTTTTCTTATTTGGAATCAAACTGCTGTTCCATGTCCAGTTCTAACTGTTGCTTCTGACCTGCATATAGGTTTCTCAAGAGGCAGGTCAGGTGGTCTGGTATTCCCGTATCCTTCAGAATTTTTCACAGTTTGTGGTGTTTCACACAGTCAAAGTCCTTGGCATAGTCAATAAAGCAGAAATTGATGCTTTTCTGGAACTCTCTTGCTTTTTCAATGATCCAGCAGATGTTGGCAACTTAATCTCTAATTCCTTTGCCTTTTCTAAAACCATGCCATACATTGGTGCAATTTCATAAAAACAGAATGATCTCTGTTCATTTCCAAGGCAAACCACTCAATTTCACAGTAATACAAGTCTATGGCCCAACGATTAATGCTGAAGAAACTGAAGCTGAAGGTTCTATGAAAACTTATGTGACCTTCTAAATACACCAAGAAACAAACAAACAAAAAAAATCCTTTTCATTATAAGGGACTGGAACTCAAATGTAGGAAGTTAAGAGATATTGGAGTAACAGGCAAGTTTGGCCTTGCAATACAAAATAAAGCAGGGCAAAGGCTAACACAGTTTTGTGAAAAGAATGCACTGATCAGAAGAAACATGCCCTTCCAACCACACAAGAGATGACTCTACACATTGGCATCACCAGATGATCAATACAAAATTCAGAGTGATTAAACTCTGTGAAGCTGAAAATAGAGAAGCTTATACAGTCAGCAAAAACAACATTGGGAGCTGACAGTGTCTCAGATCATAAGTTCCTTGATGCAAATTTCAAACTTAAAGATAGTAGAGAAAACCACTACACCATTCAAGTATGAACTAAATCAATTCACTTATAATGATGCAGTGCAAGTCACAAATAGATTCAAGGGATTAGATTTGATAGACAGAGGGCCTGAAGAGCTATGAACGGAGGTTCATAACATTGTATAGGAGGCAGTGATAAAGATCATACCCAAGAAAAAGAAATGCAAAAAGGCAAGATGGCTGTCTGAGGAGGCCTTTCAAATAGCTGAAAAAAGAAAAGTGAAAGGCAAAGGAAAAAGGAAATATATACACATCTGAATGCAGAGTTCCAAACAAAGGCAAGGAGAGATTAAAAAAGCCTTCCTAAGTGAACAATGCAAAGAAATAGAGGAAAATAATAAAATGGGAAAGACTGGCGATCCCTTCAAAAAAATTAAAGATACCAAGGGAACATTTCATGCAAGGATGGGCACAATAAAGGACAGAAATAGTATGGACTTAACAGAAGAAGAATATATTAAGAAGAGGCAAGAATACACAGGAAAACTATNAAAGACTGGCGATCCCTTCAAAAAAATTAAAGATACCAAGGGAACATTTCATGCAAGGATGGGCACAATAAAGGACAGAAATAGTATGGACTTAGCAGAAGAATATATTAAGAAGAGACAAGAATACACAGGAAAACTATACAAAAAAGATTTTAATGACCCAGATAACCACGACAGTGTCACTTATCTAGAATCACACAGCCTGAAGTGAAGAATCAAGTGGGCCCTAGGAAGCATCCCTATGAACAAAGCTAGTGGAAGTAATGGAATTCCAGTTGAGCTATTTTAACTCCTAAAAGATGATGCTGTGAAAGTGCTACACTCAACATGCCAACAAATTTGGAAAATTCAACAGTGGAATAGGATTGGAAAGGTCAATTTTCATTCCAATCCCTTAAAAAAATCAATGCCAAAGAATGTTCAAACTACTGACCAATTGCACTCAATTCACATGCTAACAAAATAATGCTCAAAATTCTCCAATCAACAGTATGTGAACAAAGAAATTCCAGATGTTCATGTTAGATTTAGAAAAGGCAAAGGAACCAGAGATAAAAATGCCAACATCAGTAGGATCATTAAAAAAAAAAAAGCACAAAAAATCCAGAAAAAAACACCTACTTCTGCTTTATTAACTAAGCTAAAGCCTTTGACTGTGTGGGTCACAACAAACTGGGGAAAATGTTTAAAGAGATGGAAATATCAGACCACCTGATCTGACTCCTGAGAAATCTGTATGTAGATCAGGAAGTAACAGTTAGAATCAGACATGGGGACAATGGGCTGGTTCCAAATTTGGAAAGTAATACATCAGGCTGCATATTTTCACCCTGCTTATTTAACTTATATGCATAGTACATCATGCAAAATGCCAGACTGGATGAAACACAAGCTGGAATCAGGATTGCCAAGAGAAATATCAGTAACCTCAAATATGCAGATGACATCACCCTTATGGCAGAAAAAGAAGAGGAACTAAAGAATGTCTTGATGAATTTGAAAGATTAGAGTAAAAAAGCTGGCTTAAAACTCAACATTCAAAAACCTAATATCATGGCATCCAGTCCCATCATTTCATGGCAAACAGATGGGGGAAAAAATGGAAACAGTGACAGATTTACTTTCTTGGTCTCCAAGAAATCTAAATCACTGTAGATGGTGACTGCANTGTTTACATACAAAGCAAATGTTATGTAACAAATATCTTTTCTTCATTTCATTATGCTCACTTGAATTCAAAACATGCCATAATATCTTTACAAGTCTTTGTATTTCTAGATCCACTTCCCCTTCCACTAGTGTACTTTCACCAGAGTGATCTTTTACAATGAAAATCTATAGTTATTAAGTACCCATCCATAAACTAGTCAGCATCACAGTTAGCATCAACACTAGATTATGTTTGAGTCCCTTAGTATATATGGCTGGTTCTAAACTAAAGCTGGTTAAATTCACACTGCCAGGCATATCACAGTAAAACTGCAGAAAATCTAAGATAAAATTTAAAGGAGACAATAAAATATCATATTACTTTAGAAGTTAAAA
>SJYV01032027.1:8479-34188 GCA_006410875.1 Neotragus pygmaeus | reverse complement strand
TCCAGAAAAAAACACCTACTTCTGCTTTATTAACTAAGCTAAAGCCTTTGACTGTGTGGGTCACAACAAACTGGGGAAAATGTTTAAAGAGATGGAAATATCAGACCACCTGATCTGACTCCTGAGAAATCTGTATGTAGATCAGGAAGTAACAGTTAGAATCAGACATGGGGACAATGGGCTGGTTCCAAATTTGGAAAGTAATACATCAGGCTGCATATTTTCACCCTGCTTATTTAACTTATATGCATAGTACATCATGCAAAATGCCAGACTGGATGAAACACAAGCTGGAATCAGGATTGCCAAGAGAAATATCAGTAACCTCAAATATGCAGATGACATCACCCTTATGGCAGAAAAAGAAGAGGAACTAAAGAATGTCTTGATGAATTTGAAAGATTAGAGTAAAAAAGCTGGCTTAAAACTCAACATTCAAAAACCTAATATCATGGCATCCAGTCCCATCATTTCATGGCAAACAGATGGGGGAAAAAATGGAAACAGTGACAGATTTACTTTCTTGGTCTCCAAGAAATCTAAATCACTGTAGATGGTGACTGCAGCCATGAAATTAAAAAACTCTTGCTCCGTGGAAGAAAAACTATGACAAATCTAGATAGTTTATTGGAAGGTATAGACATTACTTTGCCAAGAAATGTCCACATAGTCAAAGCTGTGGTTTTTCTAATAGTCATGTATGGATGTGATAGTTGGACCACAGAGAAAGCTGAGTGAAGAAGAATTAATGTTTTTGAAGTGTGGAATTGGAGAAGACTCTTGATAGTCACTTGGACTGCAATATCAAACCAGTCATTCCTAAAGGAAATTAGCCCTGAATATTCATTGGAAAGACAGATGCTGAAGCTGAAGCTCCAATATTTTGGCAATCTAATGGGAAAAGCTGACTCAATGGAAAAAAGACCCTGATGCTGGGGGCAGATTGAAGACACAAAGGGAATAGGATTACAGAGGATGATATGGTTGGATAGCATCATTGACTCAATGGGCATGAGTTTGAGGCAACACTGTGAGATGGTAAAGGACAGGGAAGCCTAGCGTTCTGCATCTATGAGGTCACAAAGAGTCGGACACAACTTAGCCACTGGACAACAATAGGTAGTGTGCTGAGCAAAGTAGATGGGATAATGAATGCAAAATGGTTTTATAATCAGAGAAAATTATTACTTAATTTTTGGTCCGTTACACTTCTAAAATGTATGCAGAACTGAATAAAAAACACAGCTACAATGACATAAAAACTTGCAATGTAAATGTCTGTTACCTGAAGGTGAATCATAAAAAAGCTGAATGTTACTTGTTCAAAGCCAGCTGGCAAAAAGCTTATGTTGAGTTAGTGTTTCAATTTCATTACAGATATTTAAAGAGCACACACGTTCATACACACTCACACTCCTGGGTCCTACTTTGTAAATTCTATTATGCCAATTGCAGCCTTGGCACAATCACTAACTAGAGCTGCTATCAAAAGGTCACTTTTACTCATTCCTTTAGAGCCATTAAAGAATAAGCATCAATTACATACCTTGCCTGACTATTTGAAAGGTCAAAAGTTGTAAAAAGGCATACCTTTTACTAAAAATGTGACTATGCTTCATGAAAATTACAAATCAAGTTCATCTGAAAAAGATAATAATATTTTTATCAAAGGGCAAGCATTGCAAAACCATGAAATATTTTTGAATACTTTTATGCTCTTTAGCTAATATACAAAATATCCATGGGGTNTATCTTTCTAAATTCCATATATATGTGTCAGTATACTGTACTGGTGTTTTTCTCTCTGGCTTACTTCACTCTGTATAATAGGCTCCAGTTTCATCCATCTCATTAGAACTGATTCAAATGTATTCATTTTAATGGCTGAGTAATACTCCATTGTGTATATGTACCACAGCTTTCTTATCCATTCATCTGCTGATGGACATAAATTATTCTACTTAAGGTATAGTTTGATTTTGTTTTTTTGAAAGATTTATGGTACTAAGGCTACATGGTAGGGAAATTAAATTATATTTTATCAAAACTTGTTTCCAGGAACATAAGAGTACAATATTGGGCTAAAGTTAAACTCTTGCTACTCAAAGAGTGGTCCATGGACCAGCAGCATGAGCAGGATCTAGAAGCTTAATACAAATTCAATGTCTCAAATCCCAAAAACCTAGAACTATGGAAACAACCCACATGAACTTTCATGAGATGTGGAGATGTATGTGCACAATGTAGCCTGAGAGGCATGAATTATGCCCTTGAGAGTCATCAGGTAATACAAGACCTGGGGCACAAGTCTTCAAGGGGAGGATCGAGATATGTATAGAAGCTACAGAAATCAACAAAAACTTAAATAGTTGTGATGATCCTAGTCTAATTATTTCATAAAAATAGCAGAAGAAAGAATGTGTGCATATAAGGACATAGGTCAGTGTGAAATATAGAAAAATTAGGTCCAGGGAGTAGAATTAGCAATGCTGATTCAACTCTGGCCTGAAGGTCATCCTCTCAGTATACGCCCCCTCTTTCTGCTCTTCTTTATTCTTATCAAACAGCCCTGTGATTATACACCGGTCTCCATTTTAATTTTCTCCTGAGAGACCAAACATGCTCAGGCTCTCAGCTATTTGATGGGACTGAAGTAGGATCTTTGTTACTTAGAGCACTCAACTCAGCATGGTACCTGCCCCAAACAAGCAATTAGCAATAAAAGCAATACAAAATGAGTGCAATAAAGATCTACAAAGTTCTAATTCCCTAGTGATGATATCTGTGATGCTATTATCAATAAATTCAACCATCAAATTCTTTCTCCAGTTAGCATAAACCGAATAATACTCAAAGTTTAGAGTTGTGCTAATATATCATTCTTCAAATTTTAATTGATTAAAATTAAATACAATTTAGTATTCAGGTTTCAGTGACACTAGTCACATGTCAAGTCCTCAACAGACACTTATGCCTAATGATTACTATATTGAACAGAACAGATACAGAATATTTCCTTCATCACAGAAAATTGTATTGAATCATGTACTTAGAAAAATATTAGATGATAATAATAGATAGGTAGATATGCTGCTGCTATTGCTGCTAAGTCGCTTGAGTCATGTCCAACCCTGTGCGACCCCATAGACGGCAGCCCACCAGGCTCCACCGTCCCTGGATTCTCCAGGCAAGAACACTGGAGTGGGTTGCCATCTCCTTCTCCAATGCATGAAAGCCAAAGTCACTCAGTCACTCCCTGGAAAATCCCATGCAAGAGTGTTGGAGTGGGTTGCCATTGCCTTCTCCAAGATAGATATAAGTAGGTATATAAACAGGTATAGACATATTGAGAATGGGATGCAGTTTATCCCTGCCTTCAAGAACTAATTTTACAAAATTCATTATTTTTTGAGATGGTTATCAATCCATTTGTAGCTTCAGATTAATCATATAGGAGTATTCATGTCATAGAATTAAAACACACCAGGGTCTTTTTGTTTGACAGAGAGAGAGCATGTTTATATCAGTGATTTGTGGTAGATACAGAAATCTTTTTTTATTTAACATAAGTGTAAAAATATTTGATGTTCTGACAGTTGTCCACTGAGAGGATCTGGAAGCAAAGAAACCCTAGAAGCAATGAGCATTTCTAGAACTCAAATTTTGGGTTCTAAATACCATTTCTCACTAAATAGAACCAGAATTTCTTAAGAAATGGCTTATTCCAGGGGAAATAGAAGAGAAAGCTGGAATGCCTTGCATTAGGAAGTGAGGTTCTTGGAAAATGATAAATGAAAAGGATACAGGATACTCTGTATACTACAGTGGTGGACACACATCATTATACATTTATCAAAAGCCATAGAATGTACAATACCAAGATTGAACCCAGGTGGAAACTATTGTCTTTGGGTGATAATAATGTATCAGTGTAGGTTCATTGATTGTAACAAGTGTATCACTCCAGTATGGACTTCTGATATTGAGGAAGGCTATATGTAGGTGGGGGCAGAATGTACTTTGGTAAACTCTATTCTTCACTCAGTTATGCTTTTTAAATTTCTGCTAAAAAAATAGCCTAAAAAATGTCTAAGGAGAAAAAAAGTAAAATATATATAGGAGCCCACTTGAAAGGGCTCCAGTGGACAAACCTGACAATTTGAAAATCAAATTGAAGAGTGATGTGAGAGAGTAAGTTAGTTATACATGAGATTATCCTGATATAAATAAATAAATGATTGGAGGAGAATGGAGAGCTCTCCCTATGAAAGAATATCAGCTCATAAACACAGAAGAATGATGGGTTTTGAAAGGCATCCTGTGTTGATGTATTGCAAAACCAATACAATATTGTAAAGTAATTAGCCTCCAATTAAAATAAATAAAGATGGTAATGATAACCCTGTATGTGAGACAGCAAAAGAGACACAGATGTATAGAACAGTCTTTTGGACTCTGTGGGAGAGGGAGAGGGTGGGATGATTTGGGAGAATGGCATTGAAACATGTATAATATCATACATGAAATGAATCGCCAGTCCAGGTTCAATGCATGATACAGGATGCTTGGGGCTGGTGCACTGGAGTGACCCAGAGGGATGGTATGGGGAGGGAGGAGGGAGAGGGGTTCAGGATAGGGAACACGTGTACACCCGTGGTGGATTCATGTTGATGTATGGCAAAACCAATACAATATTGTAAAGTAATTNAAAAGAGACACACATGTGTAGAACAGTCTTTTGGACTCTGTGGGAGAGGGAGAGGGTGGGATGATTTGGGAGAATGGCATTGAAACATGTATAATATCATACATGAAATGAATCACCAGTCCAGGTTCGATGCATGATACAGGATGCTTGGGGCTGGTGCACTGGGATGACCCAGTGGGGTGGTACAGGGAGTGAGGGGGGTTCAGAGTGGGGAACATATGTATACCTGTGGCAGATTCATGTTGATGTATGGCAAAACCAATACAATATTGTAAAGTAATTAGCCTACAATTAAAATAAATACATTTATATTTTAAAAGTTATATACTTCTAAAAATCAGGGCATTGTAGACCAAAATTATAGAGTTTTCTGAATTATATACCACAGAAAGTTTGCATCTTAGAAAGGAAATACTTAAAATATTGATAACGAACATGTGAGTAACAGAACCACCTCAAATGCAACTGGCTTGCTTTCTTGTTAAAATACCAATGCATACTGCAAATTCCCAGATGTAAGGAAGAGATATTGACTATTCCTAACCTGATTATCAATTGAGTTGCATTTGTAACTAATATCTGATGCTAAAGTATCAATACTAGGAACAAAAGGGAAAGGTGGCCAAAGACAGTCCATGTGATGAAGACCTTTGCGAGCAAACTGAAAGATTTGGTCCAAATAATAACTAACATTTTCTTTTTCCTTTACAGATGCCTTTGAAACACATGCCAAATAAAATAATGTCATGACTGAAGTAGGTTACTTAGCAGGATTGTCCCCAAATAAGAGAAATCAGGGGAGTTTACTGAAGCTTGACTTGGGTGGTCACAAGACTAGTAGACCCAGTAGGAGGGACATATGTACCAGGGATAGGGGAAGCAATAAGGAGCCTTTTAATTGCCCAGGTCCAGCTCTTAAGATCAACTGGCAATTGGCTTCTCAATGATCTCCCCTGACATGCTACTCCTAACCAGCACATACACATTTCTCTCTTCCTTTTTAGAACTGTGACCTGAGCTGTCTCCAAGGAGTGTTACAAGGATGAAAGTAGCCCATTTGAAGCCTCTCTGCACTGGAGGCAGACAACAGAGCAATAACATAGGTACATGCAAGAGAAACCACACATTCAGATAATGTTTCCCAAAGTAAGTAACAATTTTTTCCACCAAAATCCTCATATCGGAACTACTGATTTAAGACCCCTAGGCTGAGATTCAGAATACTCAGGGCACTCATATGTAACCTCACGTAATTTAACAATGATGATACATTAGCAGACTCATAAGGTCTGAACACAGAAGATTCTGTTTAGATAATGGCATAGTTGCTTCCTTGAGAGGCAGTAATAGTGAGGGACAGGGAAGCCTGGCTTGCTGCAGTTCATGGGTTTTCAGAGTCAGTCATGACTTAGTGACTGAACAACAAGAACTAAATGTCCAAGCTCATCCTGTGAACTTGTCCATGTGTGGACAGCTTTTCTTACTAGAGAGACTTCAGTGTTGAGTAAAGACAGACTCTGTCACATGAGTCTTGTTGCATGACTTTAGTAAGGACTTCTATGTGTGCTACATTATTCTCCAGACCAATAGAGGGGCCAAATGAAAATGCAGGTGGAGAATAGAAAACACCCATCTGGCCCTGAGGAGAGAGAGGTTGGCAGCTTTAGGACCTTGATCTGGTGTACACATCATACATGTTAACTGGGGCAGCAGCACTGTCAGGCCTGAAGAGATGGACTAGGGGTGAGATATGCCAGACCAGGACACCTGCCTTCTGCCCTCTTTCAACAGCGTATATTTCTGTTACAAATACGGTGCATTTCAACAAGTCCAGCTTGTAGCAAGACAATAGGATCCCAGAGAAGGTTGAATAGCTCCACCTCACGCAGATGTGGTAAGGCCCTATCTTACCCATCACAGTAGGGTCTTCCACTACAGATTCTAGTAAATAACACCTTTCCTAGGTAAGATGGGACTTGGTGTTCTCAGGAGCATAGCATATTGATTCAAGGTGAAAATCAGCTAATGGCTATCTCCTGAGACTTTCATACCTTTAAGATGATGGATATCTCATCAGTGGCCCCCAGTCTGGCATGTGAAACAACAACAGGCCCCACTGATTGATGATTCAGATGTATCAGTTCTATACTTTAGTTCACTCAGCCAAGGTATTAATAGTTTTACCTGTTCATAATTTAATCTGAGGCTTTGATATTCCATTTTTCCTTCCTACCAACCTTGCTGCTTGTCTCTTATAGGGAAGATGGAAATTCTCATGCTTTTTACCCAGTCTTAAATAACATGACCTTTGAAGTGTGACCTTCAATCACTGTCTATTTGACAGTAGTCCTCAGCCTCTCTAATCCCCAGCCTGATTTGCTTTAGATCAGGGGAAACCTTGGGTTAGGCCAGATGGGGTATCCATACAATCCAAGGCGTATTTAAGGGTTTTATTTTTTAAATATTTATTTATTTTAATTTATTGATGATTGCTTTACAATGTTGGTTTAATTTCTTTCATACATCAACATGAATTAGCCATAGGTATACATATGTTGGGCTTGCAGGTGGTGCTAATGGTAAAGAATCCACCTGCCAATGCAGGAGACACGAGAGAAGGGTTTGATCCCTGGAGAAAGGCATGGAAACCCACTCCAATATTCTTGCCTGGAGAATTCCATGGACAGAAGAGCATGTAGGGCTAAAGTACATAGGGTCACAAAGAATCAGACATGACTGAAGTGACTTGACACATACACATGTACATATGTCCTCTCCCTCTGGATTCTCCCTTCCACATCCCAGGGTGAGATGAATGGCAAGAGTAGCATGAAGCACATACATGAAGCACAATAAATAGCCAATGGGAATATGCTCGATGATTCGGGAAACTCAAACTGGGCCTCTGTAATAACCTAGAGTGGTGAGAATGGGCAGGTGGTAGGAGGGAGATTCAAGAGGGAGGGACATATGTACACCTATGGTTAACTCATGTTGATGTATGACAGAAGTCAACCAATATTGTAAAGCAGTCAGCGATTAATGAAAAATAAGCAAATATTTTAAAAATACAAAAAATAAAAAAACAAAACTCTCAGCGAGAGGGATCCAACAAAATCAATTTGCCAAGCCTTCCCTGGTTGTAAACCCTGGTGCATAGTCCCAGACTCCTTCACTGGTTGCTTTGGGCCTGGTTTATAACACAAAGGATGTGCTTTTACTGTATTAATTAAGTCACTGTGTTCCAAGGGTAATCCATCTGGGCCCTATGGTGGTCACTCTTCTTATGTACCAGTCATCTACTGTATCATTTGAAGGGTCAGTTGTGACAACTTTTACCTAAGTTTAGGCATAAAATTCCTAATTTCAAGAGAGTATAAACGCCTTATGACTTGGGAAATGGAAGGTAAAAAAGACTCTTTCAGGCTCTTTGGCCTGGAGAATTTCCATGAACAGAACTGGCTCTCTTGAGTGATCACCAGCCAAACCTACTGGCTACTCAGTTCAGCTCAGTTCAGTCGCTCAGTCATGTCTTACTCTGTGACTACATGGACTGCAGCATGCCAGGCTTCCCTGTCCTTTACCATCTCCCAGAGCTTGCTCAAACTCATATATATTGAGTTGATGATGCCATCCAACCATCTCATCCTCTGTCATCCCCTTCTCCTCTGGTCTTCAATTTTTCCCAAGATCATGGTATTTTCCAAAGAGTCAGTTCTTTGCATCAGATGGCCAAGGTAATGGAGCTTCAGCTTCAGCCCTTCCAATGAATATTCAGGACTGATTTCCTTTAGGATTGACTAGTTTGATCTTCTTGCAGTCCAAGGGATTCTCAAGAGTCTTCTCCAGCACCACAGTTCAAAAGCATCAATTATTTGGTGCTAAGCTTTCTTTAAGGTCCAACTCTCACATCTCTACATGACTACTGGAAAATCCATAGCTTTGAACTAGATGGACTGGCTACTATGATATGATTAATCCAATATTCTGCCTAGAGAATCCCTATAGACAGAGTCTGGTAAGTTAAAGTCCCTAGTGTTGCAAAGAGTGGGACAGAACTGAAGTGACTTAACACACCTGCATGCAGGCTTTTCCAGGGAAACAATATCTTTACGCTAAGATCCAGCTCTCTTGAGTGATCACCAGCCAAACCTACTGGCTACTATGATTTGTTCCTATTTTCATCCAGATGGTGTCAGTGTTGAGCTGATTAGTAACTGCAGTCCATATGGCTGGGTTGACCCAACCTGACTTACCAGTATATCAGGCTTCAGTGGTGAGAGTGCCGAATCCTAACCACTAGACCACCAGGGCGGAGAAGGCAATGGCACCCCACTCCAATATTCTTGCCTGGAGAATCCCATGGACGGAGGAGCCTGGAGGGCTGCCATCTATGGGGTCGCACAGAGTTGGACATGACTGAAGTGACTTAGCAGCAGCAACAGCAGCAGCAGACCACCAGGGAGCATGTCCTCCATTTCCTCTCTATAAGCTATTTGGAAGCACCACAGGAAAGGGAGTGGGGGCATTTGGAGGATGCATACTATACAAAGTCTAGTAGCACCCACATTTCTAGAGACAGTGGATTGGCAGACAGGTGATCCTCTGCTACAAGTAGGTGTGCCAGTTAGCCAAAGTGAAAATTTAAGTCATGGCAGAGGTGGACCAATGGATTGTAACCTTAAACCACACCTTCATAGAATAGGAAGTTCTTAACATAACATGCTGTTTCTTTGTGAGATGCCTTACTTGGAGAATTGTTGTGTATACTGCTAGTAGCTGCCACTTTGGGTAGGTATATTAGGTTTTTGTTCTCTTTCAGATCAAAACATGTGGGATCCTATATCTTTGTTATCTCTGCCACAGTGCTCACTCCATATATCTAGGAGTCATGGATACAGTTAACTCAAGTGGGAGATACTCAGAGCTTTAATCTGTTTCACTAGTATATTTTTCCTTCTTAAAGGCACATTGTTACTCTGATTCCCATTTCCACAATTGCCTTTTCTTTGTTGTAGTAAAAAGGATATCCTCCCCACTGTGCCAGGAGGAGAATAAAAGTCTTCTCAAGCTCCCAAATTCCTCTAGAGACTCAGGTTTCTCTCTCTCTCTTTCTTTCTTTTCTTTCTTTCTTTTTTTTACTTTATTGTACATTAGAATACTGTATTGGTTTTACCATACATTGAGAAGAATCCGCCACAGGTGTACATGAGTTCCCAATCCTGAACCCCCCGCTCCCACTTCCCACCCCATATCATCTCTCTGGATCATCCCCGTGCACCAGCCCCAAGCATTCTGTATCGAACATGGACTGGCAATTTGTTTCTTACATGATAGTATACATGTTTCAATGCCATTCTCCCACATCATTCCACCCTCTCCCTCTCCCTCAGAGGCCAAAAGTCTGTTCTATACATCTGTGTCTCTTTTGCTGTCTCACATTCAGGGTTATCATTACCATCTTTCTAAATTCCATATATATGTGTTAGTATACTGTATTGGTGTTTTTCTTTCTGGCTTACTTCACTCTGTATAATCGGCTCCAGTTTCATCTATCGCATTAGAACTGATTCAAATGTATTCTTTTTAATGGCTGAGTAATACCCCATTGTGTATATGTACCACAGCTTGCTTATCCATTCATCTGTTGATGGACATCTAGGTTGTTTCCATGTCCTGGCTATTATAAACAGTGCTGCGATGAACATTGGGGTACATGTGTCTCTTTCAATTCTGGTTTCCTTGGTGTGTATGCCCANGTGTATATATGTCACAGCTTGCTTATCCATTCATCTGTTGATGGACATCTAGGTTGTTTCCATGTCCTGGCTATTATAAACAGTGCTGCGATGAACATTGGGGTACATGTGTCTCTTTCAATTCTGGTTTCCTTGGTGTGTATGCCCAGCAGTCTCTATACTTTTAAAAATATTGTCTAGGTTTCAAGTAAATAAACAAATAAAAATTAAATAAGTAAAAGGTGAAGTAGAGAAGAGTTCTATACAAAACAAATCTGCTTTTTAAAAAGCTGGAATTATCCTGAAGAGGCAAGCCACAGCAACTATGACAGTCTGAATTGGTATATGGTGACGCATCTATCTGTTTCCTTTATTAGAATGGAGACTATGTGAGGCCATTGGTTTGGCCACCAAATCATAGCATACTGACCTGGCTACAGGTACTACATCAAAGTTCGTTAAGCTTATTAGCAGCAGATCCCCAGGAGCTTCCATAGTACATCTAAGGGAAGACAGTCTACCTTTGGAACTCTGAAACCAACTTTTGACATATGTTGGGTAATACACCCCTTAGTGACCGCACAGTGAGCACAAAGCACATGCAAGCTGGCAGAAGCTAGAGCACGCGCCAGCCCTCTTCTCTCTCCATCGAGGCATGAGGCCAAGGGTGATTAGCGGAGCTGTGCAATCGTCCTGCTGGCAGATTCCACCACTAAACAGACATACCCCATTCTCACTGGTTCTGCAGGAATATGGAAGGCTGAAAACTTCCCCTAGAAAACACAGCAACCTGTGGGGAGCCCTCTGTTTCATTCACATGTCTTATGGTGCAAGAAATCTCATAAAATTAGAGTATGTCCAAAAGAAACAATGCTAGGATGTTAGCTAGACTTACTGTGATACTTTCACAATTTATACAAATATCAAATCATTATGTTGTATATATGAAACATAATGTCATACCTCAATTTTAAAAAAAAACTTTCATTTGAAAAAAAAAAAAGAAATGATGAGTCCATGAACCAGAGCTATAAACTTAAATAGTCTGATTGCTAAAAACATTATATAATTTTAATATCATATTGCTTCATGAAACTTATTATAAAATCAAAAGGTTAACCATGCACATTTTCTATAAACGATCTTATTTATATGTATGTTAATTTTTATAAAATAGATGAAAGTACATATTTTATAAGAGAAACATCATTATATATAACTCTGTGCATGCATGCATACTCCTTTGCTTCAGTCATGTCCAACTCTTTGTGAACACATGGCCCTCCAGGCTCCTCTGTGCATGGGATTTTCCAGGCAAGAATACTGGAGTGGGTTGCCATTTCCCTCTCCAGGGTATTTTCCCCATCCAGGGATCAAACCCACGTCTCCTACACTGGCTGGCAGATTCTTGACCACTGAGTCACCTGGGAAGCCCCATATATAACTATTACATATAAACTATATTTTACAAAATTAAATATCTATACAATATATTTTAGAGTATTTTATATTTCATTTACATAAAAATTTATACTTATATTCTATAAATATAATTACATTAAAATATACCCTATTAAATAAAATATTATAAAAGCAAAGAGTCGGACATGACCGAGTGACTGAACTGAACTGATAAGAGGTCTCAAGAGCTACGGTGCACAATGATACATGACTATTAATACCATCACTGCTGCTGTTAGATTTTTATGAAGGGCTTTATATGTGGCTGACATTGCAGTAAGTGCTTTGCCTCATAACTCCCTGGTATGTGCAGATTATTACTCTGACTTTACAGATCAGAGAGTTGAGTCTTAAAGAACCGGTCATGCAGCGGAAAGAAAGTCAGCCTACCCCAAGCATCAGAGATAACCTTTAATCACAATGTGTTGGAGACCAACACTTTTCATAATAAACATATTCAATCTTTACAACTGGTACAGATAACAAGCAGTGTAAAGAGTCTGGACACGTGTCATGGGAGAATTAGTAGGAACTGGTACTGAGAAGATTCTTTCAGAGGATACATGCCAGCTAAGGTTTGCCAAGGTGTGCTTTGGAATCTGCCTTGATTTTACTAGAAATAAATTTATTCACTGAACAAGTATTTACTGAATAAGTAACTAGGAGAAAAGATTTAAAGCAGATATTCATTTAAAATAGAGGCTATAAATTTCAGTAAGGGAATGGAGTGAATGGGACAAACAGAAGACTAGTCAAATACCCCAAGTAAGAAATGATAAAGGTCTGGACTAAGACAGCAGCAGTAAGTCTGGAAGGAATAAAGTGGGCACATGAGATATCTGTCGGATTATAGCAACTGCAACTAGCCATTGAAGGATGGTAAAAGGATAGTAAAAGATAAGGCTACTCTCAGGTTTCTGCCAGTGGATGGATGGCAGTGCCACTGAATGAGACAGAAAATAAAGGAAGAGAAAATGAGATTTTGTGAGAAAGATGATGAATTTTGGTTTACACTGAAATGAAGTTCCTCTGGCCTTCCAGTTAGTGGTTAGAAATAGGGCTTTAAAGTTCAGGATTAGAGACATAAGTTAGAGCGTTAATGGCACAGAATGATAACTGAAGCCCAAGGAGACAAGATACAAGTAAAAGGCAGGTGTGACAGCATATCAATATAAGAAGAGCTGGGGAGAAAACACAGGTGGTTAAGACCACGGGACTTTGATGGGTCAGGAAGGAACACAGGAACAAACAGGGTTACTCCGTCGAGAGCCAAGCCTGATAAAATCACATCTTTGATTGAGTCTTAACGTACTCTTGGGAAAACTGCAATGGTTGAGAGGATCTGGGCTGTCACGTAGTTTAAAAACACCAATTTCTAGCTAAGATTTTCAAGCAGGCATGGTTTTCATGTCCAATAACTGCCTAAACGGGCAGCAGACATGACTTGAAACTTTCTGAGCAAACACTTTAAAGTTGAAAGAGTCCACAGAAAGTTATTTTGATTGAAGTTCATGCCCTCCTGTTCTATTTTACTATGAGGCGTGGCATAGGAAGATAACACCATTCTTCGGTTATAGCATCTTGAAGACACTGAAATATGCTTTCAATAAACATTTTACTTCGAAATAATTTGAGATTCGGTAAAAAGTCATGAAGATGGTTCAGGTACCAATCACCAGTTCCCACTGATGTTAACTCACCGACCAGACACATATTAAAATATCTTTTGCAACTTGAGGTATTTCAATATACACTCACATAATAAATCACTGGCCACAGGTGTCAGTTTCTGCAAAAGTCTCCTGGTCAATGACATGCTAACATCTTATACAAACACGCCACATCTGTCACAACTAAAACTGACAATGGGGCACCACTATTAAGGATACTCTGGACTTCATTCACATTTCACCCCACTGCATTTAGCTTTGTGTCTCTCTTATCTACTCTGCTCTGAATTATCAATGATGATGTTTACTATGATACTTTAAGGTGGTATTGACTAGGTTTCTCTAATGTAAACACAGTATTTATTCCTCTCTAGAAGACGTTTTCACACACAATAGATTTATTGTTTTGCTTCAGATAAGACTAAAATCATCAGCTTCTGAAGATATCAGCTCATCGGAGTAGACTTTACTGAAGACATCACAGTACCTTGGAAAATACTTCTCAGAGGACTATCATACTACTATCTTCCTGTACATATCTTATCATATTGAAAAAGTAATTTGTCCAATCAGATAGAAAGAGTCAGTCGGCTCAGTTGAGTCCAATTCTTTGAGACCCATGGACTGTAGGCCACCAGTCTCCTCAGTTCAGCTCAGTTACTCAGTCGTGTACGACTCTTTGAGACCCCATGGACCACAGCATGCCAGGCCTCCCTGTCCATCACCAACTCCCGGAGCTTGCTCACACTCACGTCCATCGAGTTGGTGATGTCATCCAACCATCTCATCCTCTGTGGTCACCTTCTCTTCCTGCCTTCAATCTTTCCCAGCATCAGTGTCTTTTCCAATGAGTCAGTTCTTCGCATCAGGTGGCCAAAGTACTGGAGTTTCAGCTTCAACATCAGTCCTTCCAATGAATATTCAGGACTGATTTCCTTTAGGATGGACTGGTTGGATTGGTTGGATCTCCTTGCAGTCCAGGGGACTCTCAAGAGTCTTCTCCAACACAGTTCAAAAGCAGCAATTCTTCGGCACTCAGCTTTCTTTATAGTCCAGCTCTCACATCCATACATGACTACTGGAAAAACCACAGCTTTGACTAGATAGACTTTGTTGGCAAAGTAATGTCTCTGCTTTTTAATATGCTATCTAGGTTGGTCATAGCTTTTCTTCCAAGGAGCAAGCATCTTTTAATTTCATGGCTGCAATCACCATCTGCAGTGATTTTGGCTCCCCCCAAAATAAAGTCTGTCACTGTTTCCATTGTTTCACCATCTATTTGCCATGAAGTGATAGGGAAAAATGGACCAGTCTCCTATGTCTATGGAATTCTCCAGGTTCCATTCCATTCTCCAGGGTATCTTCCCAACCTAGGTGGGAACCAGGTCTCCTGCATTACAGGCGGATTCTTTACCATCTGAGCCATTCAGATATAATGAGTGAGTCAATCAGATATAGTTAGTCTTAAATTTGGTAAGTAGCAACAGTTATTTTGTATGAACTTTAAAAAAAATTAGTCCATTACAAAACAATCATGTCCAATATTAACATTTAGTGGATAAAAATAGTTTAAAACTCTCCAAGATCAGCAGGTATGATTCAGGCACCTTTCAAATGACTAGTTCTTTCCTGGATACCTTTAAAAATAGACTATCTATCTCTCCACAGCACTCTTGGTCTCTGAAAAGTAAGCCCCGCTGGCCTTCGAAGCCACACATCCTGGGGGTTCATCTTCCAGACACAGGACACCCATGATGAGGAGCCTGATGCCGGGCTCACAACCCTGGCTCCCTGGGGAAAACCTCTACCAACTGTAATTAATCTCCTGTTTATAGGTTGCCCACCTGGGGGTATGAGTTTTGACTATACCAGACTCTGCCCTTCCTACCTGTTAAGTTTTCTTTCTACAGATCTTTTCTGGTAGGCTTCAGTGCTTTTCACTGATGGTTGCTCTGTAAAGAGTTGTAATTTTGATGTGGCCCAGAGAGGAGGCAAGCTCAGGGTCTTTCTACTCTGTCCTCTTTGGCTAATGATTATCTTCACAGTTTTTATGGATATTTAAGTTAGTTACTGATACTAGTCTCTGCGTATATAAAATTTAGGCATTTGCTCTTATTTATGTAATATTAGGGCTTCCCTGGTGGCTCAAATGGTAAAGCATCTTCTTGCAATGCAGGAGACCTGGGTTCAATCCCTGGGTCGAGAAGATCCCCTGGAGAAGGAAATGGCAATACACTCCAGTACTCTTGCCTGGAAAATTCCATGGACAGAAGAGCCTGGTAGGCTACAGTTCATGGGGTCGCAAAAAGTAGGACATGACTGAACGACTTCACATTCACTATGTAATACTTGATTTATTCAGCATCCTGTGTCATTTAATTTAAAAAACTGTTTATAAAAATAACATAGTATAAAGGATGTATGGCAAAGCCAATAGAGTATTGTAAAGTCAAATTAAAAAAAAATAACATAGTATAAAGGGTTAAAAGGCATTGAGGTTTTAACAAATAAAACTGGTATGAGTTGAAATCTATACAGTTTGAAATTAACATCAACTTTTCTGCCTAAATTGTGTTCAATACAAAGTCTCTTTAAAGTAATAGAAATTAAAGTAACTGATTCTATTGCCATGTAATTCTAGGAAATATCCCAACCTACATTTTGGGAGAACTATTATTTTTAGGGCCTTATCATTTAGATATCTTCCTGCTTCACCCTAAACAATGTATGTCTTACATTTTTTGAAACTTGGAGCAATAGCTTCTAATGTTTTCCCTTGTATTCCAGGGTTTAGATCTCAAATGTGTATCACAGCATCAAAAAATATATTTGCTCTTTGAAGAGTCAGTCATATCAGATAGCATCCTGATAATGTATTATTCATGACTCAGTCACAGATAAACAATGTGGCAACATAAAAGCAAAGCATTAAAAAGCCACATGTATCACAGAACCCTTTCACAAAGGAATAAAAGTTCAGGAGGAGCAGGTTTTAAATAGGTAAATAAATAATAAATAAGGCAATTTAGGGAAATCTTTTTTTATAATTAACCTCATGGTCTAGATAGTAAACTCCTTAAGGATAAGGACAGATCCTAATCCAAATTCTACAAAGTTTTAATATGTTACACAGTATGGCTCCTCAGCATATTAAATACTACTTTAATTCACTTATACTATAGTTGATATTTTAACATATGCTAAGAAGATCTCACCAAATATAAACATTTGGATTACACATTCATATTTACAATAAGTGGAAAACCAGAAAAGTTTGATAATTTTCTAAGATTTATTAAGCAGGGAAGAATAAAGGAGTTTCTGCTACAGTTCATGTGTATTTTAGGAAGAAATCTGTAGACGTCCTCATGGTGATCTCACGTGAGGTTAGGAGAATGTGTGGAGGGAAATCTTTCATGATTTTCCTTTCGAATGTTTCTAAGCTTGCTTTTCTCCTACTATTATATTAAATCAAAGACTGTGTTGTCACTTCCAGGTAAAACATAAACTCAGATGGAAGCCCACAGAGAGTCCTCAGATTTAACACAAACATCTTTTTCAGTCTGAACAACAGGTACTTTGTATGGTTTTCATTGTGAGTTATGCTTTCAGTTGACCTAACCATGCTTCTAACAACAAAGTTATCATACCGTTCTCTGTCTTAAAATTCTTCAAAACCTACNTTAAGGCAATGTAACTTTGTTTTCTTTACAAATATATTGAATATATCTCAAGATTACTATTTTGTTACTGCCCTTTGTGAACTTTCTTGTCTAATTTTCTTGTTCTATCAGGTAAAATTTATTATTTAATAATGTTGCTCAAAATTGTAAATGAGCTTAGCAATTATAGGAATGTTTTATTGTAAACAATTTCCTCCAGCAAGAGGGTGAATAAACTTCTAGTAGACAGGTCATTTTTTTTTAAATTTTATTAAATATTTATTTATTTATTTTACTTTACAATACTGTATTGGTTTTGCCATATATCAGCAAGAATCTGCTAGGTTGTACATAAGTTCCCACTCCTGAACCCCCTCCCACCTCCCTCCCTGTACCATCCCTCTGGGTTATCGCAGTGCACCAACCCCAAGTATCCTGTATCCTGCATTGAACCTAGACTGGTGATTCATCTCTTATATGATATTATATATGTTTCAATGCCATTCTCCCAAATCATCCCACCCTCTCCCTCTCCCACAGAGTCAAAAAGTCTGTTCTGTACATCTCAGTCTCTTTTGCTGTCTCTCATACAGTGTTATTGTTATCATCTTTCTAAATTCCATATATATGTGTTAGTATACTATATTGGTGTTTTTCTTTCTGGCTTACTTCACTCTGTATAATCGGCTCCAGTTTCATCCACCTCATTAGAACTGAATTAAATGTATTCTTTTTGAGAAAACTGTGGTACATATACACAATGGAGTATTACTCAGACAGATCATTTCTATTCCATTACCTGATCAGTTTTAAATCCACAAAAAATTAAGGGTTTAGATAACTTAACTTCAGAATCAATTTTACTATTAAATCTCAAAATAGGGTGTTCTTAGATATGTGCACATTATATTGTAAGGTAACTGAATAATACACACAGTTTTTAACTCATATTTTGTCAACTGTGACTTCTACTTCCAGCAAAGTCATCCTTGATCTCTGTAGTCGACATTCATTCACATATTTCCAGGAACTGAGTGCATATAAAATTATTATATCCAGTTCAAATATTGTAGCCTGTTTCACTTTTTCTTTTTCTTTCATTTTCTTTCTTTTTTGAAGATTGTTATTTAAGAAAATTTCATAAGATAAAAAAGATGGAGGCCATTTCAAGAAATCCAAGAGACATGATAAAATGGAGGAATGAAAAACTGTATATTATTTGTGATCAGATACGTGAATTAAGTAATCATTGCTATGTCCTTAAAGTTGATTACTAGAAAAATATATGCTTTTATAAATGTGTACAACGAAGTGTGCATGAATAACAGATTGTAAATTTCCTAATTCACTAAAAGAAAATAAATACACACACATATAAAATAAAGGAAAAATTGGTGCATATATGAAAATGTAGAAAGTAAACCACAGATAAACACAAACATAAAAATATAAACTATGAACCAAAATAAGAAATTGCTTTGAGCACTAATGGGTGCATAGAAATTTCCTTGGAGTATTAAATGTACTAACTCATTTAATCCTCCTATCTAATTTATGACCTAGATATTTCCACAAAGCTCAGGCTCTAAAGCCAGACTACCAAGTTCTTCTTTTTCAGTTCTACTACTCACTAATAGTATGACCTTTTTCAAATCAATTAAAATTTCAGGGCTTCAGTTTACTCCCTTGAAAACTGGGCATAATAACAGCAATGTCCTGAGGACTAAATATGTTAACAAACAGCAATGCTGCATGTTGTCTTTAAACAACTTTTTCATTTTGCACAGGTACAATTTTTCTGAGTACTTGACATTACTATTTTAACTCTAACTTAACAGATATATAATAACCACCAGAGTGAGACTGGGTGAGTGAGCTTATTAAGGACAAAGAGCAGAGCACAATATGCCAAACTCCTGATAGGCCAGTGAGAGTTGAAACTTTTTGTGGGTTGGTAGCCAATGTTTGGAGAAGGCAGTGGCACCCCACTCCACTACTCTTGCCTGGAAAATCCCATGGACGGAGGAGCCTGGTAGGCTGAAGACCATGGGGTCGCTAGGATTCGGACACGACTGAGCGACTGTACTTTACTTTCCACTTTCATGCATTGGAGAAGGAAATGGCAACCCACTCCAGTGTTCTTGCCTGGAGAATCCCAGGGACCGGGGAGCCTGGTGGGCTGTCATCTCTGGGGTCGCACAGAGTCAGACATGACTGAGGTGACTTAGCAGCAGCAGCCGCCGCCAATGTCTATAGTCTCTAAACAAAGAAAATTCTTAATGGAAGGGTAGCATCAGATGATTGGTTAGTGGTAGGCGTATACAGGCATTTTTGCCAAGTATGGGATCGAGAACCCTGCTGGTGATGATTGAGGGGGATATTGGCAATGGTTACAAAGGGACTCAGCCAGTTCTGGAGCTGAAGTTGATTCTGGGCTCCATTACAATGACCTTGGTACAAGGCCTTTCACCTGTGGCCTTGGGGCAGAATTCCACAGTACAGAGTAGGGGTGACCTTCTATAGCTGGTGGAAGCCTAGCTAACGTTTTCTTTTTAATAGGAGAGAAAGTCAGATGTAAATACACAGAGGTAGATATGTGAATAAGCACATTCTAACATGGTAAACCCATTAATTAAAAAGTTCAAAAGAAAACTAGCATCAACTACCAGGCTTCCCCTTAACTGATATCTACTGAGGTGAGAGTTTGCTGCTTGTCTAGCTTTCTAAAGAGTATGTGAGAAAAATATCTAGGCTGAAAAATAATTTTATCACGTTTTAACTAACAGTAATTTATTCATGTGAACTCATACTGTATTTAGCTAACAATAATTAATACTATGTATTTGAAAGCCTTCCCCCATGATCAGTGCAAAGACATAGAGGAAAACGATAGAATGGGAAAGAATAGAGATCTCTTCAAGAAAATTAGAGATACCAAGGGAACATTTCATGCAAAGATGGACAGAGAAAAGGACAGAAATTGTATGGACATAACAGAAGCAGAAGATATTAAGAAGAGGTGACAAGAATACACAGAAAAGCTATACAATAAAGATCTTCATGACCCAAATAATCACGATGGTGTGATCATTAACCTAGAGTCAGACATTCTGGAATTCAAAGTGAAGTGGGCCTTAGGAAGCATCACTATGAACAAAGCTAGTGGAGGTGATGGAATTCCAGTTAAGCTATTTCAAATCCTAAAAGATGATGTTGTGAAAGTGCTGCACTCAATATACCAGCAAATTTGGAAAACTCAGCAGTGGCCACAGGACTGGAAAGAGTCAGTTTTCATTCCAATCCCTAAGAAAGGCAATGCCAGAGAATGCTCAAACTACCATACAATTGGACTCATTTCACACGCTAGCAAAGTAATGCTCAAAATTCTCCAAGCCAGGCTTCAGCAATACGTGAACCATGAAATTCCAGATGTTCAAGCTGGATTTAGAAAAGGAAGAGGGACCAGAGATCAAACTGCCAACATCTGTTGGATCATTGAAGAAACAAGAGAGTTCCAGAAAAACACCGACTTCTGCTTTATTGACTATGCCAAAGCCTTTGACTGTGTAGATCACAAAATACTGTGGAATATTCTTCAAGAGATGGAAATACCAGATCACCTGACCTGCCTCCTGAGAAATCTGTATGCAGGTCAGGAAGCAACAGTTAGAACTGGACATGGAACAGCAGACTGGTTCCAAATGAGGAAAAGAGTATGTCAAGGTTGTATATTGTCACCCTGCTTATTTAACTTATATCGAGATTATATTATGAGAAAAGCTGGGCTGGATGAAGCACAAGCTGGAATCAAGATTGCTGGGAGAAATATCAAGAACCTCAGATATGCAGATGACACAAAATTTATGGCAGAAAGTGAAGAACTAAAGATCTTTGTGATGAAAGTGAAAGAGAAGAGTGAAAATCTGGCTTCAAAGTCAATATTCAGAAAACTAGGATCTTGGCATCTGGTCCTATCACTTCATGTCAAGTAGATGGGGAAACAATGTAGACAGACTTTATTTTTTCAGGCACCAAAATCACTGTAGATGGTGCTGCAGCCATGAAATTAAAGGACTTTTGCTACTTGGAAGAAAATTATGACCAACCTAGACAAGCGTGTTGAAAAGCAGAGATATTACTTTGCCAGCAAAGATCCATCTAGTCAAAGCTATGGTTATTCTAGTAGTCATGTGTGGATGTGAAATTTGGACTATAAAGAAAGCTGAGCCCCAAAGAATTGATACTTTTGACCTGTGGTGTTGGAGAAGACTCTTGGGAGTCCCTTGGGCAACAAGGAGATCTAACCATTCTATCCTAAAGGAAATCAGTCCTGAATATTCATTGGAAAGACTAATGCTAAAGCTGAAACTCCAATACTTTGGCCACCTGATGTGAAGAACTCACTCATTTGAAAAGACCCTGATGCTGACAAAGATTGAGGGCAGGAAGAGAAGGGGATGACAGAGGATGAGATGGTTGCATGGTATCATCAACTCAATGGACATGAGTTTGAGTAAACTTTGGGAATTGGTGATGGATAGGAGGCCTGGTCTGCTGCAGTACATGGTGTTGCAAAGAGTTGGACATGACTGAGTGACTTAACTGATGATGTACTTGATAAATTTAAATTTATTTATCTCCTTTTATTCCTTCTCCCATTTAACGTTCATATTGATTATACTAGGATGGCTCTAATAATGCTTAGATGTCTTTAACTTAATTTGAACAACTACTGTCCCAATTAGACCAATGTAAAGTAACACGTGACAAACCTTGTCCAAAATTCATCAACAGAAAATTATACACAAGACTGCAGATTTCTCCAAAGATCAGGCACAATCTGTCACTTCCTGGAAATTTGGATTCATCCATTGTATGTACCAGACATTGCACCTTCAAACTTGCAATTATTTCAGTTTGTGCAAAATTCCTTTAACGGAAAAAATGTCAATTCCCTGGCAGATTATAAAAAAAACAAAAAANATCAGGCACAATCTGTCACTTCCTGGAAATTTGGATTCATCCATTGTATGTACCAGACATTGCACCTTCAAACTTGCAATTATTTCAGTTTGTGCAAAATTCCTTTAACGGAAAAAATGTCAATTCCCTGGCAGATTATAAAAAAAACAAAAAAACACCTAGAACAGTTCTTTGCTCAAAAAGATAAAAAGTTTTGGGAAGGTGGAATTATGAAGTTAACATGAAAAATGGCAGAAAACAATGGAACAAAATGGAAAGTATATTTTTCAATAAAGTTCTTGGTGAAAATGAAAAAAAAAATTAAGGAAATCAACATTGACTATTCATTGGAAGGACTGATGCAGAAGCTGAAACTAAAATACTTTGGCCACTTGATGCAAAGAGCCAACTCTTGGGAAAAGACTCTGATGCTAGTAAAGATTGAGGGCAAGTGAAGAAGGGGGTGACAGAGGATGAGATGGTTGGATGACATCACTTACTTAATGGACCTGAGTTTGAGCAAACTCTGGGAGATAGTAAAGATTAGAGATGCTTGATGTGCTGCAGTTCATGGTGTCGCACCAAAGTCAGACATGACCTAGAGACTGAACAACAGCAACAGTAACAATTCTATGTTTTATAGATTAAACATAACATCTTGTCCAAGATGGCATTTCGTTTTTTTTTTTTTTTTTCCAATTCAGTGCTATTTGCCTTTCAGTGAGTGGTGACTCCAAAACTACAGATTAAATTCAAGTGGGATTTTTTTGGTCTTAATTTTCAGAGTCTTTTGCCTTTTTATAATTTCTGTTTCTTCATGAGCATTTCAGCTTGCTTTGGGACAGATTGCATAGGCTTACTGCCAGTGACTCTGTTTTGGCTGAAATTCACTGTGAAGTTTTAAGAACTCTCTGTGCTTATTAAATAAAATAGTACAGAAAGTCTTCTATTATTTTTCCTTTATCTGACCTACAATCAGCTTATTCAAAGGGTAGGCTCTGCCAGAGCCTTGAATAACTCCTTGGGCACCATTATTAGTAATTAACTATTGTGTGGGCTACAATCAACTGTGGAAAATTCTCAAAGAGATAAGAATACCAGACTACCTGACATGTCTCTTGAGAAACCTGTATGCAGTTCAGGAAGCAACAGTTAGAACTGGACATGGAACAACAGACTAGTTCCAAATGGGAAAAGGAGGTATATTCTCACCCTGCTTATTTAACTTCTATGCAGAGTATATCATGAGAAATGCTGGGTTGGATGAAGTGGAAGCTGAATCAATATTGCTTGGAGAAATATCAAGAACCTCAGATATGCAGATGACACCACCCTTATGGCAGAAAGTGAAGAAGAACTAAAGAGCCTCTTGATGAAAGTGAAAGAGGAGAGTGAGAAATTGGCTTAAATTTCAACATTCAGAAAACTAAGATTATAGCATCTGGTCCCATCACTTCATGGCAAATAGATGGGGAAACAGTGGCTGACTTTATTTGGGGGGGGCTCCAAAATCACTGTAGATGGTCATTGCAGCCATGAAATTAAAAGATGCTTACTCCCTGGAAGTTAAGGTATGACCAGCCTAGACAGCATATTGAAAAGCAGAGACATTACTTTGCCAACAAAGGTCCATCTAGTCAAGATTATGGTTTTTGCAGTCAAGTATGGATATGAGAGTTGGACTATAAAGAAAGCTGAACACGGAAGAATTGATGCTTTTGAAGTGTGGTGTTGGAGAAGATTCTTGAGAGTCCCTTGGATTGCAAGGAGATCCAACCAGTTCATCTTAAAGGAGATCAGTCCTGGGTGTTCATTGGGAAGGGCTAATATTGACCCTGAAGCTCCAATACCTTGGCCACCTGATGCAAAGATCTGACTCTTTTGAAAAGACCCTGATGCTGGGAAAGATTGGGGGCAAGAGGAGAAAGGGACAACAGAGGATGAGATGGTTGGAGGGCATCACCGACTCAATGGACATGAGTTTGGGTAAACTCTGGGAATTGGTCATGGACAGGGAGGCCTGACATGCTGCAGTTAAGGTCACAAAGAGTCGGACACAACTGAGTGACTGAACTGAACTGAACTGATTGTTGTTGTTTAGCCACTAAATTATGTCAGACTCTTGTGACCCCACCAGGCTCCTGTATCTAAGGGATTTCATAAGCAAGAATACTGGAATAGGTTGTCATTTATTTCCCCAGGTGATCTTCTTGACTAAGGGATTGAACCTATGTCTCCTGCATTGAAAAAGGCAGATTCTTTTCCTCTAAACCACCAGGGAAGCCCTTATTTAGTAATAGTTGTGGCTTATTTCTGTTAGCAGGTCTTTGACTTTCCATTTTACACGTTTATGAAAACCTCAGTTCCAACAGAAAATACACACACTGAATTATTTTTAAATTGCTATTGGGAACTTAAAATACTGTTTAATGTTCACAATAACATTCAGAAAAGCTATTTAATTTCTTTTCTACAGAGAAGGGCTGGAATTTTTAAAAAGTTCTATTATCATTCATTATCAGCAACCAGCCAACTCATTGGAAAATACCCTGAAGCTGGGAAAGATTGAGTGCAGGCAGAGAAGTAGGCAACAGAGGATGAGATGGTTGGATGGCATTACCAATTCAATGCACATGAACTAACTGTGGAAAATGATGAGTGACAGGGAAGCCTAGTGTACTGTAGTCCATGTGGTCACAAAGAGCTGGACATGACTTGGTGACTGAACAACAACAAAATCATTCAGTTGGTTTGTGACATAAGTGTATTTTGTATCCAGATCTGTGTGACTAAGAAAATTTCTGTTTTTCTAAAATACATCAATATCTCTCTCCACACCCTTCCTATTAATTTGAACTCAGAAAATGAGTATTATAGGAAGAAAAAAAAGTTAATGAAGATTTTATATTGAGATAGTATGCATTTGTTGGCACATGATTTATAAATTTAATTTTGTAAATAGACTCCTACAAGGCATTAGGAAAATGGACAGCTAGTTTTCCTTCATTCATGAGCTTTTCATATTAAAACATGGGTTATCAATGATCACAACCTAAAGGTTAAAAGTAGGCACAAAAATCTCCATCATTTTTGTGACTTGAATAGAAAAAGAATTATAAAGCTATATTTAAAGACAAAATAACCCCTACGTTTTATTGTTCTGCTTCTCTCTAGGGACATGATACTTGGACAAATTACTATACTTTCTAAGCCTGGTTATTTCCATCAATATAAAAATCTGGCTGATAATTTTAACTTCACTAATGAATGTTAGGCTTACATAGCAGCAATATGTAAACAGTTAGCATTTATTGCATATTTTCAGTGTACCAGATGTGATTCTAAGAACATGCTATGTGTTCATTTATTTAATTTGCACCTGTGTTCATGAACTGAGTCCTATCTTTATTGACTTTTGACAGACAGAATAAAGAAGTACAGAGTAAAGTATTTACTTGGCAATCAGATGCCAGGGCTTGTGTGCAGCTATATTCTCTCAAACAAAAGC
>SJYV01032021.1:23906-37449 GCA_006410875.1 Neotragus pygmaeus | reverse complement strand
CCTCTAGGTTGTCACAGAGTATCAGATTGCATTTGCTGTGTTATTCAGCAACTTCTCATTAGCTATCTATTTTGCATATGGTAATGTGATGTTTCAGTGTTACTGTCTCAGTTTCTCCCACCCTCCTCTCCCCCCACCCCCAACTATGTCCACAAGTCTGTTCCATGTGTCTGTATCCCTTTTCCTTCTGTGCAAATAGGTTCATCAGTACCATTTTTCTAGATTCCATATATTTGCATTAAAATATGATATTTGTTTTTCTCTTTCTGACTTACTTTACTCTGTATAACAGGCTTCAGTAGAACATTTTGTATTTCTCATGTTATTCACCTTTGTTGTTATTGTTTTATAGTCTTATTGAGTAGCTGGTACTTTTTTTTTTCATTAAGAACATAGTGAGAAATTTTTCAATGAAAAGAAAAGCATTCTCTCCCAAACTAGGGTAAGACATATGCTTTGATGAGTCATTTCATCGAGTCCCAAGGTTACTGCATCTTAGAGTTTTGCTTTCTTCACTTCAGAAAGCAGCTGATATTCAGGGCCCTTCAAGAATTCTACAGGCTGGGAAGAGTGTACGGTTTGCTGGTCCACTACGGGAGGATGAACCTTCAGTGTACATGCCAGGGACTGTGGGACAGGGCTTCCCGTTCTCCCTCTCTTTCTCCCATCATCATCCCCTGGTGCTGTTGGCTCATCCCTATGAGCATACACATGTGCCGTGTTCTCCCATCTGGGGGGCAGCCCTCCCTGATGCTGTATCTTGCTCCAGGGATCCTGCCTGAGATGGGGCACGCTTCCAGCTGCAGCTTGCAGGGCTGCGAGTGGGTTGGCTGCAGAGCTGGGTATTAGGTTTTCTCTCTTTGCTCTTCAGCAATTTGAGGCTGCTCTGTGTGAAGCTCGTGTTCCTGAGTAGGAGGATCACAGCTGGAGAAAGGCCTGGGCTTCCTGGGCCGTTTGTTATCTTTGGAAGAGTCAGGGGAGCTGGAGCATGTCCTCACCTGGTCCCCAGACAAGATGCTTTCCCTGCTACTACCAGATCTCTGGGGTCTGTTGGGAGGTGGGCTCACCTCCCAGGCACAGAGGGCCTTTGTGGGGAAGCCCAAGGATGCCCTGAGAGACACCGAGTCCTAGGTGACCTAAGATTGGAAAAGCAATAAGAAGGGAGGACATGGCTCAGAGGGACATCAAACCCAGGGCAGTAATGGAAGGACCTTGGAAACAGGCTGTGGGCAGTTTTTGTTCTGTTGACCAGTTGCTGCTTCAGGTGAGGGCTCATCTTACTGGCACCAAGCCTGCAGCTGCCAGGGCTACCTGTGGATTCCCTCAGCTCACCAAGGCTCAAAAAGATGGGGGCCTCTCTTCTAAGCAGTGGGTATCCACAACAGGGACAGCTCCCCTGGGGGCCCCCTGACTCTGACACAGAGCAACTGGATAGCCCTGTCCCTCAGCAGGCATGCCCAGTGAGCCATGCTCAGCCTCCTTGAGTTTCACCTCCTCCCCTGTCCCATAGGGACACCCTGCCTCAAGGCCAGGACAACTAAAAGCATGTGTGCAAAAGCTGGAGGGGGAGGCTGTTGCACAATGAACACTTTCTAAGGGTTGTTCTCTCCCTGTCACTGGCACCATTTTTGTTTGTGATCTTAGCTGAGTCAAGCCCTGGGCTGCATTTTCTGAGCAGGTTTAATCCACATTCTCCTAACCTCCCAGGGCTACTAAGAGAAACAAGTCCAAGTGTAGACTTGAAAAGTGGTTAATCCAGGCCCAAGGCCAAGGCACAGGCCCAGGCCCAGCATCTCCAGTTTGGACCCAAATCCATCAGGCTGAGCAAGTGTTCCCCTCTTCTACTTTCTGAGCCCTTGAAATCCACTGTGCCCTTTACTGGATAATAGCATCTGACTGCTAAGAGTCAGCACATGGGTCAACTCCCCTCTCCCCACAACAAAATCAAATGAGGCCCTTCCTCGTTTGGCCCCAGTCCCAACAGCTCCCTCGACCCCAGAACTCATCACTCTCTGCTTTGCCTCCTTGTTTGTCTTCCTGAGCAAGACCAGGGTCCAGTTCAGACCCAAGTATTTGGATACAGTATAGGTCTGATCAGATTCAGACTTATTAGAGTCAATATCAGAAACAGTTCTGATCAGGAATAATAATGAACCCAATATGAAGCCCATTTAATTTTCAACATTAGTGGCTTTTTAAACAAATGTGTGTGTGAACAGACTAACGAGGTAGTAGATAGCTAGGGCTGGCAGCCAGCTCAGGGAGGAAAAGCAGAATCCATGGGCTTACAGCTGGCAGGCCCTCTCAGTGTGAAGATGCCCTGGGGGTTTCAAGTTCTCAGCTACCCTGGTGTATAGCCTGGGGCAACCCCCCAAGAAGCCCAAGACCTGAGTGGAAGGCAGACTTCTGGGCTCACACTCAAACTCTTGTCCCATGTCCTGCTTTGGGCTCACTGCTCTCACCCTTCTTGGGGCTCCTCTCTGTAAGCAGTGAAATGTTGTACCTACTGAAACTCTAATGTTGAAAATTAAACAGGCTCCATGTTGGGTTCATTATTATCCCCCCCCCATTATTCTTCTTTTTTTTTCATTATTATTCCTTATCATGATCAGAGCTGTTTCTGACACTAACTCTAACTCCTTTTCATTCATTCATCCTGCACCCCACTCATTGGCCTTTGGGAGTTGGTGACGGACAGAGAGGCCTGGCGTGCTGCGGTTCATGGGGTCGCAGAGTCGGGCATGACTGAGCGACTGAACTGAACTGGACTGAACCCTCTACAGGTGACCCACCAGCAAGTCCCACTGATTCTGTTTTCATCCGGGCCGCAGATCTGTCCACATCTTCCATTACTGTCTGGGCTCCCCCATGAGGTGTAAGCTCAAGTTGTTAAACAGATGTCTGAATCTCATTTCATCTACCAAGGAACTCTGTGAAATAGGAAGGGTAAGGATTACTACCTTCAATTTAGAAACCGGGGCACAGAGAGACCTGGGACCAGGATCCTGCCTCAAGCCAGACTCACTGTTCCTTCTGCATGTTGCCACCACCTTCCTGGTCATGGGTCAGCACAGGCACCACCTCAGCCCAGAGTTCAAATTCAGACCCTGCCCTCCCTATATTCTTAAAGACTGTGAGGCTTTAACTGTTGTTTCCCAGTCCCTCTGATTGTGTTTTGGGAATATTTGTCACTGTTTTATAGGACTGTTGCAGAGATTAAGGGTGTGAATATGCAGAATGCCCTTAGCTCTGTCTGGACACTGACCGCCCAGAGTAGGGTGTTTATCACCATGTCTACTGTAGAGTCTGACACTAGGCTTCCTGGTAGAGCTGTCTGCACCTGCTGGCTTGCTTCACTTTCCTTTCACTCCTCAGCTCACCTCTGCTAGGAGTTGCTCCTGGGGTCATCAGGAATGGCTGTGGCTATTAGTCCTGCACACCAGTCCTTGCATCTTATCTTGCATCTTACTTCATAGAGCACTCAGCTCCCTTGCATCTTATCTTGCATCTTACTTCATAGAGCACTCAGCTCCCTTCCTCCCAAGGCAGCCCCTCCTCTTGATGGCCAGGATACTCCCGGCTTTTCTGCACCTATCCCTCTCCCCAACCCTCTCTTGTTTGCTGGCTTCCCTTGCTTCCCTGGACTCTAAGGTCTGGTCTCTGTCCTCTAGGCTCTCAGTCTTCCTGGCTCAGGGTCAGTTCTTCTGAGAGATCTCATCCACCCATATAGTAGTGCCTGCCAGCCATTCATGACCTGTCAACAGCCAGCTCTCCCTGCTGCCCACTCTGTCTCTCTAAGCCTCAATTCTGACATTGTGGCTGGCTGACACCTCCTCTTGGGGTCATCGGTGCCATGCCAGCACTGTGTGTGTTTCAACTGAGCTGGACTTTTCCCTGAATCTGGCACTTCATCTTCCCCCAGGCACAGGGCACTGACTGCCCTGCCACCCCAGCCGCCCAGGCAAACCTTTTCTAATCTGTTCCCTCCACTGTTTCCCACCGCTTCCTGTGCTATTTTGCCTGCTTCATGGTTCTTAGCCTACTCACCTTCCCCAGCTCTCCAGATAGCCCTCTAGTCCAAACATGTAATTTCTCACCTGGATGGATGACTTTGCCACTCTAATCCATTCTCCACAAAGCAGCTTATTTGAGCCTTTAAGAACTCTCCTTGGATCATGTCACTTTGGTACTTAGAACGCTTCAATCTTTTTCAATAGCTCTGTTGATAAAATTCCTGATCCGTGGTGTGTTTTCTCACAGTGGAGTCCTGGCTCCCAGAGTTCACTCATCACTGGCCTTTTCTTGCTCCTTAAGAGCCCTGTGCTGCCCACTCCTCGAGGCCTTTGTCTGGCTAGCCTGGCCTGACCATCCTGTGCTTCCCAAGGTCATGCGCTATGCTCTCAGACTAGGTCAGGGATCCACGTCTCTGAAGCGTGCCCATGACACCTTAAATAGCTGTACTTGTGGTTTTGTTGTTTGCATGAGGCCACACCCACTAGTCTCCTGGTTTTAAATCCCATGGAAACACTGGTGTTTCCCACATTACCCTCTTCTCTGGGTTCTCAGCCTGGGTATCTGTCCACTTATTTGAAATCTCCACGGGGAAGTCCAGCAGATACCTCAACAGGGAACATGTCTGGAAACCAAGACTCCAATCCCACCTGTGCCAGACCTGCCTCTCCTGCAGTGTCCAGTGCAGCCCTTCACGCTCGGCCCACCCCTGACATCTCTCCCACTCTCACACTTGGATTCGTTTATTACCTGTTGGCTCTACCTCAAAGCACATCCAAATCCCAGCACACTTGACACCAGCAATTAATCCTTTTTTCAATATCACCCTTGTGTGGATTCTGTGTTTGTGTCTTCTTCAAATTCACATGTTGATGCTCTTATCTGCAGCTTGACAATGTTTGCAGGTGGGGCCTCTGGGAGATAATTACGCCATGAAGGTGGAGTCCCCAGGACAGAATTAGTGCCATTTTAGAAGATAAAGAGACACAAATCTCTCTCTCTGCATGCATTCACCATAAAAGGCCATATGAGGTCATGGAAGAGAGATGTCACAGTGAACTGGACCATGCTGGCTCCCTAATTTTGGACTTCCATTCTCCAGAACAATGAGGAATAGTCTGTTGTTTAAATCATCCATATCTATGGTGTTCTGTTGTGCCCTGAAAAATAAAACGTACAACCTAAAAGTTGAGAATTATGTTTTATTTGGTGGACAAAATAGAGAATGTAAGCCCAGGACGCAGACACTCAGATGCTCTAAGGGACCTCTCTTAAGAGGCAAGGGCGGAGCAAGCATTTATAGGAGCTTTTGCAACAAAGACCAGGTAGTTGGAATATCAAAAGTTTACTGTTAATTAAAGAAAACCAGATGTCTCATGTTAATGAACTTAGGAACCTTTTTTTTTTTTTCTGTATGGGAAGATGCAAGAGTCAGAGCTCACTGGAATCATTCCTTTGATGTGTGCCTTAGCCTTCTGGGGCCAGCATCCTGTGCTTTCTCATCCTGAGTCTCCTGAGGATGTAGCGTTGGGAGGAGGGGTGGCTGCGGAGGCTGACTGTGAGACGGTGGGCCTACTGTTTCTGTCCTGAGCTCTCTCTGGGCTCCCTGTTGAGATGGCTGTAAAGGGATGGCTTCGTGGATGCAACACCCTTTGTTTGCTGATATGGCAGATTATATGTTTTCATTGATGCTGTCATGGCAGTTCAAACTAACTGGCGTCCTCTTCTGTGTGACAAAATCATATTCAGTAATAATCACCAAACAAAACAAGTAATAAGGTCCAGAAAAGACTGCAGATTTTCTTAAATGGAACTTTGTGTTTACATTGATTGCATGCTTGAGTGCTAATTTGCTTCAGTTGTGTCTGACTCTTTGTGACACAGTGGACTGTAGCCTGCCTAGCTCCTCTGTCCATGAGATTTTCCAAGCAAGGACTCTGGAGTAGGTGGCCGTTTTCTCCTTTAGGGGAGCTTCCTGATCCATCAAACCCAAGTTTCTTGTGTCTCCTGCATTAGCAGGCAGGTTCTTTACCACTAGCGCCTTCTGGAAAGTGCATGTGTATATAATGATATCAATAAAAAAGAATGAATTTCAGTAAAATAGAGTCAGCCAACAAAAGGTACAGTTCAGGGAACTGCTGCAAGATATCAATATTTTATTTCCTTTATTAGTTCTTTGGCTTTAAAATGATTACTTAACAATTGTAAAAGGCTAAATTTCAGTTAAATATATTGTTTACCATCAGTAATAGTTTGCATATGAATTAAAATATTTTCTTGCAAAACAAATATGTCACATTTAGCAGTCTGTACTGTTCTACTTCAAATTTTAAACATATACACACAAAATATCCCAAGTGGTCACATGAAATGACAGAGTTGAAGGAACTCATATTCTGTTGCCTTGCCTTCGTAATTGCTATGTTGTCAATGCAAGATCAAGAGACCTTATCTGGGCCCTGAGTGAGCTTATGTGGTTCAGAGCCACAGGAACTTAGGCATGACTTGTTCCTGGAAGAGGGGGGCAGTCATCACTGCAAGTGACAGGTCTCTGAATTAACATCCACAGAGAACACATTGTTGACCAAATGAGCAGATTTGAAGTTTATAGATGTATTATAAAATTCAATCATATTTGCAGCCATTCTTTAAAAATTAGGCAAAATATTTTTGAAGGAGGACTATATTCTCAGTGATAATATTTAGAATTTTCCATTCTTAGATCTTACATTCTCTCAGGGCAATGCACCTTCTCTTCCACACCCTACCTTAGCACCTGCCTGCAGGGTCAGACCCTTTCCCACCATCCTCCCTGCCAGTGTGGTCCCAGCCATGATCTCTCATCTGGTTCCTCATTGTCACTGCATGGGCTGGACCGGGTCACCTTTCCCCACAGAATCCACACGTGGCAGTCCCAGACCCAGGACCTCAGAAGGTGACTGTATTTGCAGATGGAAACTTCAAAGATGTAAGATGAGATGAAGTTGCTGGGAGGTGAGCACTAAGCCAGTATGACTGGAGTCCGTATAAGAAGAGGAATTTAGGAGACACACATGTACAGACGGACCACCTCGCAGTGACACTGAGAGAAGATGGCATCTGTGGGGGTTGCTATGGCAGCTGGGATGACCATTGTGTTCACCTAAGAGCATCACATGCTTCTGTCTTTGCCCCCTGAAGTCCTTTCCCATCACAGCAGCAAAGAGGTCCTCCAGGTCGGGCCCGCCCGCCTCTGCTCAGCCCCTCCAGGTCTGCCTTTCCCAGGCCTTCTAGAATCCATCTGGCCTTCTCCAGGGGCCTCCCCTGCCCCCTCCCTGCTGGCTGTTTACTGGTTACGCTGCCTCCTCCTCGGGTGAGGGTCCGCATGCAGCTCCACCTCGTCCTTCCCTTCTAAAAAGCCACCTCCTCAAGAGGCCTCGCAGACTTCACCTCCTGCCCCCACCCTGCACGTCCTCTCCTGCTCTATCCCTCCTGCCTAGCACACAGTCTCACATTTCACCTGTGTATCTCACCTGACAGAATGAGGCCTCTGTCCTGAATCCCAGCACCTAGGAAAGAGCTGGCACAGGGCACGTGACCAGTAACCACTCATGGGTGGAAGGGATAAACACAGGAAGGAATATCGGGCCGCAGGCACCCCCTTCTGCCAGAGCAGGGAACAGGCCTGACTGACTGACAGCCCTATCCTGGGGGCCTAGGCTAACAGCTGGCAGATGTAAATTCTGAAATCAAATGTGCTAGTTCCCTCGATTTCACCACACTTTCTGGGCAGACTTAAAAATACAGATAAGACTGCAGAATTAGTACCCCAGGGCTTGGCTCTTTCAACCAGGAAGTGAAATGGGATTTCAGAGCAGGGTTGGAAGTAAGAGGCTTGAAAGGTTTTGGCAGGGATGCAGAGTTAGAGGAAGTTTCTGGAAGTTAATTCATCCACAAAACCATCTATTATGTCTGAAACCAGGCAAAAGGGTTTGTGGGAGGGGGGCAACTAAGCCACTCTGCATTTGCAGCCTGGGGAAAAGCCCAAAATTGATTCATCAGCCACCCCTCCCCAGCCTTGGGCCTGAATTGGAGACAGGATTCTATCAAGAACAGGTGTCTTCCTCCAGTCCAGGGTCTTTCTCTGTGAGTAATCCCGAAACTTGACCTCTTCATGGGGGCCTCCCACCCCTCCTGAGAAGGGCCCTGGATCTTCGTCTCTTCTGGGTTTAGCTGCCAGTGGCCTGGAAAAGCTCCTTGGAGAAGTTACGGCTTTCAAAGCTGTCAGGGCTTCCCAGGAAGGGCTCTGAAGTCTGATGTGCCAGCACCTTCCTCGGGCAAGGATGGTCTAGTTATTTCCTCCTGTGCCTCAGTTTGCTCACCTGTAAGCAGAGGAGGGCCATGTGTGCCTGGCAGGCACCTGTGAGAGTCCTGAGCAGCGCAGAGAAGCAGCTCTCCTGGGATGAGCTAATGCCATGAAGCAGGAAGACCTAGGAAAGTGCCAAAGGGAGGTAAGCCCAAAGGCTGCAGCCCTGGAGTCCAGGCAGGACCTTGAACACAGAGAGAGAGGCATGCCCCCTCACCCTGCGACCAGCAGCTGTGCTGGAGGCCCCCCAGTCGGGGAGGGCACCACGCGCTGAGGTCCCCATGGCAAGTGCATGGGCCATCGAGGCCCATCCTGTGGCTGCCAACCTGTGGCAGCCAACTGCAGGGATGGGGGACGGTGTGACTGCCAGTCCCCTCCCCTCCTGGAGCTGGGATCCCTCTCTTCACCAGGGGCATCTGTCTCACCAGGCAGTTTGTCTATTCCAGGCCAAGTGCTCGTTATCCAATCACATTGTATGCAAACTGCTGAGCGTGTGGGATTCATCCAAGAACCACCTTCTTTAAAAGAGTATCAGGTCTCCTTTCATTAATTGCAAAGCCATTGCGGAGGGAAGGGAAAAGGGAGACATTTCTTTTCTTGGGGCAAAATCCACTAGAAATGAAGAGATTCTTTCTTCCTGGTGATGGGGTGCTCACAGGAATGTGAAAACTCGAAAGTGAGAGTTGCTCAGTCATGTCCGACTCTGTGACCCCATGGAGTCCACGCGAAACTCAAAGGGGACCACAATGGTTCTGCATTGTTTTGGCTGCACTTGCCCATCATAATGGTCTGTTCAAGCCTGAGAAATCCTGATGATGTCCAATCCAGGCCACAGTGATGTGGTGGAGGCCTCTGGGGCAAGGACCTCAGAGGGCCATTAGGGGATCTCGACTGGCCTGCCCAAAGTTTAGCACAGAGGTCCTGCTCACTCTGGAAGAGCCTGGCCCCTACACCGCTGCACACTGACCCATCAACCCCACTGCTGTCAACTACATGCCCTCTGACCCTGTCACACCTTTGTCCTTCCGGCCAGGTAGGAGGTCAGGGGCTAGGGTTTCAGGGGACAGTGTCAAGTAGGCCAGTGGTGAAGTCAGTTGTGCCCTGGACCCCGGAGTGTTGCCTGGGCATGGGGAGCTGGCAGCCAGGGTGAGATGGCAGCCCCACTGACCAGTAGGCAGGGGGTGCAACCTCTAGGGAGCAAAGCCACTTCTCCTGAGGCTTGGGGCCCAGGAAGCTCTTCCAGATTCTTGGGAGAAAAGCTGCCAAGTCGTTATCTCCTGCATTAAGGAATTATTTAGTCTACCTCTTCTGTTACTGGCCAGGTCTCGTCCTGGGGGCTGGGAAATACTGATACATAAAATGTTGCTCTCATCATTGGCTGAGGGGTTCAGGTCAGTGTGAGGGATGTCCACTTAGCGAAAAGGACTCTGTGAAGCTTGCCTCACACTGTGGGGTGTGTCTTGAGGCAGCCACCCAAAGATTTTCCGTATCCTCAGATGTCACAGTGAGATGAGAGATGTTAACAAAGGGGAAATTTTGTACCTGGAAAGCAATGGTGCATCCTTCATTTATTAACAGGAAAGAGACTGGAGGCAAAAATCTTGTTAACTGCTTTGAAGTGCTAGAAACAGAACTCTGTTTTTGTAGAGAAACATTTCAATGTGTATTTTGAAAACTTCTAGGTGAAAATTAAAGCAAATCTTATAAAAATCCCACAACTTTTTATCAAAGTTATGAATACATGGGGTTTGAAGAGTCTAATGGCCCAACTAGTTTGGTTATGCAAAACAGCAGTCTCCTTGCCCCACATCATAGTTTTCTGCTCCCCAGAGAAAACCAATTTTCAACAGTTCTTTTGATGCTATGTTCACAATTCTAAATAAAATGCTTACATTTCTAACTTTTGATTTTCCAGTTCTGGGTAATATTCTTTTACTTCTTACCATGGGAAGTGGGGAGTTATTTTTCATTCACATTCATTTAGGCAGCACACACATGTTCTAACACTTTCCATCCCCCATTATCAACAGCATCAGTTACATCCTAATTCTGCATGGATTGAGACTACAGACGTTCCCACACTCCTAGGAAAAGACCCATTGTTCTGTAGTCATGGTAACAAACAACAGCAGATCAGTTTTAAACTTTTTCAATGGAAAGACAACAGCTGACTTCAAGGACTATGCTTTGCAGCCAACCAGTCAGTGTCAGTTCCTAGCTGAAACTCAACCAATCAGAGATAGACACACTCAATTAAGCAGCTTCTGTGTGCTGGCCAGTCAACCGTATTGTCTCTCATCCAGTCCCCTTCAAGGGATGATGAATGGTGTCACCCTCAGTCTGGATGACTGGCCAGTCCCTGCCCTCTTGGCTCCAGTGCTCTGGGATACTGCCTAAACGGCAAAGCCCTCCTTGCTCAAGTGAGCAGTGAGTTCAACTTTGCGTTTTATTTTAGAGTTGGAGGATAGCTTCATAACCCTTGACAAGATGAACATTCATTATTTACAATGTGACTATGTTAAGGCTTTTCACAGAGGAGCCCTCTCTTGCATAACATTTTTGTTTTAGCTGGAGTTAATGATTGATTTGTATTTTTCATTTGCTTAATTTTATTTTCCTTTTCTGCCTAACTTTTTTTTGTTGATGTTTAACTTGGAGTTAATGATTGCTCTATATTTTTCGTTACCTAGTTTTCTTGTCTTGCATAACATTTTTTGTTTTACCTGGAGTTAATAGTTGTTCTGTATTTTACATTTGCTTGATTTTATTCCCCTTGTATTTGTCTCTAATTTATCCCTAAACTCTCTCTATTGCCCATGCTTCCCTTTTGGTGTGAATTTCTTCTCACTGTGTTTCAATATGTTAGCTGTTCCATCAATTTTGTTTTCTAGAGGGACCGACATTCTCAGCTGCCTGGGCAATCCCGGCCCTGCTGCTCAGCCAGCTTGGGGTCTCTCTCACGGACCCCTTTCCACTGTCCTGCAGCCCTGGAAGAGTAATACCTTCCTTTGGAGAGGCCCATCTCCTGAGGGCTTCCTGAGGAAGCGTCCAAGGGAAGAGAATCTGAGTGCTTGCGTGTCTGAAAATGTCTTATAGTCGTACTCCTGACAAAATCAAACTGCTGGGATAGAATTCTCTGATCAAGATCATTTTCCTTTATGATTTTGAAGATATTGCTCCATTTTTTTCTGGTTTTCAGAATTACTAATGTGACTCTCTGGCATTCGGACTCTTGGATGGTTATATCTGACCCATGTTCGCTCACTTTTATATCCTGTTTGAGAGCTTGAAGGATCTTCTGTTTGTCCTCAGCTTCTGAAATTTGAAACGATGACAAGCTCACTTATCCCACATGTTCTCATACTTTCAGGATGTGCTGTTGCAAGTTCAAGGTCATTCACCAACTTCTCTTCATCTCCTTCCTGCCAACCCCCTGCCCTACTCGAGGTCCTGGGTGGGGCTTCAGAGCTGGTGGGGCGGGAGCACTGCAGCAGGCCCCTCTGCTGAGTGTGTCAGGCCCAGGCTGGGGTCCTAGTGATTACCATCTGTCCCTGCCAGCATCTGACCATACTTCCAGATTCTTCCTGGACTGTGGTCACCTGATATCCAACATTTATTCTGTGTCTCCTGCTGTGAACTCTGAGGCCAGCAGGGCTTGGTAGCCCCCCTTGGCAAGGCTGTTGATCCTGTCACAGACCCAGGGCACTGGAGTGGAGGCTGCTTCAGTTCTCTCTGCTGCAGCAGAGAGGGGTTCCCACAGGGAACAACACACATATTCTCACAGCTTTGGGGCTATTGAAAGGTTGCTGCTGAACCACAAAAGACGCCAGGATTCTTGGCCTCCGGAAAAAAAGAATTCAATCTGGGGCCAGACACAAGGCTTGATCACTCAAGAGCTTTAGTGTAATAAAGTTATATTAAAGTATATAGGACATAGAGAAAGCTTCTGACATAGACATCAGAAGGGGGCAGAAAGAGCACCCCTTGCTAGAGTTGGCAATGGAGTTGTATACTTTTAAATTATTTATTACAGTGAATCAAAAGAATATCTGGAGGTTGGAAAGACCTTACTAGACCCACTCCCATAATTTACATTTTAAGATAACAGGATTAGCCAGAAGGTTTTTTTTTCCAAAAACTGTCCTCAAGCAGGATACATTATTGTTATATAACACTAAGGAATGTAGAGGAAAAAAAAGTTTGTCCTTTCCTCCTCCTTGAGAATTCCAGACCCCTCTCTCCTCGGGGACCCCCGGACTTCTTATCAACCTGCCTAGGAATTGACTCTGTCAGTATCATCCTTTCTGGGGGTTCTACCGTCCCCACTTGGGGAGGTGACCTCGGGTGAGTGCTGCTGGGCAGGAGGCCTGCAGTAGCACATGGCTGTGCCCTCTTCTTCCCTGCCCTCTCGTTCCCAGCCCCAGCGAGGGGAGCAGGCCGATGGTACCTACCTGTCCTGCCACCCATGCAGGACTCCATCTCTTGTCGGCCAGACCCCAGTCTCCACCCTGGGCTGCCCTTTGTGACACTGCAGGAGGCTGCCACAAAGTCTTTCTGCTCCTGCTCCTTCTTGGAGCAGCTTCAGGGCCCTTTGATTGTTTGTGCAGCTTGTGGTGCAGGTTTGTTTTCCCTGCTCCCTCTGACTGGCTTCTGTCACCTCCCCTGCCCTTCCCCTTGTCCCCATCCTCCAGGGAACTGGCTCCCGGCCTGCTCCTTAAAGCTGCTGGCCTGGCCTCAGGGCCCTAGCGCGGCTTTCCCTGTGCGGACGTCCTCCCAGCTCTTCTTCCCCACACATCTTTCCTGACCCACCCAGAGTTTCTCTTCCCCTCCCAGAGCACAATGGAAGGGAGCCCATGATACTAGGGGTGTGAGATTGCGTGTTACTTCACGAGGGTTTCATACCAGCTGAACGTGGGGGTCCGAGGCAGGGACTCCCCTGACCTGTCTTACCATCTCCAGCCCTGACTGGCTGATTCATGCCACTATCTTCTCTGTTTTGCCATGAAAACCTAGGGGCCCAGGTTGAATCCTCCAGGCTGTGTGCTGAGTTGGGGAAACACACACGGTCAGGTAACAATATTCCTTCACCAGAGCAGCCTTACTTCAGTGTGGACTGATTGGATCTCTCAGTGTCACCCTATTTCCTCTAAACCTCTGGCCCCACTCCCTCCCACCCCCAGCCAGACT
>SJYV01032021.1:0-23709 GCA_006410875.1 Neotragus pygmaeus | reverse complement strand
TAACCAGTGGTATTTATTCTGTTGTGGAGAGCAGGAAGTTAGCAAAGGGCCAGCACTCTATGTTACACCCATGCCCAGCCTCCTGAGACTCCATCTCCTGAGCCTGCCCCTCCTGGCCTTCCCTGTGCCTTGATTCTTTTCTGGTTTTATTTGAGGGCTTTATCTGGAGTCATATGAGCTGCCCTCTCTCATGTGTGGGAGCTCATGGGGATACAGGGAATTAAACTCCCCAAGGTGGCCCTCATCCAGTGAGTCTCAGGACTTTTGTATCACTGCTCCAGCTCCCTCACCCTGGGGTGGGATGATTCTAAAGCCTGTGCTTTACACTCTTTCCCAATAGGATTAAGGGCTTCCCTTGTGGCTCATATGGGAAAGAGTCAGTTTGCAATGCAGGAGACCCAGCTTTGATCCCTGGTTTGGGAAGATCCCCTGGAGAAGGAAATGGCTACCCATTCTAGTATTCTTGCCTAGAGAATTCCATGGGTAGAGGAGCCTGGTGGGCTATACCATGGTGTCACAAAGAGTTGGACATGATTGAGTGATTGACTTTAAAACCCAACAGAATTAAGCTGGTGGTATGCTGGTAAATGTTTATCAACCAGTTCTCAGGGATGGTAGATGGGGCAGGAAGAACCTGATTTGTAGTGTTCATAGATTTCCATAGTGTGAAAACTCCCACCAAGATTAATATCAGCTTACATGTGACATCAGTGAAGGCAATGCTAGTCCGAGATGCACCCCATGAACAGATATCAACAAAACAGCAAGTGTGAGTGCAAGACAGGTGTGATTCCAGGGCAAGTGAGAACACAGGGCAGCTGTGAACCTAGGGTGGGTGTGAGCTCAGCGCAGGTATGAGTCCAGGGCAGGCATGAGCCTGGGACAGACGTGAGCTGAGGGCAGGTGTGAGCTGAGGGCAGGTGTGAGCCCAGGGCAGGTGTGAGTCCAGGGCAGGTGTGAGCCTGGGACAGATGTGAACTGAGGGCAGGTGTGAACTGAGGGCAGGTGTGAGCCCAGGGTAGGCATGAACCTGGACAGATGTGAGCTGAAGGCAGGTATGAGCCCAGGGCAGATGTGAGCTGAGGACATTTGTGAACTTAGGGCAGATATGAGTTTGGGATGGGTGTGAGCCAGTGCCAGCTTGGCTGGGGCTGAGCTCTTATCAGCACGTTTGCATGCCTTCAATTTCTGTCTCCTCCTCTTGGTGGGATCCCTTCTCACCCAAATAAATGATTTCCACTTGAATCCTTGTCTCAGGGCCTGTTTCTGGGGACACTCAATCTAACTGGTGGCACAGTGGCAAAGAATCCACCTGCAATTGCAGGAGACATGGAGACGTGGGTCGAGGCCTTTTATGGGAAGATCCCCTGGAGTAGGACATGGCATCCCACTTTGGTATTCTTACCTGGGAAATCCCATGGGCAGAGGAGCCTGTTGGGCTTCAGTCCTCAGGACTGCAGAGACTCGGACATGACTCAGAAACAGGACAGCTCCAGAAGGGACCGTGGACAACGTTCATTTTTAAGATGAGGAAATGGAGGCCCAGAGAGGGGAGGTGATTCCTCAGAGACCCAAGCTGGATAGCAGCAGGTCCAGCTTCAGAAGTCCCATCCCCTGATGCTAGGCAGGGGTTATCCTCAGCCACTATCTGAGCCGTGTGGGGTTTGGGGTCAGACCCACGACTAGAAGGCTCAGGAGTGCCTCGCTCTCACCTGTCTGTGCCTAGAGGCAGCCCCTTTGCAGAGGAGGTGCTGAGCAGCTCTGCAGCCAGGCTCCCCACAGGATAGAAGTGGAAGAGACAGGGTTTGGAGATGCAAGGCAGTCAGGCAGCTGGGGTTCAGGATGCTCACTGTGTCTTTCTAGGGTGAGCCAGGAGGTTGCTTTTACATCAGCAGCTTCTCCAGCCATGTGAAGGAACGATGGTCATCCTGACCTGGGAAGGCTCCTGCAGATCTCTTCTAGTGCCCAACATACGGTAGGTCCTTGGTGAGTGATGGTGCAGAGAACGGTGACAAGGGAGCAAGGCAGAGGCAGCCGAAGCGTTTCCCCACAGTCTGGGCTCTTCGTCTGCAAAGTGAGAGCAGGAAGCACGCCAGCAGCAGTCTGGGCGCATGAGTGAGGTGGCCTGCGGGGCGGAGGTGGGCGGCGCCCTGGCAGGCGGCTTGAGGAGCACCACGAGGCTGCTGCGTCCCGCATTCTCCGGGCGCCAGGGCTGTGCTGGACCCTGACGGTGCTGACTGTCCTTCCACGTCCATTCCACACACAGCTCCTCCCAGGAGAGACGGGCTTCAGTGTGAAGTCACGTCAGTCACAGAGCTGCGGCGCTGCTGATGGACGGCGGTACCGTGGGCTGATGGCTGCCGCGTGTGAACTGTGAATACTAGAGAGGGGGGGCAGGCTGCGGGGGGAGGGGTCAGACTGGATTTCTGTACTGCACATTTGCCAATAAAAAAACTATATTTTTATGAACCATTTTCACCCAATTCCCCAATTAGCAGGGCTTTTTAAACAAATGAAATAGAAGGACAACATTTTGAGATGAGGCCATTCTGGACAAAGAAAGCTCTCCTGGGAGCTCTTCCCTGAGACGAGAAGGACTTGGGCTCCCCTTGTGGCCAAGGGCCCTCCCAGCGCACAGACAGTCTGCACTGTGCCCCCAGCCTGCTCTGCAGCTCGCGGTGTGGTGGGGGATCAGCCAGAGTGGGAGCCAGGCAGATCTGGGCTGGTGCCCTGCCTGCTCTCACTACAGTGTGACTCCAGGCCTTTGGCTTCTCTGGGCCCGTTCTCTTTTCTGTTGGGTGGACTGTGTTTCCACCCTGGGTGGTCATGAGAACTTGGGAAATCAGAAGCTACAGCTTCAAGCTGCAGGCTGACACAGCGTGGGCATGTGGTATCATGGTGCCCTCTGGTCAAACTGCTGGCTTGCAATTTTATTGAGCACCTGTTGTGCGCTTACCCTCCGCAAGCCTTCCCCCTGCCCTCTGGGAACTTGGATTCTTCCCTCCTGTGTGAGGAAGAGGACAAGGTGATGCTGACAAACCCACCTACAGGACTGACACCTGCTGACCAGACACTGTTCTCACTGTTTACAGGAATTACTTTGTTTAAACTTCTCCATAATCTTGTCCTCATTTTATAGGCATGGAAGCTGAGCACAGGGAGAGGAATTGACTTACCTGAGGCCCTAAGACCAGACTGATTGATAACTGGTGGTGGCGGTGTTGATAATGGAGGAGGCTATGCAGGTACAGGAGCAGGAGGCATAGGGGAAGTCTCTGTATTTGTGGACAAAATTGCTGTGAGCCAAAAGCTACTCTAAAAAAATGAAAGGTATTAAAAAAAAAATGGTTGGGGGTATTGCCAGCCTGAGAGCTTGGTCATAGTAGAAGTTGGACACAAAACAGAGGACCTGAGGGTTTAACTCAAGGTTCCAGGCATCCATGGAAAAGTCCACAGCAAGGAAGGCATGATGGGTGAATGGATAAACAAACAGATGTATTTATACAGTTGAATACAACTCAACATATACAGTATGGACTTCTGATATACACAGAAACATGGAAGGCTCTCAAAACAATTATGCTGAGTGAAATAAGCCAGAATGAAAAGAATTTTTGTGATTTATATTTTGGTACAATTTTTTAAAAATGTGAACTAATTTATAGCAACAGAAAGTGAATCAGTGGTTGTCTATGAATAGGGAGGGGTTGGGAGTGAGAGGTATGAGGAAACTTGAGGACCATAGTGATGGTTTTAAGGGTATACACAAATGTTAAACTTCTGCTGCCAGTCTTCCTAAACCCAGAGGCAACTACATTACACCCTTTGGGATTTTTTTGTGTGTGTGCGGCTAACTATATATTTCCTCTTCTTTCTCTTTCTAAATAATGTGCATCTTCTGTTAAATTCTGATTAATTTAAGCTTTGCTTTGTCTATGGATTTACTTTTATGGAAGGTGACAATTTTAGCTCCTTTACCCTTCTACTCTCTCTCAGTCACACCCTGCACCATTTTCCTGGTAATAGTGATTGTCCTCTTCTCAATGAATTTTCTATATTTACGGTAGTTTCCCTTTAATCTGTGGTTTCACTTTCCATGGTTTCAATTATCCAAGGTCAATGGAAGTTCAAAAATATTAAATGGCAGTTTCCAGAAACAAACAATTTGTAGGTTTTAAATTGCATGCCTTCTGTGTAGCGTCAGGAAATCTTGTGCTGACGTGGTCCTGCCTAGCTGTGAAGTGTCCCTTTGCCTGTTTAGCCTCTTAGTAGTGTCTCTGTTACCACATTGACTGTGACTATTGGATATCACAGTGCTGCGCCTAAACCTTACAATTGCTTCCAAAACACAAGGTATGATGCTGGCGATTGGGGTCTGCCAGGAGAAGTCCTGAGTGCTGCTTTTAAGTGAAAAGGTGAAAGTTCTAGACTTAATGAGGAAAGAAAAAAATCATATGCTGAGAGGCTGCTAAGATTTGTGGTAAGACTAAACCTGGTCATGAAGTTGTGAAGGAAGAAAAATTGATTTATGAGAGTTTTGCTCTTGTACCTCAAACTGCAAAAGTTATGTCCACAGTGCATGATAACTGGTTGGTGAAGATGGAAAAGGCATTACATTTGTACAGCAAGATATTTTGAGAGAGATCCACATTCATGTAACTTGTATTACAGTATGTGTTTATAGTTGTCTATTTTTATTATTGTTGTTGTTGTTAATCTTTTACTGTGCTGAATTTATAAATTAAGGTGGCGCTAGTGGTGGAGAAGGGTCTTGCCTGGAAAATCCCATGGATGGAGGAACCTGGGTGGCTGCAGTCCATGGGGTCGCACAGAGTCGGACACGACTGGAGTGACTTAGCGGTAGCAGTAGCAGGGGTAGAGAACCTGTCTGCCAGTGCAGGAGACATAAAAGACATGGGTATGATCCTGGAGTCAGAAAGACCCCCTCAAAGGAGGGCATGGTAACCCACTCCAATATTCTTGCCTGGAGAATCCCTGTGGACAGAGGAGCCTGGTGGCTACAGTCCATAGGGTCACAAAGAGTCAGACATGACAGATGTGACTTAGCATGCACAAACTCATAGGCATGTGTGTATAAGAAAAACAGCATATATATCTATATAACTGTATGATTTGGTACTATCCACAGTTTCATGTGTCCACTGGAGGACTTGAAACATATCCCCCACTGATAAGGAAGGATCACTGTGTTTTAATATGCCGATGCAAGTATTAGAAAATCCATAGTATATATGAAAAACTATGATTTTTCTTTTCTTACTTTCCCACTGAAATTAATAATTGCCTTATCTTTATTTTTCACTGGCTAGACTTTCTCTGTACTTCACTTTCTCTACCTCTCCATGGTTTNGCAAGTATTAGAAAATCCATAGTATATATGAAAAACTATGATTTTTCTTTTCTTACTTTCCCACTGAAATTAATAATTGCCTTATCTTTATTTTTCACTGGCTAGACTTTCTCTGTACTTCACTTTCTCTACCTCTCCATGGTTTCTCCATAACGTTTGCCACAGGGTCAATGAGGTCAGGGTATCTCCAAGTTCCAGTTTGTATCTTGGCGTCTCCACCTCCTTCTCTCAGGGTTCATTACTCTCTATGCCTGCTGCACAGTCATCTTCTGGGCATTTTTCCTGAGATGGAGCCCCTATATCCTGGGCCCCTGATCCCTCTTTCTTGATTTAGTCCCTTGATGGGTCATCTCCTCTAGGAGTTTTATTGGGTTCAAAGAGTGTCAGAGGGTCTGGTGATGACAGCTCCACCCTCTCTGCCTCTTGACCACCTTGAGGTGGTCAGTCTGGACTCTACAGATTTNGAAGAGTACTGGAGTAGGTTGCCATTTCTTTCTCCAGGAGATCTTCCCGACCCAGGGATTGAACCCAGGTCACCCACATTGTAGGCAGATGCTTTACCATCTGAGCCACCAGGGAAGTCCCTTCAAATCCAGGCTAAGATCCAAATTTCCCACTATATCCTCAACTTTCCAGTATTGGGAAGAAAAGAACAAAAGAGAACAATTTCATCTGCTCAGCCTCTGTACCCTGCTTCTTAAACTCTAGCACCTTCCATTTGTCTCAGGATGGAACTAGCTACTTTTTACCTTTTTATTTGTCCATAGGTAGCATTTTGGAGAGAACATCAATACTTTAAAAATATATGAAAATTAATTCTCCTGTATATTAAAAGGATACCACCCTTATGGCAGAAAACAAGAACTAAAGAGTCTCTTGATGAAAGTGAAAAAAGAGAGTGAAAAAGCTGCCTTAAAGTTCAACATTCAGAAAATTAAGATCATGGCATCCAGTCTCATCACTTCACGGTAAATAGATNTCTACTTCTTTGGGCAGGTTGGGGAGGGGGTGGTGGGTGGACATTTCATCTGCAAGAGATGGGAGATCTGGCTTCTTGGCCCAATACTTTTATTTCTCCCCCAAAACAGACAAAACCCACAGGCAGGAGTGGCCCATGACATGGCATCTCCCTCTGTACCTGGCACTGGTTTATTACCGGCTTTGTGGGGGCAGGTGAACAGAGTGCTGGAGGTGAACAAGAGGGCGGTCTGTCCTGTTTGTCACCTCAGCCTGCAAGTCTCTGAGTCCTGATCTGTAAGTTCTGATTTGTGACTGAACTGTAATATTTTTAGTTATACAGTCACTGAGGTCTCTACCTGCTCCCACATTACTATAACATCCATCTTGAAGGAAAAAGATCCAAAAGGAAGGTCAGGGGCCTCTTTTAAAAATAGGAGAGAGAGCCCAGAACAGTATCACCAATTCTGTACTGCCCGCAAGCACACTGCTGGCCCCACTTCCCTTACCAAGCTCCCGAGCAGGGATGGTCCTTAAAGAAGGATGGGCTGTTAAATATCAAATCCTTGGGCTGGCAGACATGTCTGCACTTAATTGGGTCTGTCTTGGAGTAATTAAAGGAAAATGATGATATTAACCCAGTCACCAAGCCAGCATGGCATAGGGAAACGAGTGCCACCGCTATTGATGTGCGCTCCCAAAATTGGCCTTTTTCAGCACATCAAAAATGCACTCTTGGCTTGAGTTTGGGGGGACTTTTTTGTTGCATTTTTATACTTGATCATATGTCTCCTGGTCTTCTTTTTCTTTTTAAAGAACAGCGGGAACCCCATTCCCTCTAATATAAGCAGCTTCTGTTCACACTGGGAGATGTGAGCTTTGAAAGCCGAGTTTAAGGATGTGCGCGTGGCTCAGACGCCCCAAGAGCCTGCAGCTTGAGAGACGAGATTGAAAAAAGTCTCGTGTCGGAGTCTCAAATATGGGAGGCCTGGCCTTTTTTTTTCCTTTTTCTTGGGAAAGCTGGAGTTTCAAGACTGCCTTGGTGCGTGGCTTTATTTAGGACGCGAATCGCTGCTCATTTGTCAGGCAAAACAGATGTGGCTGGGAGACAACATCTATTTTCATAATTCGAAACAAATCTGGTGGGCCGCCTTCCTTTTCAGTGGGGCCTGCTGAGCCAGAGAGCCCAGCTCCCCAGCAGAATTGAACAGAAATATTTATAGCTCGTCAATTGAACTTTTCTTCCTCCAGAAGTTGGTTTCTCCTGGCGACTGGCAACACTGACTCTTGCAGGCAGTGGGTACTTTGTAGGGAATTTTTTTTTTTTAATGCAGGATGGGGGGTGCCAGCGTGGCAGAGCAGCTGTGCTTCACCCCATCATTGGGTCTTCTCAAAGTGGGCTGTTTGCTAAGGAGACCCACTTTCCTGTTGCTGTTTGCATCTCTTTGTCAGAAGAGGCAGTTGGAGGCTGATCTTAGGGGACCCATCTGGGCAAGCAACTGGTATTAATATGAAGACCTTGGATCTGGACCTTGTACCAGTGAGGAGTTCATGCTTAGGTTTGCAAGGGAACATGGGTGTCCGTTTCCCATTTTATGGATGAGAAAGAACACTGAGGCTCAGAGAGATGCAACCTGCCCAAGGTCAGGTGGTAAATTGGTGGAGCTGGTCCCTTGGCTCTGGGGCTGGTTCCAGAAATGACCCAGATTGTCCAGATTCTACTCAAGCATTCAATCCCAACTTCAGCCTTCCACATACCATTACTCCCAGCCAAACATAGCCTGGTGCCTGTGTCCATGTGGCTTGTGGAGGGAGGTGGGGGACAACCCCGGTGTCTGGGGAACTGAATGCTGTGTGTTCGTCCATCAGATGGTTGAGCTCCTACTGTATGTGCCCCTGAGGGAGCTATAGATGGACAGCAGTGACTGAAAAGCGTCTGTGCCGATCCTCAGCGGAGCTCAGGCTCTAGTGGGAGAGCAGAAAGTAGTTATTTCAGACAGTGGTAATGCCAGGAAGGAATTAAAACAGCGTCACATGACCATGCCAGAGGTTGTGCTAGACGGGAGTTGAGAGGCCTCTCAGAGAGGCTGAGACGTGTGCTGGGACTTGAAGGGTGGGACCCAGCCAGCAATGGAAAGACCTAGAGCAGAGAATCTCAGGGAAAGGGTGATGATGGTGAGGGCGTGGGGGTCTTCTGGCTGTGAAACCTGGATCGGGGAGAAATCAGGGTTTAGTCCTTGCTCTGTAAAACAAGGATTGACTAAAAGGTAGGGAAGTTTCTGATTCACCTGGGAAAGCCACAAATGATGCATTTTTATAGGATGCTACAAAAAGGCAAAAAGTTATGGCACTGGAAGATGAAACACCGCCCCCCCTACCCCAGGTTGGAAGGTGTCTGATATGCTACTGGGAAAGAGCGGAGGGCAGTTACTAATAGTTCCAGAAAGAATGAAGCGGCTGGGCCAAAGCGGAAACGATGCTGTGTTGTGGATGTGTCTGGTGGTGAAAGTAAAGTCCGATGCTGTAAAGAACGATATTGCATAGGAACCTGGCAAACTTGGGAGATAGTGGAGGACAGAGGAGCCTTGGGTGTTGCAGTCCATGGGGTTGCAAAGAGTTGGACATGACTTAGCTACTGAACAACAACGACCACTGAGGACACCTGAAATCTACAGTTTTCTCAGAATAAAAATTTTGTCCTAAAAAGTGAAAGGCGTGGGAAGACCCCTTCCCTTCTCATTGCTGGGATCACCGTGGGGCAGGTTCCTTAGTGTCCTTATCACTGTGGCTCAAGAAGAAGAAAAAAATAACTTCTGTTATGTTCACCTGCAAACTGTAGAGTCCAGAAGCAGAGGCTCAGGGCGGCTTGCCCACTGCCCCTTACTGCCCTGGCAGGAAGGAGACACACGCCAGGGTCAGGGTGCCCTTTGGGTCTCAGGTAGGCAGCAGGTTTGGAAGGCATAGTAGATCCCAGTGAGGCAGGGTTTCTTGTAACCACCAGAAGTTGGAACCATACATGTCTCTTGTGTGTCCTGCCAGCATCTGGGGCAGACATCACTAGTCGATCGTGGCACACTTTGTTGTAGGCCTGGACACACCCCCATTGGTGGTAGAACCTGGGGTGGATGAGTAGGAGCTCAAGGCTCAGGAGGACTGGCCAGGAAGATGGCCATGCCAGCCATCAGGGGGCCCTGCTTTACATCTGAAGGCTATACCCTGGGCCACCCCAGGCATTGCAGCTCTCTGTCAAGACTGAATGAAGACACTGGGTTTCTTAGAGGCACCAGGGCTCACAGTCTCTCTGTGTTTGGGTAAAAGGGCTCTCAGATAGTGACTGTTGGTTGCGTAAAAGGCAAAAGCCAGACGTTGTCAGAAACCCTGGTTTTCCTACAGGTTGACGTCTCATCTAGAGATCCTTTTTATCACTGATACGGGCCCCACACATAGTCGGTTCGTTCTCCATCCTCCAGAGAAGAGCCTGGAAACAACAAGGGCTGCTTTCTCTCATTCTCACTCGTGTACTCTTTCACAGGGCTTCCCAGGTGGCTCAGTGGTGAAGAATCTGCCTGCCCATGCAGGTGATGTGGGTTCGATCCCTGGAGGAGAACATGGCAACCCACTCCAGTACTCTTACCTGGAGAACCCCATGGGATCACAAAGAATTGGTCACAACTGAGCACATGTGCATCTTTCACAAGCATTTATGAAGCACCTACTGTGTGCCTAGGACAAGAGGGAGTTGCTCCATCTCTAACCCTCAGAAATGTATAATCCGGGTGTTCACTGAGCAAGGGCTTTTCCATCATTTGTCTATTTTCACATCAGATTTACAGACTGAGCTGTTGTTAGTCCTTAAACCAGCCACGTGTAACTCGCGTCCTTGCCCCTGTCTCCGTGTTGAGCCTAAACGAGGACTCTCGTGCTGCCTGACTGCTGTTTAGGGAGCAGGTTTTATGTTCCAGGCACTGTGACTCCAGAGTCTTTGGACCTCAGCAATAACAGCATTGGGCAGGATAATCCCTCTCTGAGGGGCTGTCCTGTGTGCTGTGGGGTACTCAGCAGCATCCCCGGCCCCTTTCCCTCTGTGATGCTAGCAGTACCCTTCCAGGTGGGATGACCAGAGTGTCTGCAGGCATCCCCAGAGGTCCGTTGGTGGCAGAATCGTCCCCAGTGAGAACCACTGCCTTTAACCTCCAAGCCTGCCCTCGAGGTAGTGCGTGAGTGTGGGCAGGCTGGCGGTCTCTGCATCTGTCCAGGTAGGCGATGACAGAGGACATGTGGCTGGTTGGGAGCCTTGATTGGCAGATAGACAGACAGATAGATGAATAGTAGAGATAGATAGATGATAGATGAATGAAAGGCATAGATATGATAGCTAGATGAATGATAGATGATAGATGAATGATAGATACATATAGATAATTAATTGATAGGTAGGTAGATAGATGAATGATAGTTAGTTTGCACTTAAAGCTTATAGAACAGCCCAGCCAAGTCATAGAAGCTAAAATACTCACCACTGGTGTGTCTGATGGGCAGAAGTCATGCCTACCATTTATTCATCACACCAGGCTTCCGTGGGGCTTTCAGTGAGGATGAGGCAGGCTCATGTCCCTTATTCTCTCGAGTGGTGCATCGTGCTGACCCTGGCCAGGTATGCCAGTGTGGGCAGCTGATATCTAAGGGACTGGGAAGCCTGTGCTGGCCCCACCCCCAGCTTTGCCCAGGTAGCTATGTGACTCTGAGTAACCCTCCTCCCTCTGTGGTCCATCGTTTCTGTGCCTGACCATATTGGGGGTTTCCAAGCTGCTGCCTCCCCCAGAGGCCCAGCATCTCATAGGCTTGTTTTCAGTCAGCCTCATTCATGACCCCCATCGCTGCAAGGTTCTCTGAACCACTTAGGTGTCCACCCCTTCCTCTCCCTGTCATCATAATTAGTTTAAATATTGTGTACTCAGACCCATCGACTATAGCCTGCCAGAATCCTCTGTCCATGGAAATTTCCAGGTGAGAATACTGGAGTGTTCTAGCTTCTCCAGAACTACCACAGGGCTGGACTGAACCCCAGGTGAAGAGGGACCAGCGCTCATGACAGCTCAACTCCAGATCCAGTCAAGTTTCCGGAGAAGACAAGTGAACAGTATTTGAGAGGACACTCAGGTGTCTCCCAAGATGCCCATGTTGTTCACAGACCCCTGTAGTTCCTGACTCCTCTGCGCCTGAGGTGGTGACTGGCAGCAGAGCTTGCAGGCACTTCATCATTGGTGACACATTGACATTTAACGGCACTGCTTTACTTTGAGGACATGTGACACTTAGGCCTGCAGAACTGGAGTCTTGTGTTGTATTGGGGATGTGGTGATACTTTGGGGGAACTCCAGCTGCTCTCCCTCCCTTTGGGAAAGAAGTAGGAGGTGCTTTGCTCTTTGCTGGGGGGAAGACAGGGCTTAGAGGTTACTTAAAATCTTCTTTCTTCATTTCTAAATTTTAAATGGCATGTTTAGAATTTAATCTCCAAACCTGGGAGCCAGACCTGCAAGTTGAAAGATGACAGCCGAGAGATGGTTTCGTTTGGCTGGCTGCAACAGCCAGATGGCAGATGCTGTGAGCGGGAGACGGAGGGAGGCTGGCGGGGTGGGGGGAGCGGCTTCTGTTTCGTCTCCTACCCCCCATCCACAAGTAAACCACTCACCCAGCTCCAGGCCTGGGCTGTGCACACCCCGAGGGTCGCTTGAAGTAGCTGGTATTGCCTTCTACTGGACGGGGTCCCAGTACAGCCTCACTTTTCTTTTTAAACTTTTTATTTTGAGATAACTGTAGATTTGCATGCAGTTGTGAGTAATGATACAGGGAGAACTCTTATATGTATCCTCCGGCTTCTCCCGGTGCTGACGTTTTCCATAGTGATAGTTCGGTATCCCAACCAGGAATTGACATGCACTGACCTTGTTCCAGTTCCCCCCGTTTACATGCATTCATCCGAATGAGTGAGCATGTGTGTGCGTGCATTTGTGTGCGCCTGTGTGCCTGCTTAGTTCTATGCAATTTTATCAGATGAACCACTGGCAACCAGTAATCTGTTCATCTCTATAATTTTTTCATTTTGAGACTGTTATATAAATGGAATCATACCGTATGTAACCTTTTGAGATGGGTTTTTTTCCCACTTGGCATGACTCTAAAGATCCACCCAGGTCGTTTGATGCCTCAATAGTTCATTCCTTTCTGCTGTTTCTGTGCCACGGAGATACCCAGGGTGAGTTTGACCATCCACCTGCCCAGGAGCATCTGGGCTGCTTCCACGTTGGGGCTGAGACAAATAAAGACCCCATGAACATTCACGCACAGGTTTTTGTGTGAACAGAAGTTTCCGTTTCTCTGGGCTAAAAGCCCAGGAGCGTAATTGCTGGGTCATATGGTAGTTGCAGATTTCATTTTGTGAAAAGACCTTCCACGTTTCATCAACATCCATCTATCCCCTGGCCTCTGGGGGAGAAATGTGAGTCCTGGAGAGTAGACCTTGGATGTGAATTCCTTCCTTCTTCAATTATTACTTGACAGCAGCATATTGTGCCAAGTATGGTGTTGCCCTCCAGGGATTCATTGAGAACAAGATAAACCAGGGTCTTTGCGTGGAGCTTTCCTGCTGCTAAGGTGAGATCAGCAGTCAGCAGGCAGGCATGTCAATAAAGACAGTTACTCTTATCAGGCTTTGGCCTACACGCTGGGCACTCTGCAGGTACATTACTGTCCTCGAGAAGACCAGGGAGGGGCTGTCCTTTGCCCTTAGAGCCATGGTGCATGCGTGCCCAGTCATATCTGACTCTGCAATCCATGGACAGGGGAATGTGGCGGGCTACAGTCCATGGGGTTGCAGAGTCGGGTGGACTGTAGCCTACCACACTCCCCTGTCCGTGGGATTCTCCAGGCAAGAATACTGGGGTGGGTTTCCATTCCCTTGTTCAGGGGATCCTCCTGACCCAGGGATCGAACCCGTGTCTCCTGCATTGGCAGGCAGATTTTTTACCACTGAGCCACCTGGGAAGCCCTGTGGGAAAGAGCAGAAAATCCAGGCTCCTAACATACACTGCACTGCCCCTCGTGGCCAAGACTGGCCATCGGGAGATGCAGAGTGAGGTGAGAGGTGAGTATGTTTGAGATGGGGCCACGGGGTGTTGTTGTTCAGTCGCTAAGTCGTGTCTGCCTCTTTGCAACCCCATGGATTGCAGCACACCAGACTTCACCATCTCCTGGAGTTTGCTCAAAATGTCAGAATTTGCTGACAAAACATGGTCCATTGGAGAAGGGAATGGCAAACTGCTTCAGTATGCTTGCCTTGAGAACCCCATGAACACTGGCTCAGGTAATCCTCAGTCATCCTGGCAGGTGATGCTGTTACTGATCCTTGCTTTACGGTAGGGAAGCAGAGCAGGGGCCAAGGTCACACATGCAGGAAGTGGGACGTCTGGACTCAAGTCTGAAACCAGGCTGCTTGCCTCCCACTGCCCTGCTGGTCCACATCTCAGTCCTATCATGAGCCTCTGTGTTCCTCAGAGAACCTTGTTCTTTCCATTGTTTGGGATTTCTCTGCTGCTGGAAGATGTTCAATAGGAAATGATACAAGGGCTGGAGTAGCCTCACCCGTGGGGTGGAGACCATGAAGCGGCAAACCGCTTTCGGGGAGGCGTCTGACGTCTAGGAGGCTTTTCACTGCCCTCTGGGGATTTGTTTCGTTCATCATCCAAAATAGAAAGAGGAAGGGATTCATGAGCACCACAGGGACAGACTGGACAGATTTAGACGCCAGAAAATCTCAAACACACACAGAAACACGTGCACACGTGCACCCACAGGAGACCCTCAGAAAGACAGCCCAAAGAGAAGGACGTACGGACACAGGAAGTCAATAGTAAGAGACAGATGCACAGACACCCTCAGACAAACCCTGACCTGCGGGCCCTTGGAGAGAGGCAGAGACAGACACTGATGCTCCCACCGGCTGGGGTGTGGTGGGCAGGGTTCTGCAGGGATGCGGTCACCCCCCCACACTTGAGCTCCTCCCAGCCAGGGGGTCCATGTAGCGGCCAACTGTCAGGATATCCCTCTTTGGTTCCTAGAGCCCCCACCCAACCCCCCAAGCCTGTAGATAAACTCTCAGTCTGGAATTCCTCCCCCTGCGTCCGGACTCTTTCTTGGACCTGCATCCCACATCCAGGCGATAAGCCGTCCTACCTCCCTGGCCAGCATGCAGCGCCTGTGTCACCTTGTGGTCCAGTCTGGCCCCTGGTGGATCTGCCTTTGCTGGCTGCTGCTCTTGCTATGGGACAAGAGGAAGTGAGCCAGAGTGAGGGACCACTTCATCTGGGGCCGCCGGGAGGCGGTGGTTTGTGCTGAGGCTTTGTGTTGAGTTTCTGGTCCAGAGGACAGCAGTTAGGATACCAGGCCCCATGTGTGAGTTCCAAATCTCAATTCCAAATCTGTGTGAGTTCCAAATCTCAGGTCCCCTGTCTGTGTAACAAGGGTGCCACAGGACTAAACCTCCCAACCCTGCAGCTGCTGGGAAAGGTCCGTGAGATGACAGCTCAGGCCTAGGAAGCCCTGGGAGCTGGGGCCGTGCCTGTTGTAGGTATATTGTTAGACTGAATGGCCTTGGGAGAGTCCAGACCATCAGTCGTCTGTCCCAGAAATAAATTTAGCCAGGTTTCTGGCAGCACAGGTTTGAACCCTTTTGCTGCGGAGAGCAGGATTTATTTATCACCTTGGGAAACCTCAAACCCCAGGGTCTGGGCCCAGCACATAGCAAACACTTGGTGAATGCGCTCCTGGAATGATCGTGTGGCACAGCAGAGTCCCTGAGGTTGGAAGGAGACCACAGAAGAGAACATCCCTCGTGGAAAATAAGATCACAGAGGCCCTGGCGTCACGCATGGGGTTGTGGGCAGGCTGCTGCTGTCCTCACAGGTGCATTTGTGTCTCCATAGACACCTCCTACCCCCAGCCATCTGCCCCCCACGCAGGGCAGATTTACCACTTTCACTGTTTTGCAGCCAGCCAGTCTCCCTACATCAGCTCCTACTATTCAAGATGTGTTAGTGAGCTCATGTCTAAGTTCAGGGTGCCAGTGAGGGCTCTTCCTCAGTCATACACGGCTGCCTTCTTGCTATGTCCTCAGATGGGCTTTCCTTGGCATGTGTGCAGAGAAAGTGAGCTCTGAGGTCTCTCTTCCTTTTTGTTTTTTCTGTTGGCCGCATTATGCAACTTGCAGAAGCTTAGTTCCCCAGTGCAATTCACAGTTCAGTCACTCAGTCACGTCTGACTCTTTGTGACTCCATGGACTGCAGTACACCAGGCTTCCTTGTTCATCACTAATACCCAGAGCTTTCTCAAACTCAGGGATTAAACCCAGGCCCCAGCAGTGAAAGCTCTGAGTCCTAACCACTGAACCACCAGTGAATTCCCTTTGATGTCTCTTTTCATAAGGACACTAATCCTGTAGGACCAGGCCTCCACCCTTGTGAACCCACTTATCCTTAATCACTTATCTGGAGGCCCTATCTCCAAATACAGCCACATTTGGGAGTTGTGGCTTTAAAGTGTTGTTTTAGGGGGGACACAGATTCAGTGTGTAATACAAGGTATCCTTCTGCTCCAAGCAGAGGATTTGGGAAGGCAGGTGAGAACTGCCACGCCTTGTTGGCTGATCTTAGCACCAGCTCCCCACTGTAGGCCTGCATCTCGAGCCCCTGCGCTGCTCTGAAGGTTCCAGGCTCCTGGCTGCTTGCCTGACTGTGTGTTGACCAATGCACGTTTCTTTGCTGCCTGAGCACCAGGATAGGCCAGATACCAGGGAGAGATCAGTAAAGGGGATGCCTTTTTCCTTGGAGCTGGGAGTCCCACATGGTGATGGCCAGGGTTTGGCACTGTAATAGGATGTAAAAGTTGCTCTGGGGCAACCATAACTGGGCTTTGAGGGTTGAAGAGGACTCTGAAGACTGGGCAGAAAGTCTCCTGCTTGCCAGTCTCATGCTGGCCATGGGGAAGCTGCAGGACAGGGAGACCGCATGCTGATGGGCAGACAGACAGTGACAGTTAAGACACAGACCAAGGGATGGCTAAGTCATGATATGCATTTTCTAGGAAGCCATAGCAGACAACTAGGGTGCTGTTTACAGAAGAAACTTCCAGTTACATGGGAGAGCTTACAACTGCCAGAGAAAGCCAGAGAAGGAAGTGGCCGCGGGGGCAGTTGGACCTGGGGTCAGAAGCTGAATTAGGAGGAACAGGAGGCGAGAGGGTGTCCTGGGCAGGTGGATCAGCCTGGGCAAAGGCCCCACCAGAGGGAAGCAGAGGTTCTGCTCGGAGGGCAGCTGAGATAGTGCAGTCTGTCAGGAGGCAATTGGCATGAAAAGTGGGAGGCCAGGGTCCCAGGAGAGTCATGCAAGTCCTTGTGGATAACAGCTGATGCTCATGGGCCACTTGACATGTACTGGGCGCTTGATAAGGAATTTAGCCATGTCCTTAGGTCACACGTCTGGCCATGGGTAGATCTGGGGTTTGGGCCCAGGCAGCCTGCTTCAGGGCTTCTGCTCACCTTGCTCCTGGTGTTTGCTGAATCCGATTCAGTTCCAGAGAGCCCCAGGGTGCAGGAGAACCCATTCTGCCCTCACAGTTTCTTTGGCCTCTCCTGCCATGTGACCTTGACCATCATTGCATTTCCTGCCTTTGCTCTGGATGAGACCTAGAATAGCTGGGCTGTTCATGGTCCTAATGGAAAAGGGCACCCCCAGCTGGCACTGAGACCCCTCTTGACCAAACCGGTCCCGCCGATCCTGAAGGCCCCAGCACGCGGCCGCTGTTTTGATGGAGGAGCTATTGAAAAGTGGCTCAATCCCGGCCGCATTGTGGGCCAATTCAGAGCTGAGCTCTTTGTCAGAGAGGCTTGGAGACCGAGCCCCCTTCACATCCCCTCTCCTGGCGCTGCCCCCAAGCCCCTCTGAGCTCATGTTGGGAAACACCAGGCTCTTGAAAATCAGTAATTGAGAGGAACACTGCTGGTTTCCAAGGAGCGCACGGTGACTCCTGAGTGGCGAGGGCAAGCCAGAGTCACGTTGTCACCATGTTCCGAAACTCACACACACACACAAGCGCACGCGCCCCGGTCTCTTTGGTATGTAAATTAGGGTTGGTGAAACTAAAGCTGTCCATGTTTGTTATAAAAAATGCAAACAATATAGAAATACAAAAAGAATAAAGGATAGATGGCTTCTTTCAGTAGTAGTCATCATGAACAATTTGATTTTTATCCTCGTTTTGGCTATAAAAATGGGTGCATATTATACTGTTCCAATTTCATTATTTCTGCTTGGCAATAATTGCAAAAATAGCCATCTATCCTCAAACCTATATAGGTCAGCTGTTCTCAGCCAGGCATGGTTCTCTGCTCCCCAGGAGACACTGGGCAATGTCAGCAGACACTTTTGGTTGTCACAATTTGACTGGGATGATGCTATTGGTTTCTAGTGGGCAGAGGCCAAGCATGTTGCTAAACATTCTACAGTGCATAGGCCCCACCTCAGAGAATTAACCAGCCCCCGAATCTCAGTAGCACCAAGGCTGGGAAGCCCCACTGTAGGATTTACCTGTCTTTTAGTGTGTGTGTGTAATTTTTATTGGCATTTAGTTGCTTTACAGTGTTGTTAGTTCCTATTATACAGGAAAGGGAATCAGTTATACTGATACATATATCCACTCTTTTTTAGATTTCCTTCCTGTGGAGGTCACCACAGATCGTTGAGTAGAGTTCCCTGTGCTAAACTGTAGGTTCTCATTAGTTATATGTTTTATACATCATGTGTATATGTCCATCCGAATCTCCCAATTCATCCCACTCCTCTTCCCACAGTGGTACACATAAGTTTTTTCTCTACAGCTGTGACTGTGTTTCTGCTTTGCCAGTACGTTCATCTGTACCATTTTTCTATATTTCATATATAAGTGATATGGGCTTCCCAGGTGGCAGAGTGGCAAAGAATCCACCTGCCAGTGCAGGAAACGCAACAGACAGGGTTTGATCCTTGGGTTGGGAAGATCCCCTGGAGAAGGAAGTCGCAATCCACTCCAGTATTCTTGCCTGGAAAATTGCTTGGACAGAGGAGCCTGGCAGGCTACAGTCCATGGGTTTGCAAAGAGTCAGACATGATTGAGCATGCATGCATGCATAAATGATATTTCTTTTTCTCTTCTGACTTACTTCACTTTGTATGACAGTCTCTAGTTTCATCCAAGTCTCTGAAAATGGCACTATATTGTTTCTTTTGATGGCCAAGTAATATTCCATGGTATGTATGTATCATGTCTTCTTTATCTATTTCTCTGTCCGTGGACATACTTCTATGTCCTGGCTGTTGTAAACAGTGCTGCAGTGAACGCTGGGGTGCATGCATCATTTTGAATTATGGCTTTCTCTGGATACATGCCCAGGAATGGGATTTGGGGGTCATATAATGGTAAGACAGTGAGATACGTATATACGAGGGTTAGATTAGTGGAATTTAGATGGTCTCTGGTTGTTCACAATCACAAAAAGCTCTGCAGAAGTGTCCTTATACGTGTATGCTCTCAGGTCCTTCTGCGGATTTTTCTGTTGGATACAATCTTGGAAATTAAAATTGCAAGCTGGAAAGGTAGCGTGCCTTTTAGATTTTGATAGGTCCTGCCACGACGCCCTCCAAACTGATTACGGTCATTGACGCTGCCACCACAGACAGCTCACTCACCCACGCCTCCTCTTCTCAATCAACAAAGCGCATTTGATTTATTTTAAATAACTTTCCATTGCACCTCTGTGTCCGTTGACAGAAACCGCTCTCTCTCACCACAAATTCACTCTATTCTGCCAATAACTCTCGAACGGTGATTGATATTTTGCTGACAGTGGGTGTTTAAAGATGTTCGATGTCGGTGACAATAGGAAAAAAAATCCCATTAGTTCTTTCCATTTGGGTAATAGCAAGAAAGATAAAAGGCACGGCTTTGTCTTTCCTTATTGAAGGAGCGTTTAATCACGAGGCTCTAAAATGATTACACAGGCCCTCTGCTCGCCCTGGAGCTGATTTTACCTCCCCATTCCCACACACACACTTTGAGACTCAGGGCTCACCCATCACCCAGCTGCAGCCCTCTCTCAGGTGACCTCCTCCTGCAAGGTGACCTCGGGATGTGTGGGCTGAAGCCCCAAAATGAGTGAAGCGCTGCACACGTTGCCACTTGGGTTCAAGAAGGCAGTTCACCTACATGCAGGACTAGGTGTCTTACTAGTTAAAGGAGATGCACAACATGGAAGGGTATGTGGGATTGGTGATTTATCTTTCACATCCTTTAAACCTGGCCCTGTATTTGTTGGCTAATTAGTGCCCCTTGACTGTATGGTCCCCTGGGCTTCTGAATGCTTCCACCAACCCTGGGACAGACCAATGTGGAGCCTTCTCTGTTAGGCTCCGGTGGACAGGCTACAGAGCTGAGATCTGGTGCTCCCATCCTGAGATGCTCTTGAGCAGAGTAGGGTAGACAAGAGTTGAGAGAGTGATGCCCACATGCTGGGGAGCTCAGGGAGGGATCAGGGGGAAGCCCAGCAGAAAAGCGTGTGTGTGTGTTCATGCATATTTGTGCACACAGGTGCAGTCCAGCGAGGGAAGAGGGAAGGGAGGGAAGAAGTCAGCCAGGTGAGGAAAGGCTGGAGGTGGCTCAGGTGGATGGAAGGAGTGGTGTGAGTGTGGCCCATCTTCTTTCGTCCCATTTGCTCTACAATACAATACTTTCATCCCCAGAGTGGCTGTCAGTTCAGCCGGTGCTGGAGAGAGTAGGGAGACAGTCTCACAGGGCAGCTTTGTGTTCAGCCACACGTGTCTCCCCTCTCCAGGTGAGGGGACTAGCCGACCACCTGGCACCTGGGTATCACCTTGGGCTCCTCAGCCAGGGTACCATGGAAGGGCGGTCAGGCCCTCTCCTGCCCCATGAAGAGCAACCCTAGCTCAGCACCGAAACTCCCAGAGCCCATCAGAGGCACCCAAAGCCAGGGCTCCACTGCCCTCTATCCCAGGCTGAGGGGCTTGACCCAGCCTCCCCCCAGCCCCCAAGAAGTGCTGCTAGACCCAAGATGACAGCATCTTTGCCAGGAGACCTCTGGGAACCCCCATTCCAGGGATCAGCCACCTGGTTTGGAGACCGGCAGACGCTTTGTCTCTTTTACTGTGAATGTAATTGCACGTGCTCAAAGGTGAGTGTGCAGGAGTGTGTATTACAAGGAAGGAGCCGTCCCCTCTCAGGCACCCCCAGGGTAACCATACCTGGCCCTTGGGCCATGTAGATGCATGTAATCACTCACAGAAGTTCGTATGCATCACCCGAATCACTTTTATTTTAAAATACACACGTCTGTGCTTTTTTAAACAAGGATGGTCCCATCTCATTGGATAGCTTCTCTTGCTCAGGAAGAAGCACAAATCTGTGTATAATTTGTCATTGTACACAAATCTGCTAGCAGTGGCTTCGTAGGTTGTGTCAGCCCCTTGCGCGGGGGGAACATTTAAGTGGTTCCTAGAGATTTTGCCTTTTCACCTGCAGCAGGCCTTCCTGCACTCCTCTTTATACTTGCTGCTGCTGCTAAGTCGCTTCAGTCGTGTCTGACTCTATGCGACCCCATAGACGGCAGCCCACCAGGTTCCCCCGTCCCTGGGATTCTCCAGGCAAGAACACTGGAGTGGGTTGCCATTTCCTTCTCCAGTGCAGGAAAGTGAAAAGTGAAAATGAAGTCACTCAGTCGTGTCCGACTCTTAGCGACCCCATGGACTGCAGCCCACCAGGCTCCTCCGTCCATGGGATTTTCCAGGCAAGAGTGCTGGAGTGGGGTGCCATTGCCTTCTCTCTTTATACTTGAGAACACTGTAATCCTATATGCCATGCATTTCTGTGTGCCTGCCCTGGGGAAAGTGCTGGGGACACAGAGAATGAGCGATGGACACTGGCGTTCTGGGAGGGAGAGGCGCCAGCCCCTGATGAGAGCTACAGAGAACTGTGAAGCAGGCTTGGGACATGGGTCCCAGGGACCAGGGCAGACACTGATGCAGACAGGATGCTCAGCATGCTTCCTGTGTAAGTGACACTGGGATGGAGACCAGGAAGGAGGTGAGGGGGTAGCAAGCACAGGCTCGTGGGTGAGATCATTCCAGACAGAAGGAGGGTCTCATTCAAAGGCCCTGGAGTGGGCTGTGTTTGGTCCTCTTACAGAGCACGGGGGCCTCCCTGCCTGGTGGCTCAGACGGTGAAGAATCTGCCTGCAATGCGGGAGATGCTCGTTCTATCCCTGGTCGGGAAGATCCTCTGGGGAAGGGAATGGCAACCCACTCCAGTACTCTTGCCTGGAGAATCCCATGGACAGAGGAGCCTGGTGGGCAACAGTCCATGGGGTCGCAAAGAGTCGGACATGACTGAGCGACTCACACTTCCACTTTTTTTTTCACAGAGCACAGAACAAAATCCTCACTAGAACAGAGAACTAAAGGCAGAGAATCCCAGGAAACCTGCGTGTGGAGATAAATACCCAGGAGGTGATTTGTCTGGTCAGGAGTTCTTGCTTGAAAGTTTTGAGAGATTGTTACTTTGCTTTTCAGAGATGCTCCCAGCTTGCACCGTCTGTCGGCTATGGTGCTGGCAGAGGGACCGCCTTGCTGGGCCTTCTCCAGCCACTGTGATTCCACCGCCCAGCTCAAGTCTGTGTGGGGCAGAGAATAGGTGTGGCCCAGGGCCTGGGGTTCTGGATTCTACATAATGAGGCTTCTCGGGTGTTCTCGCAGAGGCGCTGCCAACCTGAGTCTGTGGCTGCAAACGGACCGGTACAGTTCTCACCACAGCCACATGGGATGGGAACTGAGTCAGCCCTCCATGTTTTCTCCCCCAGATGAGGACACTAAGTGATGTGCCTGAGGTCACAGTTAAAGTGGCAAAGTTGGGATTCGAACCCAGGAATTTTGGGGGCACACTTCGTGTTCTGAATCAGTGCTCTGAACTCTGCCGTGAGCAGCAGTGCGGGGAGCCCCGGGCCCCAGTGCAAGACTTTCCCTCGCCGCCCTGCACCCAACACTGGACAGCGTCGTGGACAGTATCTCATGGTTATGTGCTCCGCTATCGGGCGCCTGGTGCCCAGCTGCATGCTTGGCACAGAGCAGGGGCTGGGTAAGCGTACAGTCTGTCTTTAAAAATGAGTAAAACTGGCCTAGATTTCTGCCCACCTCCCGAACCTTAAGAGAAAGATCCGTTCTTTCACTTACAAACGGTCTTACCCTAAGAAATCAATGTGCCGTCAGGGGTGTTTGAAATGGCACCAGCAGTGATCAGAAAGTTATTCCTTTGACGTCTGGCTCAATTTTATTTGAAATTCCAGGGGGGGAAAGGAACTGGGTTCTTATTCAAATGCGGTGGTGGGGGAGGGGCAGTAAATGAAGTGGCAGGAACCCCAGGCTGGCTGGGGCTCCTCAGAATGACAATGAGGCCTGCCCCGGCCAGTCTCATCCAGGCAGGCCTAACGAGATTAGATTTTCATAAATTTCAGACAGTGCCAATTCCTAATTCCTCAGTGTGCGGCCAGGAGGCCAGACAGGGCCGCCTGCACGGACTGCTTGTTAACCAGGGAGCACGCCGGCTGCCCCTCCGCCTGGAGCAGACACAGGGCGGGGGGCGGTAGGGGGGCCGTCTGGTCTGGAAACCTCCTGTGGGCTGGAGAGCTGGCCCAGCTCTCCAGCCAAGGAAAGAGAAAAGACCTCCAGCATCCGGCTCCTTCTCCGAAGATTAACTGAAAACCCAGTGACGGTTGTGCCCACACGTTGCATGGCAAATTCTGCACCAGCCCTCTCCCCATTTACAGCCACGAAGCAGCCGGACAGGGGCTTGAGCTGAGGCTCCTGCGTTTGGTTTAGGTCTGGCTCCTTCACTCAGAACAGGGGGCGATCAACTTGGCTGCAAAAGAACTGCATCTTCACCTTAACCACCCCTAACAGGAACATGGGTACCAAACCGCAGGGCAGCAGCAGCTACTTGCAATCTGGTCGCCAGTAGAAACCACAGACTCCCTATCCATGGAAACCTGCTGAGTCGCATTTAATGTGATGGTATCCCAGGTCACTTGCGTGATCCTGTATGTTCTTCCTATATCGAAAGTCTGGTTGAGAGTTTGAGAACTATATTTTGGTAGATTTGGGTTTCTTTTAAAGCCTCACGTGAATTTTTATTCAATTTAATTTTATTTTAAAATACGAATTCTGAGAGCTCATCCTGGCTCCCCCAGCTGTGGGGAAGGAAGCCGTGGGGTCAGGACTGCTCTCTGACTC
>SJYV01032016.1:0-14133 GCA_006410875.1 Neotragus pygmaeus | reverse complement strand
AGTTCCTCTTCACTTTCTGCCATAAGGGTGGTGTCATCTGCATATCTGAGGTTATTGATATTTCTCCCAGCAATCTTGATTCCAGCTTGTGCTTCCTCCAGCCCAGCGTTTCTCATGATGTACTCTGCATAGAAGTTAAATAAGCAGAGTGACAATGTACAGCCTTGATGTACTCCTTTTCCTATTTGGAACCAGTCTGTTGTTCCATGTGGGACATGTTAGGCACTCAGTAAACATCTGTTCTCTTCTAGGAGTTAGAAAGTCAGTTCTAGCCTTTGCTGCCAGCTACCTGTGTAGACTAACTAGAATCTCTGTGTGTGCTAAGTCTCTCAGTCGTGTTTGACTCTTTGCGACCCCGTGGACTGTAGTCCACCGGGCTCTTCTGTCCTGTGGGCTAATAAAGGTTTACTAATAAAAACCATGCAGCCATGAAATTAAAAGACGCTTGCTCCTTAGAATAAAAGTTATGACCAACCTAGATAGCATATTAAAAAGCAGAGATGTTACTTTGCCAACAAAGGTCTGTCTAGTCAAAGCTATGGTTTTTTCCAAAAGTCATTGTGTGTGTGAGTTGGACCATAAAGAAAGCTGAGTGCCAAAGAATTGATGCTTTTGAACTGTGGGTGTTGGAGAAGACTCTTGAGAGTCCCTTGGACAGCAAGGAGTTCCAACCAGTCCATCCTAAAGGAAATCAGTCCTGAATATTCATTGGAAAGACTGATGCTGAAGCTGAAACTCCAATACTTTGGCCACCTGATGGGAAGAACTGACTCACTGGAAAAAACCCTGATGCTGGGAAAGAACTGAAGGTGAGAGGAGAAGGTAACGACAGATGATGAGATGGTTGAATGGCATCACCGACACGATGGACATGAGTTTGAGTAAGCTCTGGGAGTTGGTGATGGACAGGGACGCGTGATGTGCTGCAGTCCATGGGGTCGCAAAGAGTTGGACATGACTAAGCAACTGAACTGAACTGAATAAATGAATCAGATGCACTTTCTTAACATCAGAGGATTTCCCAACTACTCACCCAGATGTTGAAAATGTTAGTCGCTCAGTAGTGTCCGAGTCTCTGACCCCATGGGAAAAGATGAGAATACTGGAATGGGTAACCTTTCCCTCCTCCAGGGGATCTTCCCAACCCAGGGAGCAAACCCAGGTCTTCCATATTGCAGGCAGATTCTTTACCGTCTAAGCCACCAGGGAAGCCCAATCTCATGTCTTATCTTTTAAAATCATTAGAATGCTTGCCCTGATTCTGTGACTCAGTTTATTCTTAGCCTTATTTTTAAAAATTTAGTTTCAGTTGGCCTTCAAGTCAGTTTCTTGAAAGCAGGCAAACACAGAGTCACCAGATAGACTGAATTGGAAAGTGCCGACCAAGAACCGATTCTCTGTGGTTCAGTTATTTCCTTGGCCACATGTTCTTCCTTCAGTTGAGTTACCTTAGATTTTCTCCTCATTTTTAGTTGGGACTGGCTGTTTATTAACAAGATTTCTTAGCACCAATCCAAACAGGATAGAATGGGAGCCTCATAAAATGACTATCTGTAGATCCCTAAATGGTGCCATGTGCAGTATAGTTTGGGTTCTCGGGAATACTATTTAAGCTTTTTTTTTTTTTTCATTGTTCTCTTAAGATAGGTTTAGAAAAATTTGGCCAGTTGATCAAACTTTTTAAAAAATTTCATATGTTTTCCCCATGTTTACATTTTTCATATTTCAGACAATGAAAGTAAATGCATTATGATTTTCAGTTTCAATCTGATTTTATTTAGAGTTTGCTTAATTTCTTTTAGTACATAGAGAATTTACATTACTCTTTCAAGTATTCTGAAATAAGAATTGCCTTTTTCTCTTCTAGTTTGCAGAAATAGCTTTATTTTACCGTGTTTTAGTAATTAAACTTTTCTTTTTTGTGGTCCTAAAATGAGATGACAGACTTGGCCATTTAAAAAGTAAACTAGAGAGGAGAGGGAAAAAAGGAATAGGTGAGGGAGATTAAGTACAAACTTCTAGCTGCAAAACAAAATGTGTCATGGGTATGAAATGTAAAATTGGGGGAGTATAATTAATAACTTTGTAACATCATTTATGGTGATGTAGTGTAACTAGATTTATTATGGTGATCAGTTTAAAATGTACTATAGAAATACTGAATCACTGTGTTGTAGAACAGGAAATAACAGTATCGTTGGTTATACTTCAAAAACACAAACTCATAGCAAAGGTTAGGTTTGTTACTAGAGGTGAGGGGGATGGGTGGAGGCGAGGGGGCAGTTGAAAAAAGGCGGTCAAAAGGTACTAGCTTCCAGTTATATAGATAAGTANACAGTATCGTTGGTTATACTTCAAAAACACAAACTCATAGCAAAGGTTAGGTTTGTTACTAGAGGTGAGGGGGATGGGTGGAGGCGAGGGGGCAGTTGAAAAAAGGCGGTCAAAAGGTACTAGCTTCCAGTTATATAGATAAGTACTAGAAATGGCAACCCACTCCAGTGTTCTTGCCTGGAGAATCCCAGGGACGGGGGAGCCTGGTGGGCTGCCGTCTATGGAGTCGCACAGAGTCGAACATGAATGAAGTGACTTAGCAGCAGCAGCAGCAGGGATGTAACGTACAACATGATAAATATAATTAACACTGCTTTATGTTATATATGAAAGTTGTTGAGATGGTAAATCCTAAGAGTTTTCATCCCAAGAAAAAAATATTTTTTTCCTAGTGTTTTAATTTTGTTATCTATATGAGACGATGGCTTTTTATTAAACTTAACTATGATAATCATTTCATGATGTATAAAATCAAATTATGATGTATGTTATGCATTCTTCAAATCCATGAATATGGTATATCTTCCTATCTGTGTTGTCTTCAATTTCTTTTGTCAGTGTCTTACCGTTTTCTGAGTTTTTTAGGGCTTCCTATGTATAGTATCATGTTATCTGCAAACAGTGACAGTTTTTCTTCCTCCTTCCCAGTTCAGATTAATCTGAAATTCCATCCCACATGGATGATTACCATTATAGTTTTGTAAACATTCTTCTATACATGTCTCTTTACAAGTATATACACATATAGATGTGTATATATGAAGTAATTTTACATAAATAGGATAATATTATAATGCTGTCTTTCGCCTCAGGCATAGGTTGTGGAGATTTCTGTGTCAGAGAGCAGTGGTAAAGATGGTGGAGGGTTTTGTGTAAGAGAGCAGTGATAAAGATGCCATATGTATCTGTGTGAGAGAGCAGTGTAGAGACAGGCTCTGTGTCTGTGTGAGAGAGCAGTGGTGGAGATGGGCCGTGTGTCTGTGAGAGGGCAGTGTAGACACGGGATGTGCAGTTTAGACTGTGTTGCATGCCTTCTCTTATCTCTGAGTGTTCACTTACTTATTCAGTTTACCAAGCAGACTTTTACTGCTGAGAAAAGAAGGCACTGACTGCCTGATAGTTATAATTCTGATTATAAATTAAAATGTTAGTGCTGTGGGACAGATAATTCTGAGGCTTTGCATAATATGAACAACTTTTTTCTAGAGTATAATTATCACTTTAGATAAGGTGGCATCCAGCTTTTGTGTGGACAGCGATAATAGGTGTGGTGTGATGAATAGAATGCTGGATTCAACTTTGACCATTCCACCTGTTAGCTCTGAGATATTAGGCAAGTCTCTTAGCCCTTTTTGAACTTTGGTGATGCAGACGATAAAGAATCTGCCAGAAATACAGGAGACCTGGGTTTGATCCCTGGTCAGGACGATCCCCTGGGGAAGGGAATGGCTACCCACTCCAGTATGCTTGCCTGGAGAAGTCCGTGGGTCACAAAGAGTCAGACACAACTTAGCAACTGACACTTAACCATTTTAGGATTTCGTTTCTTTGTTCATTAACTGAATAATTGACTTCTCAGATCTAGTCCAACTCTAAAACTTTATGACCATAAAATAAGAGCCATCTTTTACCTTGGCTCATTGAGGTGTAACCTTTATGCTTCTGCCTGTCTTACTCAAGACGTGTAAATGGCCCAAAATGAAGGCCAGGGAGCATAGTCCTGAGGCCCTTAGAAAAACCACAGAATGAAGCAAGAGCTAGCACTGTGTTAGTTTAGAGGAAGTGTGAGCCTGTGAACTTATTTTGCATGCTTTGCAATTATTTCACAACCAGTTCTAGGCAGAAATATTTTTCTTATTTGTGAATAAGAATATGGCATTGAGGATGGAGAGGCTGTTGACTTGGTCGCTCAGTTTTCTAGCCTTATTCCGGGTGACTTGCTGAACTAGGATTGGTTGTGTCTTCTATGTTTTCCGACTTTTTTTTTATTCTCAGTAGAAAGATCTTGAGATTCAAACTCAATTGCCTTTGACACACATTGGTTAGATCAGTGATAGCAGAGTTGGAAGACCCGTTTTTCTTCTTCATTTTGACAGAAGAAAATAAAGTGAATTATTTTACTTCTCCATGCTTGATTCTTTTTACTAAAAGAAAACAAAATCTGACTCTTCTTACCTCCCATATCTTGGAATAATGAGGTCATTCTTTGGAATCTTTTAAAAAATGTCATGTAAAAAATTTGAGGTATAATTTCTAGTAAACACACAAATCTAAGATGTGTGTATAGCTTACTGAATTTTTACATGTGTGTGCTGCTGTATATGTAATCACCAGTAAGTTCAGTTAGTTCAGTCGCTCAAGCATGTCTGACTCTTCGCAACCCCATGGACTGCAGCACTCCAAGCTTCTCTGTCCATCACCAGTCAGATCAAGACTTAGAACAGTTTCCTCTCCGTAGGATTCCTGCATGCCCCTTTCCAGTCGCTCTGTGCCCCTCTGCTTAGAGTGCGCTTTGTGTAACGCACACTTTGAGTGCTCTATTGTTCATCTTAAGAAGCGATTGAAAACAAATCTTGGAGTCTTTTCTGTTTCATCGGTCATCTGAATCTTGAGCCCTGTAATATGGGGTGATCTGTAGATAGCAAGGTCTTGAGCCTTTTAGATGAGGCAGACTTGTGTTAAAACGCTTTCCTGTGTGTGTGTGTGCTTAGTTGCTCCGTTGTGTCCAACTTCGCACCCCTCGGGCTGTAGCCCACCAGGCTTCTCTGTCCATGGATTCTCCAGGCAAGAATACTGGAGTGGGTTGCCATTCCCTTCTCCAAGGGATCTTCCCAACCTAGGCATCAAACCTGGGTCTCCCACATTGCAGGCAAATTCTTTACCACCCAAGCCACCAGGGAAGCCCACAGAGGGAGTAATTTTACATTGATAAAGAGGCAGTGTTGTGCATTTTCTTCTCTGTGTAGACTTTTTCCTGAAAATTTTTGGGTTGTCTGAAAGTAAATTTGTTTGGAATGTTGTAGGAAAGTGGGGAAAGGAAAGTTGGGTCTGGCTAGGTTTTGTTCCAGTTCTGTGAGTTCTGCTCTTCCTTCTAGCTGCTTTGTTTTGTAACCCTGCGAACAAGGCCTGAGCTCATTTTTTGCATCTAATACTTATTCAGTGTGGTTTTGTCTGAGGCACTGTGTGTGTGTCTTTGTAAACTGCTGTGCTGCAGCTTTAGCTTACCTCATACTTCCACTATGTGTATTATGTGATTTTGTCTACTAATTTGCATATTTGTATTTTTCATTTTAGAGGCTGTAGATTTATGGAAAAGTTAAGCAAAGATAATATATAAAGTCTGTCATGCACCTACTTTCCCTGTTGGTAACATCCTGTTAGTTTCATGGAGATAAATTTGATGTATATTAAACTTTGCCCATTTGAAGTGTACATTTCCGTTTTTAGTATATTCACAGAAGGTGTACAGCCATCACGACAATCTAATTCCAGAATATTTGCATCATCCCCCAAAGAAACTCTGAACCCCATTATCAGTCCCATTTCTGCCCTCCCCCCAGCCCTTGTCCTAGGTAACCACTCATCTATTTTCTATCTCTCTGGGTTGTCTCTTCTGGACATCGTATCATGTAAATGGACTTTTATAATGTGTGGTCTTCTGTGGCTGACTTCTCTCATGTAGCATGATTTCAGAGTCTATTCATTCTATAGCATGTATCCATTCTTTTCCCTGTTGCCAAATAACATTCTGTTGGATGGCTATGCCACATTTTGTTTTCATTTTGTAATTGATGGACATTAATTGATTCTACTTTTTGGCTATTGTGAACAGTGCTGGTGTGAAATCTGCATACAAGGTTTTGTGTTGACCACATACACCTGCCCAGCTACCTGTGGTAGCTCTGTGTGAAGGATTTTTGAGGCATTGCCTGCCTCGGCTGTTTTACATTCCCACCAGCAGGGTAGGATGGCTCCAGTTCCTCTACATTCTCTTCAGCACTTGTTACATTGTCTTCTTCTGATTTTAGCCATCTGGAGGAGCCTGGTAGGCTCCAGTCCATGGGTTCGCTGAGTCGGACACGACTTCGGACACGACTGAGCGACTTCACTTTCAGTTTTCACTTTCCTGCATTGGAGAAAGAAATGGCAACCCACTCCAGTGTTCTTGCCTGGAGAATCCCAGGGACGGGGGTGCCTAGTGGGCTGCCGTCTACAGGGTTGCAGAGTCGGACACGACTGAAGCAACTTAGCAGCAGCAGCAGCAGCAGTGAGTGTGAAGTTGTATCTTACTGTGGTTTTGATTTGCATTTCCCTAATGATTAGTGAAAGTCACTCAGTCGTGTGTCCGAGTATTTGCGACTGCATGGACTATACAGCCTGTGGAATTCTCTAGGCCAGAATACTGGAGTGGGTAGCTGTTCCTTTCTTAAGAGGATTTTCCCAACCCAGGGATCGAAACCAGGTCTCCCACATTGCAGGCAGATACTTTACCAGCTGAGCTACCAGGGAAGCTCAAGAATACTGGAGTGGGTAGCCTATCCCTTCTCCAGGGAAACTTCTTAACCTAGCAATTGAACCAGGGTCGCCTGCACTGCCGGCGGATTCTTTACCAGATGAGCTACCAGGAAGACCCAGTGATGAGCATCTTCTCATGTGTTTATCAGCCAGTTCTATGTCTTTGAAGAAATGCTTTTCAAATTCTTAGCCTGTTTTTTTAATTGGATTGTCTTAATCGTATATAAAGTTTTATTTTACCAAGGAGATTGTAAATCAGTTGAAAGATTATAAATCACTTGAAAAGTTCTAGCCTTAAACAGTTTTTTAAAACTGGGGTATAGTTGCTTTACAATGTTGTGTTAAAACAGTAATTTTTAAAATTATAATTAGTGTTTTTGCTTGCTTTTATTCTGTCCCCCGCTTTTCTGAAAGCACTAGAGAATATCATCCAAGTCAAAGTCCCTGCTGCTGCTCCTGCTGCTAAGTCACTTCAGTTGTGTCTGACTCTGTGTGACTCCATAGACGGCAGCCCACCAGGCTCCCCCGTCCCTGGGATTCTCCAGGCAAGAACACTGGAGTGGGTTGCCATTTCCTTCTCCGATGCATGAAAGTGAAAGTGAAGTCGCTCAGTTGTGTCCGACCCTCATGGACCCCATGGACTGCAGCCCACCAGGCTCCTTTGTCCATGGGATTTTCCAGGCAAGAGTACTGGAGTGGGGTGCCATTGCCTTCTCCGCAAAGTCCCATAATAAGTGCATTTGGTTTATTTTCTCCCTGATTTGACTACACAGAAAATCAAAGATGGTTGGGAAAGCATATTTCTTCAAATCTTAGATAGTCTACATTCCTTGATTAGTAAAGATTTTTTTTGGAGGGGGTAAAGTTTTTTAAAAATGTTTTTATTGCTTGCTTTTGTGAGAAAAGTTTAGATTTGTACAGCAAATATAAAAATGACCCAGAGAAATATAAATTGGAAAGTTATAATTTCTATAATTTATAGTGATAGCCAGTGTTATAATTTTAATGTTTGTATGATAGACTGATGCAAACATACCTATAAATACATATGTGTATCTGGATAACAGGATACATTCTGTTTTGTTATGAGTTTTTTCCCCCACTGCACTTAGCAGTATATTATGAACAGATTTCTAATCATACAATATTTTGTGGAGTTAAATTTTGACATCAAGTTATGAAACATCTATTTAAATGGTTGTTTCTTAATGATGACCGGTTGATTTATGAAGATAGGGTGGGGAAATATTTAAATGTTAAACCTGTGTATTTTTCAAATCATTGGATTCTTTTGTAGATTAAATTAGCTAATGGTAATTATTTTCTACTTTATGTCGAGAAGTATCTGCTTTGGCATCCAAAATTGTTTTTCTAGTTATCATTGGTGATGGATTGATTAAAAATTGGACAGTTGCCCTGATGTATGCAGATAAACTGCTGGGTACTAGAGTTCGGATTATGGTCTTGATGGTTATTAATGGAAAGTTTGAAGTCTCTTGGAAAGTTTAACGTGTATTTATTGAGCACCAACTGTGTCAGGCAGTGTAAAGGGGGCAAAAATTAAATGATCACAGTCCTAGAGATGCTTGTTTTTCCAGCAGGGATGGGGTAGGTGGTAGTGCCAAACTGCATTAGAGCAAAGTCAAAAGGTAAATTTCCTGAAGAGCTGATTATTCTTGGAGTTTATTTTATGCTCAGATTATTTACATTTCCATGTTTATTTCATAATGACTGTTTTTGCAGTACATTTAAATGATAAAATGATAAAAATGTATCTACTTATTTTAAAAAATAGGAAAAAGGAAATGTGACTTTGAAACATCACTTTTCTTCTTGAATATTTAAGGCTTTAATATTGTTAAAATAATATTGTCCCTGAAAATTTTGCAGTTTTTATGGCAAAGTGAATGAAATTATAATATGAGCAAAATCTCAGACAAAATTTGAAATAGGGATTATAGGATTATTTTTGTTCTTTTAAATCACTGCTATCAGATTATTTTTCTATCCCCACTTTGTCTTGTACTATATTTATATTACTGCTTTGACAGTATGAGAAGAAATAATGAAATATATTTTTGCATATATATATGTATATATATAAATTTAAATCAGGTACCAGGTACTTTCTTTATAGTTACTTAAACTAAAAAATCATTAAAGCTATCAGAAAAAATCCTAAATTGGACCTCTATCTATGATTAAGAAAGTCTGTTTGTTCCAACAGATATGTTGGAAACCAAGAGGCAGTCAGGCAAAACAAGATATTTAGGGGTTTGCATATTTTAACCCTTTCATTCTTTTTCTCAGCCACTTAATCTCCATACATGCTTGCAGGTGTTTATATGTGAGAACATGAAAAAAAAATTTGTTTTGATTCTGACTGCTACAAATAGTAGGCTTCCCTTGTGGCTCAGTTGGTAAAGAATCTGTCTGCAATGCGGGGGACCCGGCTTCGATCCCTGGGTTGGGAAGATCCCCTGGAGAAGGAGATGACAACCTACTCCAGTATCTTTGCCTGGAAAATCTCATGGACAGAGGAGCCTGGTGGGCTGCAGTCCGTGGGGTCACAAAGCGTTGGGAAGACTGAGCGACTGACACTTTACTTACTTAACTATTGCAAATAGTAGTCGTTATGAGGCCTTTTCTCCTTATAAGGGCATTATGTAAAATGAGAGATTATACTGCAAAATGATTGTTGTTATTTAATCGCTCAGTCGTGTCTAACTCTTTGTGACCCCACTGACTGTAGCCCACCAGGCTACCTGTCAGTGGAATTTTCCAGGCCAGAATACTGGAGCAGGTTGCCATTTCCTTCTCCAGGGGATCTTCCTGACCCAAGGACTGAACCCATGTTTCTTACATCTCTTGCCTTGGTAGACGGATTCTTTACCACTAGCACCACCTTGGAAGCTACTGTAAAATATTGGCTGTTATTCACTTTGCTGTACAATATAATCCTTATAGTTTTTTTAACCTAATAGTTATGTTGTGCTTATTGCATACTAGGCTGCCCTCTAAGTGTTGGACATTTAATCTTCACAATTCTGGGAGAGTAGATACTGTTGTAACCCATGAGGAAATTGAAGGTTGACAAATAAGTTGTACTTGGTGCTTCAATACTCTGAAACCTTTTCATTACAGTCTGGATATATTTGCACTTCACACAATTGCAGACTTACCACATCTTTGTAAAAGATTTCTTCTGTCAGTTTCCAGCAATAGGTTATTGGTAATTTTATCTGATTACCTCTAGAGGGCCCGATAGATTTTGGGATAAGTAAAAGTCAAGGAGCAGTGCTTCAGTCTAACTCTGTTTGAAAAATTTGGAACATATGATAGGTGTTGGTTAGCTAAGCTGGTGGTATTTTATAAATCCTCTTTTTTGTCAATTTTGAGAGGAATGCCTTTTTTTTTGGCATCATAATGTGTCGATATTGTGTGCATTTAATATGATAGCATTTCTCTTCAGAAAGCTGTTATTTAGGTATAGCTGTCCCCCACCCCCTTTAGGTGTGCCTGTTAATCAGTTGATGAGATCTAGTATCAAGGCAGTACAGTCGTGTTTTGACCATTTGACTGTGTTTTCTACTTGACAAGCACTAGCAACCTGTCCTTGGCCTTGTGCATAGTCTTTGCCTGTTCAGTGCTGAGAGCTAGATTTCCTTTTAGCCAGCTAAGGGTGAAGTTGCTGTGGGTTCCGAGGCTTGATTTTGTATCCTCACTCTTTTCTTTAGACTTCCTGTAAGGGTATCTTGATGACTCAGAGATAGAGGTATCTCGGTGTTTTGCCGTACTGTGTTAGTCACTCAGTCGTGCCCGACTCTTTGCGACCCCATGGACTGCAGCTCACCAGGCTCCTCGGTCCATGAGATTTTCCAGGCAGTGATACTGGAGTGGGTTGCCATTTCCTTCTCCAGGGGATCTCCCCAACCCAGGGATCGAACCCAAGTTTCCTGCACTGCATGTAGATTCTTTACTGAGTGAGCTACAAGGGAAGCCTTACTGCTAATTGAAGTGAATCAGCTAGTTGAGGGGATAAGTTAGCAAATACTTTCACTGGAAACAGGACCTGAATGAAAACTTGAAAGTCCAGGGGCAGTTAATGTTTATTGGATACATCCAAAACATTGTTTTCTTATGGGAACACACTGCTACCTGTGTCCTTGTCCTTGTTCCCTGGTAGCCATGCATGAGCTGTCCATCTCTGTAGTATGGTCATGTTGAGAATGCTATATACATGAAGTCATTTGAGATTTGCTTTTTTTTTTTCCATTAACTAAGCAGAATGCCTTTAAGATCTATTCAGGTCTTCATGTGTGTCAGTGTGAGCAGTTCTTTCTGCTTTATTGCTGAGTGGTATTCCATTATATGGATGTGCCAGAGTGCAGCATTTGTCTGTTAAGGTATGTTTGCCTTGCTTCCAGTTCGGGTACTTTCAGGAATGCTGCTATGAATGTTCATGTACAAGTTTTTACATGAACATAGATCTTTTTTTGGATAAATGCCAAAGAGTATGATTGCTGGGGTGTATGATAACTAAATGTTTAATTTCATAAAAAACTACCAAAGTTGTCCATAATAGCTGTACCATTTTATACTGCTACCAGCAGTGTAATGAGCCTACTAATATCTTCCTATTGCTTGTTCATTCTTTGTCACATAAATGGTGCTGAAAATTTTATGTGAGGAAAATCGTAAAATATAAGGGGTATGCATTGACATAGTTGTTTCACCAGTATATACAGTTGCTCTCAGGAGATTAAAATTAGTAGTTCTAGATTCTTTGCTTGGGCAGTCTTTTGTTGATCTCATTGAAGTGGTGAATAACTGAAGAATGAGGTAGGTTTTTTAACTGAACTTTCGTGCTACATCATTTGACCATTTTNAACTAAGCAGAATGCCTTTAAGATCTATTCAGGTCTTCATGTGTGTCAGTGTGAGCAGTTCTTTCTGCTTTATTGCTGAGTGGTATTCCATTATATGGATGTGCCAGAGTGCAGCATTTGTCTGTTAAGGTATGTTTGCCTTGCTTCCAGTTCGGGTACTTTCAGGAATGCTGCTATGAATGTTCATGTACAAGTTTTTACATGAACATAGATCTTTTTTTGGATAAATGCCAAAGAATATGATTGCTGGGGTGTATGATAACTAAATGTTTAATTTCATAAAAAACTACCAAAGTTGTCCGTAATAGCTGTACCATTTTATACTGCTACCAGCAGTGTAATGAGCCTACTAATATCTTCCTATTGCTTGTTCATTCTTTGTCACATAAATGGTGCTGAAAATTTTATGTGAGGAAAATCGTAAAATATAAGGGGTATGCATTGACATAGTTGTTTCACCAGTATATACAGTTGCTCTCAGGAGATTAAAATTAGTAGTTCTAGATTCTTTGCTTGGGCAGTCTTTTGTTGATCTCATTGAAGTGGTGAATAACTGAAGAATGAGGTAGGTTTTTTAACTGAACTTTCGTGCTACATCATTTGACCATTTTTGGAATGTAAAGAACTGATGCTTCTTTCTCTTTAACTCTCTTAATGTCTCTAGAAATGTGTATCTTTCCCTAAATTGTTAATAATTTCTGATACTACAACTCCTGTTTATTGTAGAATACCTTATATTTTTTCATTCATTTGCCTTTTTATTTTGTCATGAATTATTTTTTCTGCTCTTTTAATGACTTGATATGGTATTGAAACACCAATTAGAACTGTGCTCACTATCAAAACAGGCAAAACAGGCAAACAGGTTGCCTAAGCAACCATATCTATACACAGGCCTTACCCAGTCACTGAAATAGCATGGATTTTTTTAGGCCAAGGGAACTATCCAAGAATTTTGTGAATACATACACACACACACACATATGTATTAATATTTTTTCTTTTTCACATTCTTTTCCCATACAGGTTTTTACAGAATATTGAGTAGAGTTCTCTGGGCTATACAGTAGGTCCTTGTTGATTATTTTATATGTAGTAGTGTATATTTATATGTTAATCCCAAACTCCTCATTTATCCTCTCCCCTCTTTCCCCTTTGGTAACCATAGTTGGTGTTCTAAGTCTGTGACTTACTTAAACAAGAGTGGTGTTAGTAGAGAGGATAGAAAGGAAATAATTCAAGAATATTTGAGAAGCAAAGTGATCATTTTGTAATGTATAGAAACATCAAATCACTAGGTTGAACTCCAGGAACATACATAGTATTGTAGGTCAACCATACTTCAAGAAACAGACTTATAGAAAAAAGATCAGATATGTGATCACCAGAGGTGGGGAGCGGGTGGAGGATTGGATGAAAGTGGTCAGAAGGGTCAAAATTCTAGTTATAAGGGCTTACCTGATAGCTCAGTTGGTAAAGAATCCGCCTGTAATGCAGGAGATCCCAGTTCAATTCCTGGGTTGGCAGGATCCGGTGGAGAAGGGATAGGCTACCCACTCCAGTATTCTTGGGTTTCCCTGGTGGCTCAGCTAGTAAAGAATCCACCTGCAATGCGGGAGACCTTGGTTGGATCCTGGGTTGGGAAGATCTACTGGAGACGGGAAAGGCTAACCACTCCAGTATTCTGGCCTAGAGAATCCCATGGACTGTATAGGGTCACAAAGACTCGGATATGACTGAGTGACTTTCACTTTCTAGTGGTAAGATAAATGAGTACTCAGGATGTAATGAAAGCATGATTGATCACTACTGCAGAATGGTAGGTATATAAACATTGTTAGAAGAGTAAATCCCATGAGTTCTTAGCATAGGAAGAGCTTTCTCTCTTTCTCTTATTTTTTAATCTAGATGAGATGATGAATATCCACTAAATGTATTGTGATCATTACACAATGTATGTGAGTCATATTATGCTGCACACCTTAAACTTATACCATGAAAGTGAAAGTTGCTCAGTTGTGTCTTGACTCTTTGTGACCCCATGAGCTATACAGTCCATGAAATTCTTCAGGCCAGAATACTGGAGTGGGTAGCCGTTTCCTTCTCCAGGGCATGTTCCCAAACCAGCATCTTCCCAAATCGAGCCCAGGTCTCTCTCATTGCAGGCAGATTCTTTACCAGCTGAGCCACCAGGGAAGCCCTAAAACTTGCGTTGTCTGTCAAATAGCTCAATAAAACTGGAAGACAAAGAGTGGCATTTAGGTGGTATTTGGTGAGGGCCAGAGGATGTAAAGGACGGAGAGAGAGAACTCGGGTTTCTCTGTCTCAGGCAACTTAGTGCCTCTCAAGAAAAAAGGAATGCTGAAAGAAAACATGTGACCATTTTATTTTGTTT
>SJYV01032015.1:0-45027 GCA_006410875.1 Neotragus pygmaeus | reverse complement strand
GTGCAACCGGAGGGGCCGGGGCGCCTCCCTGTACGCGCAATCTCGGGCGCCTTCCCGGCCGCGGCGGCCCGGCGGCGGGGTGGGGCTCGCCGTCACCCATTTACTAGCCTCGCCCCTCCGACGGGCGCGCCGTTAATGAGATTAGCAATTAAAAAGCGGGCGAGAGGCAGAGGCGCGGGGCCATCCCCTGGCCGAGCCGGGCTGTACGGCGCTCCTGGCGGCCGCGCACCCGCCGCGCCTCCCGCCGAGCCGGGGGCCATGGAGAAAACGCGGCCGCTCTGGGCCAGCCCGCTGCAGTTCGTGTTCGCCTGCATCTCGTACGCCGTGGGCCTGGGCAACGTGTGGCGCTTCCCCTACCTGTGCCAGATGTACGGCGGAGGTGAGTGCCGGCGCCCGGGCTGCGCCCACCCCGCCAGACCGGCGCGCGCCCCTTCCGAGCCGGGGGGCCCGGGGCGCGCTGGGCTTGGTCCCGGGGTGCGTGCCAGGAAGCTGAGGCTCAGAGAGCGAAGCGATTTGCCCAGAATCACGGAGCCCGGAATTGGACCTAGGACCCCCCAGTCCACAGCTGGAGCCCTTTTCCAGAGCGCCCTCCCGAGCCCTCGGGCGGCCAAGCGCCCCCCAGCCCCCGTCACCCCGGTCGGTCAGGCTGCCGCGCTAGCAGCAGAAGGAGCCGTCAGGGGCACGCTTCCTCCCCTCGGGGGAGTGGCGATGGTCGGACTGCTAGTGTGTAAACCTTACGTTTAAGTGTGAAAAGTGAGCAGGAAACCGTGCTGTTTAGCAGAAACTCGTTATACAACTTTCAGATCCGAAGCATATTCCTGGCAGCATGACTTGAAACTCAGGATAAAATGATCTTGAGCTGGGTGTGTTTTGTTGTTTTTTTTTTAACCTTTTTAATCACAAGATTAATTTGGGTTTGGAACCACAGTAGGCAGGAAGGCTCATCACTATTTCAGTTTAGTTCGTTTTTTGCCAAATTTTCCTCACATCGCAGGGCATCCCAGTGCTTTCACTACACAGGAGCGCACCCATACAGCCCTCCCGCGCCTTGCAGGGAGCTGGAAGCACCTTGCAGGACCCGCCAGGGGACCTTGGAGGAGGCAAGGCGGCCAGAGGGATTGAAGTCTCCGCAGTAAAAAAGGCTTTGAATTATCCCATTTCCAGAACTTGACCTAAGTGAAACAGTTCTGAGAGAAGGCAGACACCAGAAGGATGGCCTCCGTCTTTAAATAAGAGCAAAACGTTGGAGACTTCCGAAGCCCTCAGTTAAAGGGGCCTGCTTCCACGAGTTATGGGACCTGCACGCCACGCACGGTGCTCTTGGAAGCCATTACGATGGTGTTTTCAAAAAAAGTATTTGAGTATTTTTTCACGTCATTAAACAGAGGGAGGGAAGTCAGATTCGAATCTGCATAGAATGGGTGCTCTTGATTATGTTTGAAACAATGCAGAAAAAAGGGAATGAGCAAAAACCTACGCAAGAGAATAAAACCATAGCTATCTCCGGGTGGTTTCTGCTGACCCTGTACTGTGTGTGCGTGTGTGGTGTCTTCTATAACAAGCATGAGCTGTTTTTTTCACAATAAAGGACAATGAAAGATGTTAGGTCAAAGTATTTACCAAATTTAAGCCTTTTAAGAAGACTAAAACACTATCCCCCCAACTCCCAGCTCAAAAAAAAGACAAAAAACTTGACATAAGGTTGTACAGGTTTTTTAAAATAGTGCATTCTTCATCCTCTGACTCCTTTTACATTTGAAAGGCATATTATATTATGTATCGTAATTATGTGAGGCACCTGTGTTCTCATATGCTGTAACAGCTTGATAAGTGACCTTTGAAAGAACTGTCAGCGTGAGATTTCCACATCATTCTGTGTTCAGCACACCTACCTTCATCCTGGCTACACGTTTCCCAAACATCAGGCCAGGTGAGCCCTACTGCCACAGGGCTATTCAACCCCTGGTTTCTAACACCACCAGCCCCTGAATAGTCTGCAGGTAGACACTGGTAGGGAGGGGTAGTTGTCAGGTAGAATGCAATTGACCCTGGAATGACGTGGGGGTGAAGGTGCCCATCCTCCGTGCTGTGGGAAATCCCCATATAACGTACAGCTGGCTCTTTGTATCCATATTTCTTTTAGATCCACGGTTCAGCCAAATGGGGATTATATAGTATTATTGGAGTTACTATTGAAAAAAGTGTGTGTATAAGTGGGTTCATGCCGTTAAATCAGGGCTGTTTAAGGGTCAACGGTATATATAAGTTGCTGGGGAGATGGTAAGACCTTCAAGGCCCAGGAAAAGAAGGAAGAAATCTTGTACCTGGTACAGAGTCCACTTAAGCTGATAGGTGGACAGGTAGATGGATGGGTGACGGTTGAGCAGAGAATGGATACGGAGAGAGGATGGATTAGGGGGTGGGGGAGTGGATGGATGAATGGATGAATCTAGGGTGGACAGATGTACTTAGGTGGGTGGCATCCTCTCAGTCATGTGTCTGCAGATCAAGGACCAAAGAGTTTATCCTATCTCACTGAGCATGAGACCACCCAACACCTACCTGTGTTCTCACCTCATCCTCCAGCACGCCCTCCAGTTACCCTGAACAGCTCTCTGTTTACTGAATACTCACTCTGCCTGCACACTTTGCTCAAGCTACTCTACCTGGATGCTAGCCTGGGGCACTCCCAGCACGGGTCTGAAGCGCTACAACTTTGTTCTAGAGTTTCTCTCCCGTCTTTGTGAAGTGGTGGGGTCAAAGGAGGCGCCCAGTCAATGTCTGTTGAATGAAGAACGCAGGTCTGTGAGGAAAAGCTGCCGAGTTTGGGAGGCAGGGGAGCGGGGGGCTTTCGCGAGCCTCTCACTGCCCAGTGGTGTCACCTACAGTCAGTGACGTGTGTTTACACTCCCATCCTGTACCTGACCGCTAACCAACCACATCATGAAAAGCTTTAGTGGGGTGTCTAACTTCCCTCCACACAGAGCCCTGGCTTCCACCACCCCTACCCCCCACCCTCCAGCCAACAAAGAGCTTGTTTATAACCCGCAGAGCCAGGCCATGCCCAAACACTCCCCGGAATAAAAAGGATTAAGGTCCCGCTCCTCTCCCTCGGGCTCTGCCCATGGCCAGGGAGGCTGGTTTCCTGCCTGCTCTGGGGCCGGGCGGCACGAGGAATGTTGATTATGAAGATTACAGGCCAGGTGCTTAACAGAGCCCGGGCTCAGAGCAGAGGAAAGGCAGCGGACAGGACTGCTGGCAGTCTGTGCTGGGCGAGGCCAGCAGGCCCTGGCAGCTGTGCCAAAGTCTAAGGCTGTGGTGTTCAGGAAGAAGTTAGGATACAAACGTGTTGCATCCTAACGTGTGGAAAATGAGTGCACCCACGGTTGACTTTAATATAAATTTTATCTTCCTCGATGGCTCAGTCGGTAAAGAATCTGCCTGCAGCACAGGAGACACAGGACACACGGGCTCAATCCCTGGGTGGGGAAGACCCCCTGGATGAGGGCATGGCAATTGCACTGCAGGATTCTTGCCTGGAGAATCCCATGGATAGAGGAGCCTGGCAAGCTACGGTCCCTGGGCTTGCAAAGTCGGACGCAACTGCGCGTGCTCAGATCATGGAGGAATAGCCANCCCTGGATGAGGGCATGGCAATTGCACTGCAGGATTCTTGCCTGGAGAATCCCATGGATAGAGGAGCCTGGCAAGCTACGGTCCCTGGGCTTGCAAAGTCGGACGCAACTGCGCGTGCTCAGATCATGGAGGAATAGCCAGTTATGTGGCTAATGGAAAGGTGGATTATTTTTTCCCCTAAATTTTCTCTATATGATATTTACCCCTTACAAGGGGGGCAGTTAGGGGACACCTGACTCCGCAGTAGGAGAATGGGACTTTTCCTCAAAGCCGCTCCTGCTCCTCCCTGGTACTTAGATCTTTGCATCTCAGATTTGCCCACCGAAGCGTCTTGATGAACTACTGGCCGTCCACCCCTAGATACTCTGATATGGAGGCCTGGGGGAGGGGGCAAACTGCATTTCTGACAAACTCCTATGTGATGCCGATGGATGCTGCTGGTCCGTGGACCACACTTCAGAGGAATCCTACCCCACCAGGCCACTAGCTGCTGGGATCCAGGAGTGGGGCTCCATTCATGTAGCGCCGGCTTTGGAAGGAGGAGCAGGACTTAATTTATAGTGTTTGCTGGTGTGTGATGTAAACACTCACGCGATGGCTGCGCTCAGATGGCAGGTGTGGTGTCCAGTGTACTGTGGGGTTTGAGGAGACGTGCAGCTTTCGACAGCTGGTATGAGCGGGCCCCGGCANAGGCCTGAAGATAAAATAAAGCCTGACCCACGGGGAGGAGGCAGCAGCTCAGCGCCCGGAGGGGAGAGCGCAGGCAGGCAGCTGGGGGCGATGATGGCGAGGAAGCAGGCAGGATTGCTTCTGGAGAGCTGTGCAAGGCTTTCGTGAGGAGTTGCCGGCTGTGGGGACGGTTTCCTTAGACACCTGAATCCCCGTATGATGGGAGGATGTTTGTGGTTTGAGCTCAAGAGGGTGTCCAGCACTCTGGTGAGCACTTTACAGTCATCTGCTTTTACTGGGCAGTGCGAGGTGGTGACGAGAACATTGATTATTAATTAGAGCAGTCTCCTTTCTCTCCTCTCCACTTTCTCTAATTAAATTCTGTAAGTTGAAATGCTGGTGAAGACCAGAGCTTTGATCACAGAGAGAAATTTCATTCCAGGACAGACAGTACTGGATCTCTACCGCCACGGCTCCAGAAGAAATACCCACACCCTGCCTGGGGTCCAATCCAGTGAAAATTGCTCAGTTATACCCAGATGTAAGAGTGTCCACCAGAGGCTTTCAGACAAGACTATGGACAGGTGTTTTTTCAATACTGATTTACGTTTCCTTTTATTTACTTACTTTGCTTACACAGAATTTCTTGGAAATGATTTTACTCTAAGAAGCAGAATTATTCCTTCTTCTTTACTGGAAGATTCTCTTTTCTGACTTCCTTGATGAAGCTGGTGTGCAAGGCTGGTGTGCAAGGCTGGTGTGCAAGGGCTGTTTCTCAGTCTGCAAATGCTCGGTAATCAGCAATCACACTTTATGCCTAATCCTAAAATATCAGTAAGTGAAATAGCATTTTTAAACTTCATACTTGTACATATTTTTTTACCTTCTGATTAGAATTAAAGAGAATAAAGCCCTTTCATGATAAGTTTTCTAGCCATGGTGAAGAGATGTGTTTTATTGCTAATCTCTTTAAACCACAACCAGAGACATATACTCAGAAAATCACTTTATGTTCATGGCTAATTGGAAAAACAGACAATACTATTAGAACATGGAGAGAAATAGCATTTGGGCTTTCAGAGTGGATTCAGTATGGCCTGGATCCAGGGGCCTGGTGTGAGAGAGGACATTTCTCCTTCCTGAGTTGCAGCAACCCCTGCTTTGCTTTACTTCAGTTCACGTACATCACCCTGGCTTGTGCTGGATTGAAGGTTACCTGGCTCTGTGCAGTCCCTGGATCAGAATTACTCTTCCTGCTCAGCCACTGGGAGCACAACCCTGTCTGCAAATGCATCCACTTGAGTTCACATCTGGGCTTTTGGAGGTGAAAGAGCAGCCCATTGCAATGACGTAAGTCAGAGGCCTCAGCAAGACTGGCTTGAGACACTGTCTGATCATGGTGTTCACGTGACAATGCAGAATAATAGCATTTGTGTCTGAGGATGGTCAGAGCCGCTGGACTCCAGAAACCACAGCAACAGTAATAGCTCCCATTTGGTGGACATTTCTTTTCTTTAAAATTGAAGTATAGTTGATTTACAATACTATATGAGTTTTGGGTGTATGGGAAAGTGATTCAGTTGTATACATATATATTTTTCAGATTCTTTTCCATGATAAGTCATTACCAGATATTGAATATAGTTCCCTGTGCTATACAGTAAATCTTTATTGCTTATCTGTTTTATATATAGTAGTTTATACCTGTTAGACCCATAATCCTAACTTATTCTCCCCTTCCCTTTCCCCTTGAATAGTATTCTTTCATATTGAAATCTGCACTTTGATTTACTATTTCAAAAAATGCACACTTAAAAAAAAGAAATACGCTATGAAGGGTAAACTCTGTTTCAGTGATCCTGACTTGATTTTGGCCCTAGTCTTTGCGTAATTGTTGTGCCGTGGTTCTGGGGAAGGCGACCGTAAGAGGCCCTGCAGCTAGAAGTGGAAGAAGAGGATGTAAGGTAGTTACGGAAGGAGAGGGACGAAAGTGAGCTTCTGTGTGGTGCTGAGCGTGTTTCCAAATTTTGCATCAATTGTTTGTTCCTCTTAACCAGCCTGTGATACAAGTTTGTTTCCTGGACTCTACAGGACATCACATTGACACTATCTCCTCCCTCTTCCTCACCAGCAGATCCCAGGTTGTTTGGGGTCATGATATACCCAGCTAAACTAACCATGTTTCTCAGCTTCTTGGCTGGGGCTTAGGAGCCAGATGGAGTTAATGATGAAGCCCTTTAAAAGGAGGCAAAATCAACTGGCAACTTACCCTTTTCCCAGAGTGTAACATGGGGTTGTAACAGGAGGTTGAGCAGCTACTTCAGGACTAAGTGGACAAAAGCCACAGAACTTGGTTTCCTGTTTCAGCTGGAACACAATTCCCAGTAAGCAGATAATGGTGCCTGTGTGCTCAGTCGTGTCTGACTCTTTGTGACCCTGTGGACTGTAGCCCGCCAGGCTCCTCTGTCCATCGGATTTCCCAGGCAAGAACACTGGGGTGGGTCACCATTTCCTTCTCCAGGGGACCTTCCTGACCCAAGGATGGAGCCCATGTCTCTGTGTCTCCTGCATTGGCAGATGGATCCTTCACCACTGAGCCACCTGGGCAGGCCAAGAATAATAGTCAAAGGGCTTTACTGAGCTTTAGCTGAGTGTATACGGGCTGCCAGGCAGAGTGCCACATGGTTTCTCTTCATGATTTCATTTACCTTACCTTCTGATCCTTACTGCAGCCACAGGCTTAATGATGGTTACAGTGATTTCCCTGTTTTACGAGTGAGGAAATCAAAGCCTAGAGATTACAGACAACTTGTCCTTGAGTGGTTTAAGTGTGAACACAGGTCTGTTCCACAGCAAAGCTTCTACTCTTAAGAGGATAGGCTTTTTATAATGAGCTCATGTCGGGCAGGGAAAACTGAATGAAATAATGAAAACAAATAAGCAAAATCTCTGCTTCCTAGGACTCGTCCATGCCGCTGCTGCTGCTAAGTCGCTTCAGTCGTGTCTGACCCTGTGCGACCCCGTAGACGGCAGCCAACCAGGCTCCCCCGTCCCTGGGATTCTCCAGGCAAGAACACTGGAGTGGGGTGCCATTGCCTTCTCCGGACATGTCCATAACTATACTCAGTTTCAGGAGAAACACAGCATTGTCATATATTCCATTTGACAATGCAAAGAGCAGAAAAATTAATTAACTCATTTTGTTCCAAATCTTAACACTGGTCAGAATCTGCCTGAAGTCAAGAATGGCCTCTACACTTGGGGAATCCAATCCCAGTTCTTACTACTACTTAACTAGGTGTAGGCTGATACACTAGCAGTGGAACTGACTTAACTGCTCCTTTGCAGGTTCATCATGACCTTTCAACCACTCATGACCTTGTGAGTCTATCCATTTTGCTTCCATATCAGCGACAAGGACTTTTTCCTGGTGGAGCGATGGCTCAGTGTAGAGGAAATACAGGCTTTGGTTTCAGAAAGCTACGCTGAAATTCCATGTCTGCCATTTCAGTTTGTTATTGAGTTACGTAACCTCTGAGCCTCAGCTCTATAAAGTGAAAATAATCATGAGACCTAGGCAATAGAGCTGTTGTGAGAATTATGAGAATTAATGAGTAATTGTCAGATAGTAGATGATCAGTGAATATTAATTCTAGATTACTGACACCTAGTAACTACTCAAAAATGAGCAGTTGTTTTGGAGATTGTTGAAGATATTGTTTCAAGAAGTCAAAAACTCAGAAGCCCTTGAAGCAGCTTGTCCCATGAATAAGTGAAGAGGGCTGGGTAGGGATTCTGGGAAAATAACACCTGCTCTGCTTCAAGGAAGCAGTCACTTCTCACATCCAGCCCAGGGGTCTAATTCTGTCAATTCTTGCAATTTTTCTGATCTTTTAAAAAATGTTATTTTTAATTGGAGGATGATTGCTTCACAGTGTGTGTTGATTTCTGCTGTACACCAGAGTAATCAACCGTAAGTACGCCTAAATCCCCTCCTTCCCATCCTCCCCCCATCCTCACCACTCTAGGCTGTCATGGAACACCCGGTTAAGCTCTCTTTGTTATATAGCATCTCTCCACTAGCTACCTGTTTTACACGATAATGTGTATTTAGGCTTCCCAGGTGTGCTAGTTAGTGGTAAAGAACCCGCCTGCCAGTGCAGGAGACTTAAGAGCAGAGTTTGATCCCTGGGTCAGGAAGGCCCCCTGGAGGAGGAAATGGCAACCCATTCCAGTATTCTTGCCTGGAGGCCCCATGGACAGAGGAGCCTGGCAGGCTACAGCCCAGGGGGTTGTAACGAGTTGGACACGATGGACATGGGTTGGAGCAAGAGTTGGTGATGGACAGGGAGTCCTGGCATGCTGTGGTCCATGGGGTGGCAAAGAGTGGGACTCGGCTGAGCGACTGAGCTGAAGTGAAGGGACTTAGCGCACACACAGTGTGTGTGTATCAGTCCTACTCTCTCAGTTATTGCAATTTTTAAAGCAAAATCAGAAGTCCAATTATGTGTGAAACTTGATTTTCAAATATTAGTTCATTTATATATTTTTAAATGCTCTGTGAGCAAAAAAAAAAAAAAAAAAATCTCCATATTCCTTTGCAGGCTGCCATCCTGCCATCACGGATCATTCATTCATTTCACTGATCCATTCAACAAGCTGTGGAGAGGTTAACTTAATTCAGAAGAGAGTCACAAAAACAACCGCAGAATAAGGCTTTCAAAGGAAGGTAGAAGACATTGAGATTATTAATGTTGGAGAAGAGTGGGCTGTGGGTTGGCTAATTAATAGTTTTCAAATACATGAAGGATTTTAGGCAGTCGATGTTGACTAATTATCCTCTGTCTTTCAGAGAGTAGAACAAAAAGACAGTGGATTCATTTTAAGGAGAATCAGTATGATGAAATAAATGTAAAAAAATTCAGCTGCTGGGACTGATTGAGTTTTCAACAGAACAGGGGAACAGGCTGTGGACCTTTATTTTGTGAAGACTTAAAAAAATAGGAAATTTTATTGGGGGGATATGAGTATAATTTGAATGATGCTGGAATGCTGAGACTGCAGTTCCTGATTCTGAAGGGGTTTGATTAGCGACCCCCGACCTCCGGCACTCAGTTCACTGCAAGGTGCTATTCGAGACAAGTCCGTGAGGATTTTGGATTCTGCTTGCTTGAGAGTCTGCTGCCTCTCCTGCGCTGTAACTGCTCTTGTTACTGGACACCAGTATTGAATAGAGGCTCCTTTCAGAGATACAGACATGAAGTTCCCCCTGGGAAAGTCATATCTTCTGGCTTGACGGATGCAAAGTTGACACCTTCCTCCTCTTTCATTATTCTGAATAATTCTGCAAAGCCCTCCTCATTTCAGTACTGCACTGGGAAGGAGAATTTGCCTTTTCTACTGGTCAGAAGATGTCAAGAGTTTCCCGGAGTCCACGGTTATACTTCAGTTTTCAGGCAGAAGAAGAATTCCAAAGGTCCCAGAAATGGCAGTAAATCTCTGCTCTAACTAACCTTGGTTCTGGTGTGCTTTAAAAATTTGAAGCTTAACAGTCTTAAATATTCTCTTTCCTTTTGCTGAAAGCTGCAATTTATTTTAAAATATATGGAAGTTGCCTAGTAACTATAGCTCCACTAGCTGTGTAAGAGGTATTTCTCTCTCTCTCTCTCTTTTGATACAGAAGGGCTGTTAGGGAAGAGTCTTGGGAGATGAGGTTCATCAAGAAATGAATGAAAAATAAGATATCTTTTGGGAGTTTGTGCTCACATAAAAGTGACGTTAGCAGGAACATGTAAATTAGGTTTGTGTTTGAGGCGATAAATAAGTTCAAGGAAATCATCTCATTTATCTTTGCTTATGCTGAATAGTTTGAGTAATGTGTGTTATAGCTGAATTATGAAAATACTGTATTTCCCCTTTCTCTCTGTCTCTCCCGTCTCTTCTCTCTCCTTCTCCTTCTTCTCTTAACTAAGTAGTCTGCTTAGGCTGCCGTGAAGAGTGCTGCAGACCGGGCGGCTTTAAGCACGGAAATTAGTTTCCTCGTGGTTCTGGAGGCTCAGTTCCAGGTGCCAGCAGGGTCTGGTGTTGAGGACTCTCCTTCTTGCTGGTAGACGGCTGCCTCCTGCTGTGTCCTGGCATGGCCTTCCTTCCGTGCTTGTAGGGAGAGAGGGATCTTTGGTGTTTCTTCCTCTTCTTATAAAGACCCCGATCCAGTTGGGTTAGGGCCCCACTCTTACGATCCCATTTAACTGTAATCGCCTCCTTAAAGACTCAGTCTCCAGATACAGTCACATTGAGGGCTGCGGCTTAACATATGAGTTTGGGGAAGACACAGTTCAGTCCATAGAAAGTAGTGTGGGCAATCTGAATGTTCTGTGGATTCAACTTTAGGCTTTGAGATATGAAGAGTTAATTATAATTGACTCCTGAAGTGAAGTAAAAGCTGCTCAGTCATGTCTGACTCTTTGCGACCCCGTGGACTGTGGCCCACCAGGCTCCTCTGTCCTTGGAATTCTCCAGGCAGGAACACTGCAGTGGGCTGCCATTCCCTCCTCCAGGGGGTCTTCCCAACCTGGGGATCGAACCCGGGTTTCCTGAATTGCAGGCAGATTTTTTACCATCTGAGCCACCAGGCTTCAATTGACCTCGTAACTGACTTTATTTCCTTATTTCTCCTTTGAATTTTGCTTCTTTTAGCCTAGTGGGAAACAACCACCAATCAAGATGATCAAGATGTTTTAACTGAGACAGTCCAGGTTTGGAACTGACTTATTGAAGAGCTGAATGTTGAATGTTGAACTTTGCAGAGTTCTACAGGGATTCTGGGAGCTCTGGGAGCTTATGTACTTGGTGCATAGTTTGAGACGCAAAGACTGTTTGTCTTTTTGTTTCTTTCTTTCTTTCCTTCTTCTTCTTCATCTTTTTTTTTTTTTTTTTAACAGCTGTTTGACATGGAAAGAAGAAAACTGAGGGAAAATGCAGTTTAAGTTAATAGAGCTGTCAGTGCTGCTTGGGTTAGTACTACTATCTGGGAAATACATTAGTCCTGTGATAAGGGAGTAAGTGCCTTTTAATTTCATGGCTGCAGTCACCATCTGCAGTGATTTTGGAGCCCCCCAAAATAAAGTCTGACACTCTTTCCATTGTTTCCCCATCTATTTCCCATGAAGTGATGGGACCAGATGCCATGGTCTTCGTTTTCTGAATGTTGAGCTTTCAGCCAACTTTTTCACTCTCCTCTTTCACTTTCAACAAGAGGCTTTTTAGTTCCTCCTCACTTTCTGTCATAAGGGTCGTGTCATCTGCATATCTGAGGTTATTGATATTTCTCCCGACAATCTTGATTCTAGCTTGTGCTTCCTCCAGCCCAGCATTGCTCATGATGTACTCTGCATATAAGTTAAATAAGCAGGATGACAATATACAGCCTTGACGTACTCCTTTTCCTATTTGGAACCAGTCTGTTGTCCCATGTCTAGTTCTAACTGTTGCTTCCTGACCTGCATATAGGTTTCTCAAGAGGCAGGTCAAGTGATCTGGTATTCCCATCTTTTTCAGAATTTTCCAGAGTTTACTGTGATCCACACAGTCAAAGGCTTTGGCATATTGCAGCCATGAAATTAAAACACGTTTACTCCTTGTAAATGAGTAAAGGAAAGTTATGACCAACCTAGATAGCATATTGAAAACCAGAGATATTACTTTGCCAACAAAGGTCCATCTAGTCAAGGCTATGGTTTTTCCTGTGGTCATGTACGGATGTGAGAATTGGACTGTGAAGAAAGCTGAGCACCGAAGAATTGATGCTTTTGAACTGTGGTGTTGGAGAAGACTCTTGAGAGTCCCTTGGACTGCAAGGAGATCCAACCAGTCCATTCTGAAGGAGATCAGCCCTGGGATTTCTTTGGAAGGAATGATGCTAAGGCTGAAACTCCAATACTTTGGCCACCTAATGTGAAGAGTTGACTCATTGGAAAAGACTCTGATACTGGGAAGGATTGGGGGCAGGAGAAGGGGATGACCGAGGATGAGATGGCTGGATGGCATCACTGACTTGATGGATGTGAGTGTGAGTGAACTCGGGCAGATGGTGATGGACAGGGAGGCCTGGCATGCTGCAATTCATGGGGTCGCAAAGAGTCGGACACGACTGAGCGACTGAACTGAACTGAAGCTACCTTGGCTCTGAGTGGGCTTTCAATAAAGGCTATTCAACAAGTGAAAAAGATAGGAGATGAATGACTGAGTGAAATGTGTGATTCTGAATAAATAAGAGAGGAACTGATGCATAAATACGTTTTGAAGATATGAAAAGAATTAAGTTACTGCAACTCTTATATATAGTGAGTTATATATAGATTCAACGTTCAGAATCAGAAATTAATTCGAGAAACATTTGTCGAAAATCGTACCTTTAAAATGCTTTAATGATATATAACGTTACTTTCCTATTCCTGTTGTAACAAATGATAACAACTTAGTTACTGGTTTAAAAGAACAGAAATTTATTTTCTTACAATTCTGGAGGTCAGAAGTCTGAATTGAGCCTTCAGGGGCCAAAATCAAGGTGTCAGTGGAGCCTCCTCTGGAGGCCTTAGGAAAATGGTCTCCTTGCCTTTTCTAGCTTCGCTCGTACTTCTTAACTCATGGCCCCTTCCTTCATCCTCATAGAGCTTCTCTCCAGCCTGTTTCTGTTGCCACATCTGCCTTTTTTTACTTTGTCTCTTGCTTGTCTCTTGTAAGGATGCACTTGATTACACTGTGCCCACCTGGATACTCCAGGGTGATTTTCAGATATCAAAACCCTTAGCTGAATCAATTGTGGAAAGTGTTAAGATAGTATTTGCACAGGCCTGGGTGTTACTCAGTGGACACCTTTAGGGGGGCTTTTATTTTATTTTTTTTTTGGTCTGTCATAGTGTCTCTTGTTGCTATCGACGGTTCCTGTTCTGAGATCTGATAATGGAGGCGTCCTGTCACAGTCACTTCAGATGTAGATTTAGAGAGTTTTGAGCTTGTATTCTCTTCTGCTTGTTCCATTTCAGAAAGTGAATTCTTTCCCCAAGCAGATAAATCATTTCTTCACGTTGCCTATAAAAAGAGGCCTGGTTCAACCAAGGAAAGCATGTCAAGATGGACTCAGTCCCGCCTGTGGAGACAGTGGTCCCAGAAATGTGTGCTGGTCATCCGGAGACAGCAGAGCGCGGGCAGTCAGCCAGCTTTCTCAGGGGATGGCGTGTGTCTGGAGTGTGGTCTATGCAGCCCAGTGGTGATGTGGTGATCGGGTAATGCAGAGTACGTGTCTATGCAGCCCCATGGTGTTGCGGTGATCGGGTAATGCAGGGCACGCGTCTATGCAGCCCTGTGGTGTTTCGGTGATCGGGTAATGTGTTAGCTGACAGAGGATGATCCTGACACAATCCACCTCTTTCTAGCTTGAGTTATTTCTGACTCTTAAAGTAGACTGCAGAGGCCAAAAGGAAAGGTGTGAGTAATAGTAAAATGTTAACTTGAAGTGTGTCCTGCACCCTTAGGCTGAAAATAGCATCTCAGAGTCCAGCTCCCATATTCTCATTTCCCCTATGTGATTCCTTAAGTGGGCAGAAGTGTGTCTCATTATATAACCCTGTTATAGTGGGAAGAGAAGCTATATTTAAATATGTGTGTGGAGAATCCATTGTCAGCTACAGATACATATTTAATTACTGTAAGGAAGAAAAAACCCAGAAATTTAAATATGATGTGGGGGTTGATTTTATTCAAATAATTCAGCCTAAAGAGAACTGAGCAGTGTTGTTTAAATGGTTGCCTCTTAGGAGACAGTGTGTGTATATGCATCTATAGCCCTGCTTTGTTTAAATACAGAGGCTTTTTGCAGTGGATGGAAAGACAAAGGAGAGGAGAAAATCATTTAAATTTAACCCTTTGGAAATACTCTAGCTTGGAACCTTCTATTGTTTTCTTTGGGTATGGTAGAGTATGCTGTTTTGGCTGAGCTGTGTCTCCCCCTTCTAACATCCTGGCTAAGAACTCTATTGTTGCAAAGGCTCAGACCCTTCCAGTGACAGAGAAGGGCCTCCGGCTCAAATGGCTTGGCTCCAACTGTGTGCTCTATACTCACCCAGGGCCTAGGCTCGCAATAAACAATGAAAACATTAACACAGACATCCATTCCTTCATTCATTCACTTGGCGACTAATTAGGTCATTGCTGTTGTTCAGTCGCTCAGTCTTGTGGACTGCAGCATGCCAGGCTTCCCTGTCCTTCACCAACTCCCGGAGCCTGCTCAAACTCATGTCCATCGAGTCCGTGATGCCATCCAGCCATCTCATCCTCTGTCGTCCCCTTCTCCTCCTGCCCTCAAATTGTTCCCAGCACCAGGTCCTTTCCAATGAGTCAGCTCTTCGCGTCAGGTGGCTGAAGTACTGGAGCTGCAGGTACTACTAGCTCTGATCATTTTCTACACATAGAACCCTTCCGACACCAAATATTCATGAGGCTTTCCAACATCAACCAATTTCCAGCCCTCTGGACACCAGCTATAATTCAGTTTAATTCTGACACTTTGTGTGTGTGCTAAGTTGCTTCAGTCGTGTCTGACTCTTTGCAACCCCATGGATTGTAGCCCACCAGGCCCCTCTGTCCATGGGAATTCTCCAAGCAAGAATACTGGAGTGGGTTGCTTGCCCTCCTCCAGGGAATTTTCCAGACTCAGGGATCGAACCTGCCTCTCTCACTGTATGTGCTGATGGTGATGATGGTGGTAATATTGATGAAAATGCCTCACAGTTATTAAACCCTTACTTTTTGCACAGTCCCATGCTGAGGAGCCTGGTGGGCTGCCGTCTATGGGGTCGCACAGAGTCGGACACGACTGAAGCGACTTAGCAGCAGCAGCGGCATGCTGAATACTGCACATACAGCAGCTCGTAGTGTTCTTTCTGGCCCTCTGTGATAGGCGCTCTGTGACATGCTCTGTGACAGACGCTCTGTGATAGGCCCTCTGTGATAGGCCCTCTGTGATAGGCGCTCTGTGATAGGCGCTCTGTGATAGGCCCTCTGTGATAGGCCCTCTGTGATAGGCGCTACTTACGGTAGTTTCGCTTTTTCATTTCGTATTTGTATCTGTTTGTTTACTTGGCTGCACTGGGTCTTAACTGTGGCATGCTGGACCTTTGGTTGCAGCATGTGGGATCTCCTTCCCTGACCAGGGATCGAACCTGGGTTCCCTGCATTTAGAGCAGGAGTCTTAGCCACTGGACCAGCAGAGAAGTGAGAAGGTTAAAGTTTAATGGAGTTTCTTCCAGGGTCGTCCAGGAAGAAATCAGCTCATGTAGGACTCCAGTGTAGCTGTGACTGACTCACCGTGTGCTGTGTCTGATTTAATGTTTTTCACTGTGCCTTAGTGGTTTGATTGAACTGCATTTTTTTTTTTTTGTATCAAGAGATCAGATGTTATGAAGAGAGATGTAATATATGTTTAATGTTTAACATCCATCCCATATAAAATGCTACATAAATATTAGGCATTTAAATAATATTAGATCTATTTCTTTTACCTATAAACTCTTTAATAAAATCTTTATTCCTTCCATTTCTATTATTGCCTTTAACATTTCATACCATCCTGAAATGATTAAATTATTTATTCTCTATCTCTATAGAGATCCAGAAGTTACGAGTGCCCATATAATTGAAGATGAAAGAATGACAAGACCTCTAATGTCCACAGAAAGTCAGAAAGCCTTGATTTAGGTCAGAGTTTCAAGTTTGAATATGATGTACTCATTTTTTCAAATACCTAGCTTATGTTTTAAGCAAATACCATTAGATCTGTAACTACATCCTCTTGTAATTTAGTAAGGAGAAATGGGTTGCTTAAACATGATGCTTTGCTCCTTCATTTCAAAGTGAATGATGCATTCAGGAGAGGTATTTGTGAATCTGTCTCTATACTGTGAGATAAGCAATTTGTCTGACTTTTATCTTGGAATTAATAGTTGTTTTGGCTTCAAGGAAATGTGATGCATTAGACATTGAAGATTATCTGTGGCAAATCTTCCTTGTAGCCTTTTAGTAACACTCTGGTTCAAACTCTCAGGAGAGAATCCTGATGTAGCATTTTGGTTTTTGAAAATCACGTGTACTCTCCATGCTGTGGAGCAGGTAAGTGCCTGGGGAAGCTCCTTGACCTACAGCCTTTGCCAGCTCTCAGACTCGTGTTGCCCGTGTTTTGGGGTCCTCCTCCTCCAGCTGATGGGGCCAAGGCGTCTCAGTGGAGCTCCTAATTCAGCCCCATCCTCCCAGTTGCTTATGCGATCACCCTTCAATTGTTCTTGACTCTTCTCTTTCTCTCCCATTTTGTTTGGAAGCCCCTTAGCAAATTCTATGGCCTCTAGGTTCAAAATACATCTAGGATTTAGTTCTTAGTAAAACTCAGCATTCAAAAAACTTAAATTGTGGCATCCTGTCACATCACTTAATGGAAAATAGATGGGGAAAAAGTGGAAACAGTGACAGATTTTATATTCTTGGGCTCTGGAATCACTGTGGATGGTGACTGCAGCCATGAAATTAACAGACAGTTGCTCCTTGGAAGGAAAGCTGTGACCACCCTAGCAGAGACATTACTTCGCTGACAAAGGTCCATAGAGTTAAAGCTTTGGTTTTTCCAGTAGTCACGTACAGATGTGAGGGTTGGACCATAAAGAAGCCTGAGAGCTGAAGAATTGATGCTTTCAAACTGTGGTGCTGGAGAAGATTCTTAAGAGTCCCTTCAATCCTAAAGGAAATCAATCCTGAATATTCATTGGAAGGACTGATGCTGAAGCTGAAGCTCTAGTACTTTGGCCACCTGATGTGAAGAACTGACTCATTGGAAAAGACCCTGAGGTCAGGAGGAGAAGGGGGTGATAGAGGATGAGACGGATGACATCATTGACCCAATGAACATGAGCTTGAGCAAACTCTGGGAGATGGTGAAGGACACGGAAGCCTGGTGTGCTGCAGTCTATGGGGTCAGTTGCAAAGAGTCGGACAGGACTGAGTGACTGAACAAGAAAACTGCTGTAGGCATTTGCACTCATCATCTACGTGGGATGTTTCCTTGGGATGCCACCGTGCTCCCTCGCATCTGCTGGCCCTTCCTTTGGTTGAATGACTCCAGAGGGACCTTCTATAAGCAGCCTCTGATGGACCCCGTGTCTTCTCCCATTGGCCCAGCTCTTCGCTTTCTGGCCTCACGTCGCTTGTGAGCGGCGGTGCTCATTTTTATGATGCAGCCTCTGACACCAAGTGTGTCCAGAAGCTCGGCTCAGTTCTGCCACTGCCTCCTGGGTTAGCACAGACTCCAGAGGTGAAAACCGTGCTCCCAGGAGACGTCCCTGCTGGAGCTGCCAACTGCAGCGGGGGTGCCCCGGCTCCCCACCCTTCTGCGGGGCCGACCGTAGCTGTGCTGTTCTCTCAGCTTTCATTTCAGGTTCAGTAATTGGCCTGAACAGCTCACAGAACTCAGGAGAACACTTCACTTGCATTCCCCGGATGATTATAAAGGATTCAACTCCAGAACAGCTGGATGGAAGACGTGCTGGGGGCAGGGATTGGGAGGGATCTGTGTGGGACTTCTCTCCCCTCTCTAGACCTGACACCCTGCCTGCACCTTGATGATCTCTCGATCCTTCAGTCCTTGAACCCTGCCCTTTGGGAGTTTCTATGGAGGATTCATTGTGCAGGCGTGATTGACCAGTTCTTTGGCCAGCGGTGTTTGGACTCCATCTCCAGCCCTGTGCCCCTCCCCAGAGGTGAAGGCTGGGTGTGACTGCTTCCTTTGGCTCATTGAGAGGCACTTCATTAGCATACATTTAGGATGAAAGGAGTTAGTTGAAAAATACACATTTCTCATTAAACCACACCTGCCAGCCTGCTTCATACTCTACTTAGACGTTGATTGCCTGCCTGCACCAGCTAGCATTAAACTCCACTGAATCATGTGCTTTAGAACTATGGTGCTGGAGGAGACTCTTGAGAGTCCTCTTGGACTGAAAGAAGATCCGTCCAGTTGATCCTAAAGGAAATCAGTCCGAATATTCATTAGAAGGACTGATGCTGAAGCTGAAGCTCCAATACTTTGGCCACCTGATGCAAGGAGCTGACTCATTGGAACAGAGCCTGATGCTGGGAAAGATTCAAGGTGGGAGGAGAAGGGGACGACAGAGGATAAGATGGTTGGATCACTGACTCAATGGACATGAGTTTGAGCAAGCTCCAGGAGACAGTGAAGGGCAGAGGAGCCTGGTGAGCTGCAGTCCATGGGGCTGCCAAGAGCTGGACACGACTGTTGTCACTGAGCGGCAGCAGCAGCAGCAGCAGCATGTGACTTTCGTCAGTTTTGTTACCACTCTTATTCAGCGCCCGGAACAGTGACCGGTGCACTATAGGTGATCAATATTTATTGAATGAGTTGCTTAATTGATTTAAATCAGATATTTGATTAACAGAGTGATGGAGGCAAAGATGAGTTTATACGTCTTCCATGAGATTCAGAACCCAGAAACAGGGAGACAGAAGAAAGTGATTTTCTAAACAGCTGTCTGGTTTGAATCTGAGTCCTTCCTGGTTCTATATTTTCTTTCTTTCCCTTGGAAAGTTCTTGAGCTTCTCCTGTCTTCTGAAAATAAGCCCCCTATTACAAAGCAAGGTTCAAATGGGTTTTCTGTTTGTTGAAAGTCAGAGTATCTCGGCTCATGCAACTCTTTGTAGAAGAGCAAAAGCAGTGGGCCTGGCACGTGATAGGTGCGCAATAAATATTTTCTGAAGTGTGAAGGATTTCCTGAAGACAAGAGGCTTGTCTTTCCTATTGGCTAGAGGGAGAGAGTGCCCGCAGTGTGCTTGCTAGCTGGTGTGGGGCAGAACTGGGAAGCTCGTTTAGACACTCTGAGAGGAGACANTGCTTTCAAACTGTGGTGCTGGAGAAGATTCTTAAGAGTCCCTTCAATCCTAAAGGAAATCAATCCTGAATATTCATTGGAAGGACTGATGCTGAAGCTGAAGCTCTAGTACTTTGGCCACCTGATGTGAAGAACTGACTCATTGGAAAAGACCCTGAGGTCAGGAGGAGAAGGGGGTGATAGAGGATGAGACGGATGACATCATTGACCCAATGAACATGAGCTTGAGCAAACTCTGGGAGATGGTGAAGGACACGGAAGCCTGGTGTGCTGCAGTCTATGGGGTCAGTTGCAAAGAGTCGGACAGGACTGAGTGACTGAACAAGAAAACTGCTGTAGGCATTTGCACTCATCATCTACGTGGGATGTTTCCTTGGGATGCCACCGTGCTCCCTCGCATCTGCTGGCCCTTCCTTTGGTTGAATGACTCCAGAGGGACCTTCTATAAGCAGCCTCTGATGGACCCCGTGTCTTCTCCCATTGGCCCAGCTCTTCGCTTTCTGGCCTCACGTCGCTTGTGAGCGGCGGTGCTCATTTTTATGATGCAGCCTCTGACACCAAGTGTGTCCAGAAGCTCGGCTCAGTTCTGCCACTGCCTCCTGGGTTAGCACAGACTCCAGAGGTGAAAACCGTGCTCCCAGGAGACGTCCCTGCTGGAGCTGCCAACTGCAGCGGGGGTGCCCCGGCTCCCCACCCTTCTGCGGGGCCGACCGTAGCTGTGCTGTTCTCTCAGCTTTCATTTCAGGTTCAGTAATTGGCCTGAACAGCTCACAGAACTCAGGAGAACACTTCACTTGCATTCCCCGGATGATTATAAAGGATTCAACTCCAGAACAGCTGGATGGAAGACGTGCTGGGGGCAGGGATTGGGAGGGATCTGTGTGGGACTTCTCTCCCCTCTCTAGACCTGACACCCTGCCTGCACCTTGATGATCTCTCGATCCTTCAGTCCTTGAACCCTGCCCTTTGGGAGTTTCTATGGAGGATTCATTGTGCAGGCGTGATTGACCAGTTCTTTGGCCAGCGGTGTTTGGACTCCATCTCCAGCCCTGTGCCCCTCCCCAGAGGTGAAGGCTGGGTGTGACTGCTTCCTTTGGCTCATTGAGAGGCACTTCATTAGCATACATTTAGGATGAAAGGAGTTAGTTGAAAAATACACATTTCTCATTAAACCACACCTGCCAGCCTGCTTCATACTCTACTTAGACGTTGATTGCCTGCCTGCACCAGCTAGCATTAAACTCCACTGAATCATGTGCTTTAGAACTATGGTGCTGGAGGAGACTCTTGAGAGTCCTCTTGGACTGAAAGAAGATCCGTCCAGTTGATCCTAAAGGAAATCAGTCCGAATATTCATTAGAAGGACTGATGCTGAAGCTGAAGCTCCAATACTTTGGCCACCTGATGCAAGGAGCTGACTCATTGGAACAGAGCCTGATGCTGGGAAAGATTCAAGGTGGGAGGAGAAGGGGACGACAGAGGATAAGATGGTTGGATCACTGACTCAATGGACATGAGTTTGAGCAAGCTCCAGGAGACAGTGAAGGGCAGAGGAGCCTGGTGAGCTGCAGTCCATGGGGCTGCCAAGAGCTGGACACGACTGTTGTCACTGAGCGGCAGCAGCAGCAGCAGCAGCATGTGACTTTCGTCAGTTTTGTTACCACTCTTATTCAGCGCCCGGAACAGTGACCGGTGCACTATAGGTGATCAATATTTATTGAATGAGTTGCTTAATTGATTTAAATCAGATATTTGATTAACAGAGTGATGGAGGCAAAGATGAGTTTATACGTCTTCCATGAGATTCAGAACCCAGAAACAGGGAGACAGAAGAAAGTGATTTTCTAAACAGCTGTCTGGTTTGAATCTGAGTCCTTCCTGGTTCTATATTTTCTTTCTTTCCCTTGGAAAGTTCTTGAGCTTCTCCTGTCTTCTGAAAATAAGCCCCCTATTACAAAGCAAGGTTCAAATGGGTTTTCTGTTTGTTGAAAGTCAGAGTATCTCGGCTCATGCAACTCTTTGTAGAAGAGCAAAAGCAGTGGGCCTGGCACGTGATAGGTGCGCAATAAATATTTTCTGAAGTGTGAAGGATTTCCTGAAGACAAGAGGCTTGTCTTTCCTATTGGCTAGAGGGAGAGAGTGCCCGCAGTGTGCTTGCTAGCTGGTGTGGGGCAGAACTGGGAAGCTCGTTTAGACACTCTGAGAGGAGACAGCGGGCACGGCCTCTTTGAGGGCATTTCACTTCACATGCCAGTACAGATGTTACAGGATTGTGTCTCTACGGTCAGCGTCAGGGACCAGACTTGTTCTGGCTGCAGAACTGAAGCTCTGGTATTCAGACCTGCGCACTGGCGCTGCTGCTGGACTCCCGGCTGTGAAGCAGGCTTAGCCACAGCCCACCCCCTTACCTCTCCTTTCAGCCACCTCCCCGCACCTTCTGAGTCTAACCCAGCTTGAGTCCCCTTCCTTTTGGAGGTGTGGCGGGCTGAGGAGGAAAGAGCTGTGCTGGGAGAGGGGAGGAAGGCCCACGGAGGGAAGTCTCGGGTTGCAGAGGGGGCGCCACTGATGCTCCAGCCGGAAGGCGTGAGGCTGAAGATGCCGCTTGGCTGCAGTCAAGATGCAGCTTGGAGTTCTGTGACTTCATCCCTTTGTCCTCGCGGGCATTTCAGTCTGGCTCCCTTAGCGACGTGGGCAATGATGTGCTGGGTCCCCCGAGGTGCAGTGAAGATTAACAGACTTGCCCTGGGAAGCCCCCGCAGCTCCCAGAAACCCCAGTCTCCGCCCTCTGGTCACATCATCTCACTGAGTGATCTGATTTCAGTAATATCTGTTATGGTGACTCAGGTGACTGACTTACCCACATGCCAATGCAGGGCATGTGGGTTCCATCCCAGGGTCAGGAAGATCCCCTGGAGGAGGAAATGGCAACCCACTCCAGTGTTCTTGCCTGAGCATCCCATGGATAGCAGAGCCTGGCGGGCTACGGTCCGCGGGGTCACCAAAGAATCGGATACGACTTGGCAGCTACACAGCGGCAGTTATGGGGACTAGCACTGACATGGATCGTTGCTGGCCGTCCCGACCTCCCTTCCCCCTGCAGCTATGCTGGTTGTCTTTTCTCCGTTTCTCAGCACAGGGGTAACTAAGACGTGGGGGAGATAGGGAGTTCATTTGCCCGAGACCACACCGTGGAAGAGGGACGGGTTTCCAACGGCGACTCCTAAAGCGAATTTACACAACACTTGTCATTTCTCGGCCTTTGGATTCTTCCTCTCTCTTATCTTCTGTAATAACGGATTTTCATTAAGATAGTTAGCGTACTCTTGAACTGGTAGCTAAGATTTATCCATATCAGATTAAAGACCAGACCTTCAAAAGAGAATGAAAAAGATTGGACTTCTGTTGCCCTGTAATCTGTGGTTGCCTGGTTGCAGTCAGTCTTCAGCCAGAGGACAGCCCTCTGGAGAAGAACGTGAATGGAGGGGGGTCCTTGGTGGCTGATGGTCGCTGGGGGAAGAGCAAAGTTCTTGCTCTGCTCGCATGTTCAGTAATGCAGGTGGCCTTGGTCTGAACACCCAGGTTATCCATAGCCGGTCCCATCCTGACTGTCCTGTCCTGAAAGGAAGCATTTTCCCCGAGGGTGGGAGGCTGGCTCAGCAGGAGAGGGTGGACTCCTGCTCTCCTGGTTGGTCAGAAGCCTTTCTGTTAGTCATTCTGTTCGCTGTGGTACCGGGGACCAGTGGGACTGGGGGCTTCTCAGGGGGCACGGTGGTAAAGGATCCAGGAGACTCAAGAGACGTGGGTTCCACCCCTGGGTCAGGAAGATGCCCTGGAGAAGGACATGGCAACCCCCTCCAGTGTTCTTGCCTGGAAAATTCCGTGGACAGAGGAGCCGGGTGGGCTACAGTCCATGGGGTCACAAAGAGTCCGACACGACTCCGAGACTAAACCGTCACAACGAAAACGATGATAATTTAGGCAGGCCTTTCACCTTTACTGAAATTACAGAGGGGTGTGGTGGAAGTTGTGCTCCAGTCTTCTGACGCTTCCCGTTCGGTGATTCGAGCTGCTTTTGAAGGTTTGCCTGCAGATATCGGCTGAATATTAAGAACTAAACAGCTTTGAGCTTCAGTGTGCACACGAGTGTTCGCATTTTCCCCTGCCAGCGACTGGCAACACATTGTCCTTTCAGCTCTGACCACTCTCCCTCCCTAGGTTCTGCTGTTTAAATTTGGCTGCTTCTCCAGTCCAAGCGCACGCTTCTCTGATCTCTGGCCGAGGAGCCTGTGTCAAAACAAACCCCAAATTCTTTTTTTTTTAACCGTTTCCCACATTCCTCTCTTTTTAGCTTTGATGAGGTCAGATTTCAGAATCGCCACCCTGACAGCTTTCTCCTTCTCCCATTGATTTGTTCGGATAAAGACAGACTGTTGAAAGAGCACTTCTTGTCTGCGTGGTGTCCTTTCTGTGCATTGCGAACGGCGAGGCCCGAAACTGGGACACCGGCCGTCTGGCGCCAGGGTTCCTGGAGTTCTGAGTGGTGAATATTCAGGAAAGAGATGAATTTGTTCCCTTTGATCCAAAGCTGGTTGCTGGGCTGGTGGGGAGCAGTGGCCGAAGGCTGGAAAGGGAAAGAAAACGTAGAGACCGACTACTCGGGTATTAGGAATGTTAGAAATAAGGATTTTCTCTGGAAGATCGGAAGTTTCTTGCTGCACACTTGCGGTTTGATTATAAATCAAGTGAGAATCTGGCACAAAGTACACGTGGTTAACCACACACAGTCACAACTGGGAGCACACAAAGAAGATGTCCAATTGCTGGATGCTTCCCGAGCCACGTAATTAAATCACAACTGTGCTTTTCAGAAATACCTGGAGCAAGTCCATCTTCCAATAATAGAATCTTTTCCGGCACACGGCTGTGTCTGTACTCCCAGAAAAAACTATGGGGCTGCCTGTTATCAGAAAGCAGCCTTTTTTCCCTCTTGCTTTCAGAACGCCAGTGTGAAAGGTGAGTGCAGTTTCTTACTCAGAGGTGGAAATGTTTTAAAAATCAATTACTTAACCACAAACAGGTACTGTCTCTGAAATAATGAGATTTTGTTTATCAGAGACAGTGTCTGTTAAGGTACATTTTGCCTGGTCTTGTCTCTTTCAGAGAAGTGGTTCAGAATAGTTGCGGTTTCTGTGTACTTCTGATAAGGATGCTGAAATAATTGCACTTTCAGCAGAAAGAGCAATCTTGAAAATTTCCCTGGTTAATTTTTCTCTCAAAAATAGAAAGCTTGAGCAACTTGCCTGAAACATGGATTTGGTCTCTGAATGATACTCGAGATGTGTTTTATCTAAACAATTGCAACTCTAAGTCCAATGGGAGAATCTGGGCTCTGTGGTTCAGAATCTGCCTTCTCTCTGAGAATTGGCTTTAAAAGTTTTTTATTTTATTTTGTTGATCTCAGAGGTTAAAGCGCCTGCCTCCAATGTGGGAGACCCGGGTTCGATCCCTGGGTCGGGAAGATCCCCTGGAGAAGGAAATGGTAACCCACTCCAGTATTCCTGCCTGGAAAATCCCATGGAAGGATCCCTGGTGGGCTACAGTCCATGGGGTTGCAAGAGTCGGACACGACTGAGCGACTTCACTTTCACTGTCAATATAGGAGACGTGGATTTGATCCTTGAGTTGGGACAATCCCTTGCAGATGGAAATGGCAGCCCACTCCAGTATTCTTGCCTGGGAAATCTGATGGACAGAGGAAACAGGCAGGCCACAGTCCGTGGGGTCACAAAGAGTCAGACATGACTTGGTGACTGACACATTCTCCGACAGTTAATGGCTGTTTTGGGGTCTGAGTAATGAAGACCCATCTTAAGTGTGTATTCCTATGCTCAGGATTTTATGAAGCTTCTTTAAACTGCTGTCCCCTGGTTACTCCCAAGACGAACACCCTGAGCCCCCGTCCTCTTATAGGACCGTGTGTCGTTATGACATTCACGGTGGGAATCAGATCCAAGGGCAGGCCTCTCACATTGCTGTTATTAGATGGTACGCGCTCCAGTGCTCGCTGTGGGGGATGCTAACCCCTAAAGGTCTTTTGTTGTTTCCCAGAATTTAAGCTGGGAAGCAGAGTTGCTTGTCTAAGAGCAAAATAAAACTGAATGCCTTGGGAAGGCAGTGCTGAACAGAAATAGATTTTTTTCTTTTCAGAAAAAAAGAACTTAACAACGTGGTTAACAGTTGTAGAGGAACAACTTGAAACTTAAAAATGGAAAGCTACACATTCATTCAAAAGAGAGAGTTAGGGCTGTGCATATTGAAGTGGAGAGATGCCTTTGATCTGTTTTGCAGTGGAAAGCTAAAGGAGTAAGTTATGGAATATAACACTTGGTACGATCCTCTTTATGAAAGCATGCATGCATGCTCGGTAGCTTCAGTCGTGTCCAACTCTCTGCAACGCTATGGACTGTAGTCTGCCAGGCTCCTCCATCCATGGGATTCTCCAGGCAAGAATGCTGAGTGGGTTGCCATGCCCTCCTCCAGGGGATCTTCCTGATCCAGGGACTGAACCCACGTTTCCTGTGTCTTCTGCCTCGGATTCTTTACCACCGAGCCATCCGGGAAGCCCCTTATTAAAACATATACATATATAAATAGAAGGGTAGGCTGATGCCATTTTTTGAATTAGGTTTGTCTGCCTATACCTGAAAACTCATAATCATAGTAACTTACTAAGTAGAAATTTAGTTTTCTTCCATAGAAAATAATTCAAAGTTCGTATAATAGTTCCAAAGTCACCAGGAAAGCAGGTTTCATCTGTGTCTGCTCTGCCATCCTACTAGGGGCTTCCAACCAAAAGGTTACCTCATGGCCCAAAATGGCTGCTGGAGCTCCACGCATCATACCTCTTACACAGAAGTAGGAAGGGCCAGAAATGCAAAACAATTTTAACAGAACACAAAACTTCTTGTATATCCTTGGTCAGTATTTAGCCACCTGGCTTTACTAAGAAGCCTAAAAAATATAGTCCCTCAGGTGGAACATTGCCTGGGATTTTGTTGCTGTTTAATAAAAAGAGAATGGTAGTTGGGTGGTCACTTGCTAGAATGGCCAAATGGCAGCCTCCTGTGCTTCCATGTCATCAGTTGCCTTAAATGCACATTTTAATTTAAACAGTAAAAAAATTAAGGAGTGCATATTTTTAAGTGGTCTCCCCTGGTGGCTCAGTGTACAGATTCTGCCTGCAATGCAAGAGATGCCAGTTCAATCCCTGGATCGGGAAGATTCCCTGGAGAAAGAGACAGCAACCCACTCTAGTATTCTTGCCTGGGAAATCCCATGGACAGAAGAACCTGGAAGGCTACAGTCCATGAGGTTGCAAAGAGTTAGATATGACTTAGCAACTAAACAGCAACAGCAAATATTGTAAATAGAGGGCGATAAAAATGTAAGGCAATGCATGGTGACCGGGAGTCCACGGTTAGCAGCTGAGGGAAATGGCAGTTCTCTGGCTTGGAGGACCCGACTTTCAGAGTCAGAGCATCTTGGCATGTTGAACAGAGCGTCTCGTCATGACCCAGTGCTGGACTCCTAACAGTGTCAGATGAGAACATGTTTAGATTTCAACTCAGTTTAGATTCCATCATTTTTTTTATCTGTACCAAGCCATCTGCAAAGGTAAAATTCTAATGAGAAGTACTAATTCATAGCTGCCACTCAGCTTCCTAAAAACTACTCGAGCATTTGGATGTTCACGGCTGGAACCATAGCTACACAGCTGACCTTGGAGCAACGCAGGTTTGAACTGTGCAGGTCCACTTACATGCAGATGCTTTCTGTGGTAAATACACAGTGTCGCACTACGCGAGCCACAGCCGCTTGGATCCACAGATGCAGAACCCAGGTGTGCGGGGCTTGTAGAATTACACTCTGGTTTTTGACTGGCAGGAGGGTTGAGTCCTCTAACCCCAGAGTTGTTCACGGCTCATCTGTAATAAAAGCACAACAGAGATTAAATGCTTCAGTGAGGGAAGATCGTCTAATGGACAAGAGTGTGGGTTCTTGAATCAGAATTGCTCTTTACTTCTGCTTCAAATATCTTAAACCTCAATTTCTCACCTCTGAAATGGTAATAATAAGACTTTCTCTTTATATCATGGGGCAGTCATAAAAATTTAAGAAGATAAACCTGATCAGGTCATTCAGTTCAGTTCAGTCGCTCAGTCGTGTCCGACTCTTTGTGACCCCATGAATCGCAGCATGCCAGGCCTCCCCGTCCATCACCATCTCCTAGAGTTCACTCAGACTCACATCCATCGAGTTGGTGATGCCATCCAGCCATCTCATCTTCTGTCGTCCCCTCTTCCTCCTTCCCCCAATTCCTCTAAGCATCAGAGTCTTTTCCTATGAGTCAACTCTTCGCATGAGGTGGCCAAAGTACTGGAGTTTCAGCTTTAGCATTATTCCTTCCAAAAAACACCCAGGACTGATCTCCTTTAGAATGGACTGGTTGGATCTCCTTGCAGTCCAAGGGACTGTCAATCAGGTGACTGATCAGGTGACTGGCCATTAGTAAATGCTTAAGGTCAAAGTGATGACATTTTTGTTGCTGGCATGCTGTGTCAAGCGCACTATAGTTACTTTGAATTTTACCCACAAGTCTATAAAGGTGTACTTACTTTATAAAATAACAACTTTGTGGAGACAGTTCATATACCATAAAATTTAAGCTTGTGAAAGTGTACAGTTCCGTGATTTTTGGCGCATGCACAAGGCTGTATGATCACCACCACAATCCAAGTTTAGAACACTTTCTTCTCTCCATAAATAAGTCTCCTACCCAGTGGCAGTCACTCTCAGTTGTCTCTTCCACTCTGCCCCTGGAAACCAGTAATCTACTTTCTTGGACATTTCATGCAAATGAAATTAATGCAATATGTGATCTTTTGTGTCTGGCTTCTTTCACTTAGTAAAATGTTTTCAAGGTTCATCCATGTTGTGACAGATATCGAACTTCTTTCTTTTACTTGGTTGAATAATATTCTGTTGTATAGATATACCACATTTTTTTTCCCTTCAGTTGATGGGCATTTGATGGTTTCTGCCTTTTGACTATTGTGAATAATCTTGCTGTGAACATTTACATGCCAGTGTCTGTGTGGACATATGTGTCCATTTCTTCTTGGTATTCACTTGGCTTTTTCACTTAGCAGTCACTTTTGGTGAAGACAGTCATTTTGGTGGATGTACAGTTGTCTCAGTCTTATTAACAACTGACATTCATGTTTTACCCTACCAATTCCCTAATGGTATTGTAGATGTTTCAAATCTTTGGCTTGCTTTGACAAATAGTGCCACAATGAGTACACAGCCATTATTTCACACATGTAAGCGTATAAGGGTAAAGTAAATCTTTGCAAGTGGAATTGCTGAGTAAAAGGATGTGTACATTTTGGGGAAAGATCTTGCAAAATTGCCCTCCGTGGAGAGTGTCCAAATTGTACTCCCATCTGTTATAAAGACCCTGGGGAAACATTTATCTCTGGACCGAGTGTAAAGAATTGTTCTGACTTTACTCAGCAATTGTTTTGTTTTTGTCTTACAGAGAATGTGACTCATAATTCATCAGGTGTCTAATTTATAACTTGCTTAGAGCCAACTTTGTGGTCCAGCATTATCACTGTGTGAAATTATATTATGGGATTTTATGTTAGTATTTTTATTTTTGCTCATCTTGTAGGATTGGAAAAGCATTACGTTGAATCTTAAAATTCTTATTCGGATGAGTCTTGAACCAGCCTTGATTCTAACTGTAGGATCTCAGAGCTCCAAAAGACTGAAACTGTTACAGATCCTGGCTTCTAAGGCAGGGAAGCTGTTAGATTTTGGATGAGTCTGAGTGGGATCTATTATAGTTAGGACACCTAAGGAAAAGTTGATACAGGGGAGAGAAGTCACCAGCTTTGCCTCATTTCATTACTAATCGGAGTGAGAATGCTGCTCCAGGGTCTTGCAATGTTCAGCAGCTTTCTATGCAGCTTCCTGTTCGCCTTGGGTACAAGAGGCATGAAAGTGGAACCTCTTGCTGCTACATGTTACTGTTGGAGATGAAGTCTTGGGCGAGCTGGTTTCCAGTTAATCTCCAGTGGAAAAGCTCCCCTTTCTTCATGTCCTTTGTGAAAGCAAAAGCTTTTCCAGTAAGACTTAGAGGAGACAAGTTTATAGGAAAGCAAAGTATGAATGCTGGTGGCTACCGTCTTACTTATTCTTTATTTTACTTTATTGAAGTATGATTGATTTATAATATTGTGCTAGTTTCAGACATTCAGCATAGCAATTTGAGTTTTTGACAGATCATATTCCATTATGCTGTGTCCGACTTCAGTCCTGTCAGACTCTTTCTGACCCTGCGGACCGTAGCCCCCAGGCTCCGGTGTCCATGAGATTCTCCAGGCAAGAAGACTGGAATGGGGTGCCATGCCCTCCTCCAGGGGACCTTCCCTACCCAAGGGTCAAACCCGCATCTCTTAAGTCACCTGCACTGGCAGGAGGGTTCTTCACCACTAGCGCCAACTGGGAAGGTCTATATTCCATTATAGGTTATTAAAAGATAATGGGTATAATTCGATTGTATTTTTTCTTGAAGTTAGACATAGATTCATTTCTTTATTTCATTTAGGAACTATTTTGATGTGTGTTCACCACGATCCAATAATTAGAGCAGCAAGCACTGCCCTCTCAGAACTTACAATCTAGAAAAAAAGAGAAAATTACACAGTTACCATGAAGTATAGTTTGTTTATGATGGTGGAAGGTCAAAATGCTCTGGGTGTGTTGCATAAGAGGGGCCTCTGGCAATTGTTTATTGAGTTCCTACAATACAGCCAGCACTGTGCTAGAGCTGAAAATAAAGCAATGACAAACATAGACAAAGTCTCTACTCAAGAGGGTCTGTCGTTGATGAAAGGTTTATTATGTGCCAGCCATTGTTCCAGGGTGCTTTAAATGCAGGAACTCAGTGGATCCTCTGGGATGAGTCCTGTGACAGTTATCCCAAGAAGAAACAGAGGGTTTAACAGCTTGCCCGAAGTCACACAACATGTTCATTTTGCGATCAATCTTTGAGCCTAGGTAGGCTGGCTTTTATCTTCGTGTGCTTTGCTGTGACTCGGCTGCACTGTCTCAGGTGCGGTGCGGGGGTGCCCCTCGGGGCGTCTGCCTCTGCCCCACGGCGTGTGGGCTCAGGAGGGCGGGCTCACTAGTGACAGTGTGCGGGCTTAGTCGCCCCACAGCATGTAGGATCCTAGTTCCCAGACCAGGAATCGAACCCACGTGCCTGGCATTGCAAGGCAATTCGTAACCACTGTACTGCCGGAGAAGTGTCCTGAGGCTGTGCTCCCGACTTCTGCGGCATATGCTTCTTGGCATGGTCTGTATGTATATTGGTTTGATGCTGGGATGACGGGAAGTGACGATTTTCTGGAGGAGTTAACGTGACACGTGGAAGCTAAGGATGGGTGTTGGAGGGCGTGAAATGGGAGGGTTGACACACACAGAGGCGTTCCCCTGAGGTGCCGGCAGGAAGGTGGGGATGGTTCTGGCAAAGAAAGGAGCCCAATAGTGGAGAAGACTGCAGGGTATGTGTCCAGCCTGGGTGCCAACTTGCGAGTCTCCGGCAGACTTGAGGCTTCATGTTCGGGGACTGCCACTGGTCACAGCCTTTGCCCGGTCCTTTGCTTCCTGACTGATCTTGACTGTGCCACTTTTTCGCATGTTTTCCCTACCTTGATCGGCAGTGACTTTTCCAGCAAGGCTCACGTTTGAGCAGGGTGCCAGGAGGCTTGGAGCCCTGCAGTCTGAGTGGCAGCTCCTCTGGCTCTATCCAGCCCTCCTGGCCCAGCACTAATTACTGCCGCCTGACTTCAGAAATCCTTTGAAGTCTGAAACACATCGTCATGGGACTGCAGGCATGTCTCAGCTTGTCAGGATCTGTGTCTACCTGACCCTAACATATCATGTTAACAGGAATGTTTGGGCATCTTGACGTTTGGTTTTCAACGTGACAACGCTTGGTTTCAGAGCACTTTATAATTCATCAAACAGACTTAACTTTGGTCAATGAGTCCTTGTAGATCTGGGATAAAGGCTTTAATTTTGAGAAGGCTGTTTACCTGATGTCTTCTTTTTCTCACCTTGAACACTGTGGACATTTTAGGGCCAGATAACTCCTTTCAGTGGGGGCCAGCCCTGGCACTGTAGATTTTGGCATCTCTGGCCTCTACCCCCAGGCAATGCTCAGCATCTTCCGAGCTGTGCCAAGTGGATTTGTTTCCAGACACGTCACATGTTCCCCGGGGATGCACTTGCTGGAGTTGAGCACCACTGATCTAATCACACCGCTCTAATCGTCACCTACAGGCCTCTGTTGTTCGGATGTAGGTTGGCTTTTTAAACTGGATGGTACAGAGCAAAGGGTCATTTCATGACATTTTAATAATCTGATACTTAGACATTTTCCCCTAACAGTCTGTAATTAAATCAATACGAGCAGGGCTCCCTTGGTGGCTCAGTGATAAAGAATCCGCCTGCCAGTGTAGGAGACCTGGGTTCAGACCTGGATCTGCTTCGTGCCTTGAAGCAAGTAAGCTTTTGCGCTACAACTACTGAGCCTGTGCTCTGGAGCCCGGGAGCCACAGCGAGTGAGGCCTGCACGTCCTAGAGAGCAGCCCTCACTCACGCAGCTGGAGAGAAATCCAAGCAGTGCTGAAGACTCGGCACAGCGAAAAGTAAATAAATTAACTAATTAAAAAAAACTCTCGAAGCAACCAACCAACCAACCAACCAACACATCTTTCTGGTGCAGTCAGTATCACCTCTTCACAACAAGAATAATCTCTGAAAATTTGCCTCTTTGTTGTAAATTGGCCTTGACGAGCTGAAGCAGTTTCCTCTGTGGCCACCCTAGGTTTCCCCCCTTGGATTCCTGGCTGAGACGTTTTTATGTGACTCTTCATCCCTGCCCCTTTCTGGCAACATCTGTTCCAGCTGCGTGTATTTTAAGAGTGCTTTCTCGACCATGGGGTTCCTTTTTCTCCTTCCTTGGAGGGGGACGTTCTGCTTTTCTGCACTGAGCCCTCTCCTGGGACGGCTGTCACTGAGGGCTGTGTACCGTCGTGGGGGAGTTTGGAGACCCAGCCGTGCTGAAATGTGTTGCCTTCTGAAATCATGACAGTGGCTCAGCTTCAGAAGTAGCGTTTCTAATGAAAACTCCCTAATTGGGAATTAAAATTTTTTTTTGTCATGGCAAATGTCTCTCCAGCTTGGTTAGAGCCTGTTTCTAAATATAGGAAAATATTTGCTTTAGTCTCTAGGGAATTATAGTCATCTTGAGGGTCTGTGGTTTTAGAACAAAAACCCGTTGATGTTTAACAACAATGATGTGCCCAATGGGCCCCAGAACCTTTCTGCATGGTATAGATAATGGCATTTTGCAGGATGCACTTTTTAAGGATAAATGTGGTTTTGTAATTGTTTCTTTTCAAAGCATGTTTGTCAGTATAGTTTGAATGTGTGCTCTACATATTTTGAGGTTTCTTAATACTGTCTTGTATAAAGATGTTAAGGCTTTTTTTTGGAAATGTCATGTCCATTCTGAGGTGCTTTGATATTTAAGGGCATTGTATATGAAACTGTGGAATGCTCATGAGTGCTGGGTATGGATTTTCCTATTTTTTAAAATGTGCTCACTCATTTATGCACTCAATTATTTAAAAACAATGAGAGACTATACTCTCTTCAGTTCAGTTCAGTTCAGTCGCTAAGTCATGTCCGACTCTTTGCGACCCCATGAATCGCAGCATGCCAGGCCTCCCTGTCCATCACCAACACCCGGAGTTCACTCAGACTCACCTCCATTGAGTCAGTGATGCCATCCAGCCATCTCATCCTCTGTCATCCCCTGCTCCTCCTGCCCCCAATCCCTCCCAGCATCAAAGTCTTTTCCAATGACTCAACTCTTCACATGAGGTGGCCAAAGTACTGGAGTTTCAACTTCAGCGTCATTCCCTCCAAAGAAATCTCAGGGCTGGTCTCCTTCAGAATGGACTGGTTGGATCTCCTTGCAGTCCAAGGGACTCTCAAGATTCTTCTCCAACATCAATTCTTCAGCGCTCAGCCTTCTTCACAGTCCAACTCTCACACCCATACATGACCACTGGAAAAACCATAGCCTCGTTTAGGTCCTGAGAATTCAAGGTAAGACAAAATATGATTTTTTTTGCTTTTTAGGGAGAAAGGTAAAACATAAATATANCTTCAGCGCTCAGCCTTCTTCACAGTCCAACTCTCACACCCATACATGACCACTGGAAAAACCATAGCCTCGTTTAGGTCCTGAGAATTCAAGGTAAGACAAAATATGATTTTTTTTGCTTTTTAGGGAGAAAGGTAAAACATAAATATACAGACAAATCAGTGAGCAAGATGATTTCAAACCCTGAAGTTGCAAGGAGGGGGAGGAGCGTGCTTTCGATTTTGTAGGTGGGACGTGTTTCTGAGGAGGTGACATCATGGTGGATCGTGAGTATATTCATGGCCTCTGTTACTTCTGGGACCTTTACCTTGAAATCTGACTGTGTCCATCTGCCCTGACTCTGGGCTTGTGAGATGAACTATCAGCAAACTTGCCACAAGCAGAGGCTTGGAAAAATGTTTTACGTGGAGGCTATAAGAATAGTTACTTGCTCCTTCTGGGATAAGTGAATAGACACACTTTCCCCTATTTCCTTTTCTAAGTACAACTATAAACTCTGGACTTTATATATAAATCAAACTAAGAAGACTCTGAAAGGTGGAGAGAGGGCAGATTGGCTAGAGACCTCAGCTTTTTAAAAACCTTTTGACTGTGTCCAGGGCATGTGGGATCTTAGTACCCCAGCCAGGGGTTGACCCACGCCCCCGGCAGTGGAAGCACAGAATCTTAGCCACTGGACCACCAGGGAAATCCCCAGAGGTCTTGGCTTTCGAGGACCGACATAGTGGTCATTTCCATAGGTTTTTGTTTTGTCATATATTCGAAAGTTGTCACTGGAGAAGCCAGCACATCAGAAATGCCAGTGGGTACAGAGGGAANTTGACCTGCATTATGCCTGGTGTGTGTTTTGTACTTAATCAATGTTAGCTACTGGTAGCTGACAGTAACCATTAACAGTGATAGAGAACATGTTCCTTACACTGATGTTCAGGTAGAAACGTCCCTGTGACTGACGAATACACTGATCAGCCGTGCTTCCACAGGTAGCCCGTTGTGACACCTCTGGGTCATTCTTCTCGTATTGTTTTCCCTCCTCCTGCCCCGCTGGAGCATTCCAGTTGCAGCTGAACACTCTTATCAACACTCAGCTATTTCCATTCACTCCACGCTGCTTGGTTTTCTGTCAGGAAAACAGGCATCATATAGTTATGCTGAACAAGGAGAATTGCTGTAAGAACTTTCTATGTATTAAGGAACTAAAAAAGGCAAAAACAAGTAAACAACAACACAAAACCCACAATGATATGATGGAGTCAGCAAACTACCTCTACCTCTACCGCCTCTGGGGTTGGAAAACGGGAAAAGGTAGGATTATCAGATATCACTCTAGCAAAGGGGGCTTACAGAGCTCCCATTGAGACCAGGAAGGTCTGTTTAGTTGTTGCTNTCAGCAAACTACCTCTACCTCTACCGCCTCTGGGGTTGGAAAACGGGAAAAGGTAGGATTATCAGATATCACTCTAGCAAAGGGGGCTTACAGAGCTCCCATTGAGACCAGGAAGGTCTGTTTAGTTGTTGCTCTTGTATCTGAACCCGAAGAAACCCCTGGGGCTGGAACCCAGACCTCGAAGGACACAGTGCCAGCTGATGCCTGGGTCTCTGAGGAAGTGTGGAGTGCAAATGTTGCGGAAGTATTCAAACTGGGTTCAGTGGCCACTACTGGAATGCATTGCTGCTGTCAGGGTGAAGAAGCAAGGCTGCAGTAATGCTGAAAAAACAAGAAGCCAAAACAAAACCAGGAAGCAAAACAGAAAGGGTCAAGTCCTCTCTTCCTGTTCCATAGTCTCCTTCTCAAGCCCTTAACTGGTTGAGCCTAGCAAGGAGCCAGCTGGCCCCGGCAGAAGCGTGGTTTACCGAGTCTCAACTCCAGTGGTTACTAAATGCCTCACGTGAAGCTGAGAGATAATGTCTCAGTAACTGACGTTCATTTACGTTCTATTGTTAGCCTATTCCTCCCAGGCTTGGGAATCCTCGTATGATGGGCGAGTTTCAACTCTTGCATTGTNAACTCCAGTGGTTACTAAATGCCTCACGTGAAGCTGAGAGATAATGTCTCAGTAACTGACGTTCATTTACGTTCTATTGTTAGCCTATTCCTCCCAGGCTTGGGAATCCTCGTATGATGGGCGAGTTTCAACTCTTGCATTGTTTTAGCTTAGGAAACTTCTCTACACAAAGTTCCATCTTAATGTGAATGTTCCAGTACATTTATCCATCAGTAACTTTTCCAAAAACTAATTTAGTGTCTCTCCATGGTTTCTGGAATCATGAAGTGAAAGTGAAGTGTTAGTCACTCAGTTGTGTTCAACTCATTGTGACCCCATCGACTATAGCCCTCCAGGCTCCTCTGGCCATGGAATTCTCCAGGCAAGAATACTGGAGTGGGTAGCCATTCCCTTCTCCAGGGGGTCCTCCTAATCCAGGGGTCAAACCTGGGTCTCTCACACTGCAGGGAGATTCTTTCCTGTCTGAGTGACCAGGGAAGAGTATCACTAATATTGGACTAATATTGGAATAATCTAAGCTGTTATCTTTCTGTATTACACACAAAAAAACTGCCCAATTTACAGCATTCAATGGCGTTTTCTTTCAAGGCCAAGTATGACTCTAAATGAAGGACATTACATGTTATTAAAATGAAACATAAATATTTGTACTATCCCAAGTAAAGTAAAAGGAGAAGTATACCTAAAATTCTACTGAATACCCACAAGGAATGTTTTCCATTTCTGAGATATCATCAGTTTTAATGCAAACTCTCTTCAGTAGTACCAGGAAAGGCACTGAGGCATTTATAACCTCCAGTAATGAGCAAACTTCTATTGATAGCAAAACAAAAAAAGAAATGCCAGAGCTGCCTGACCTTANCCAAGGATGACCTGTTGCTCAGCTGAGCAACACAGAAAACTTTTAGAAAACATCTCTTCTGATATCAGCCAAGAATCACAGAATAGACTGGGCCCCCACCCACCTCCATGCCAGCAAAGGCTGAGCAAGGAGTCTAGACTTCCATCCTTATGAGCTTCTGTGAGTAAAATATTTCCTTCTACCTTCTTAGGTGAAGCACCTGGGCATTGTGAATTAAACTGACACAAAGCGTACAGATTTTATTTATATTTTCATATCGCTAGGGACTAAACAGAAGAGAAAATCCAAAGAAGCAGGCTTGGGCTTTTATTTTAGTTACTCCACTTCCTAAAAGTCCTTTGTTCGTCCCAGCTCAGATTTGTGTTCTGCCTGTTATTTTCCAGGCTGTGCCGATTCATAGCTTCTTTCTCTCCTTTCTGTCCCTTTTTTCTCTTTCTCATGTCTCCCTCTCTCAAAGTATCAAAGAAAGAAGCTAGAAAGAAACCCAAATACTCTGTTACAAAAGAGTTTGGCCATTTCTTTTAAAAAATATTTCTTTATTTTTTGTTATTTGACTGCACTGGGTCTTGGTTGCGGTGTCCTGGATCTTCATGGCGGCGTGCAGGATCCTTCCTGAGGCGCACAGACCCTCTAGCTGCAGCAGGAAGGCTCCGTAGCTGCTGTGCGCTGGCTCAGTTGCCCTGCGGCACGTGGGACCTTAGTTTCCTGACCAGAGATTGAACCCGTGTCCTCCGCCTTGCAAGGAGGATTCCCGACCACCGAACCCCAGGAAAGCTCCTGGCCACTTCTTACGTTGCGTTGACTCTTGATAATACCTGTGCGCTGGAGCTCTCACCTTTGAGCACAGCTGTTTAGAGCATTGCCTCTACATTGAGTGTAGCTTTAGGCTTGGAATCTCATACACCGTTTTACCAGTGAGCTATGAGTTATGGAGACGTGACTAGACAGAGGAAAGGGAATTTGAGCAGCTCGGGGTGGTAAGCTGCGTGAAGATGACTAGAGCATTTTTACTGTAGAAGAGGGTGTTCAGTATGGTTGGCTAAATAGAGTCCTCCGGTGCCATCTCTTGTCTTCCTGGTTTAAGAGAGGGAAGCCCCTTTACACGTGTAAATGCATGTCCCTTAAAAAGAAATCTTTGCCTTACTTTTAGGCAGGAAGAGGGAAGGCAGAGATTGCTCCTGTATCTGCCGTTTCTCGGTTACCTCTGGCTCGGCGTGACCCCGTCAGAGAAGAATCTTACCGTGACAGGGTGCTCTGTGCCCGCTGGTGCCCTGGAAGGCCAGGCGGGGAGCCCCGCCCCGCCCCTCGGGCCGTCCTCAGTTAGCCACGCCCACCGCGGTGTCATGGAGACCGTGGCGGCGTCCCTGCACCAGGCGTCCCTGCACCCCGGCGCACTCGCGAGGTCTCCAGCCCTCTCCCCGCGGGGCTGGTGTCAGGGGTCCGGATCCTCACCTACCGTTCAGCGGCAGGGAGACCGCCCCCCTCAGCCGCAGCGGCGGGATCTCAGGGGCCGGACCTCCCCGCCCCGGCCCGCGGTAATGAAGGCCCCTCAGGGTCAGCGTCCTCCTGCGCGCTCCGTGGAAACGAGCCCAGCTAAGCTGGGGAATCTGAGGCCGCGCAGTCGCAGAGTTTGGGCACCCCAGGCGAGCTCCAGAGCGCCCTGCCGGCCTGCTCACCTGTGCGGGAACCTGCTGAGAGGAGCCGGCTGAGCGAGCAGGGGTGCGAAGTACTGGTCCTCTTGAGCTCCTCATCACGTGCGACCTGGAGGGTGAGAGGAGGCAGCCCCCTGAGCAGCAAGGGGAAGAGCCTTCCAGCAGGTTCCCTCCTCCCTCATTAGAGATGCGGAGCTTGGAGGCTGGGGCTCTAGTGGTGGGCGGGGAGGCCTGGCCAGCGGGCAGCGGGCAGCCTGCGGAGAGCCGAGCTGAGAAACAGGAACTCAGTGTCGGGGATTTTGATGTGGTGCCCACTCACGGACTTTTGGAAGCCACGACGACATCATTTCTTGTTTTAACTTCGCCAAATACTTGTTAGGAACATCCCACCAAACCACGGTGTCCCGCAGATGCAGTCTGTGGCTGCGATGACCACGTGCTGGGCGTTGTGCTCTGGGCGGGGAGACTGAGTCCTCTGTGTCTACCCACGAGGAAGCGAAAACCAGAACTTGCATGATGTTCACAGAGATGTGTACAAATGTTAACCGATTCAGTCCTCATATTAATTATATGTGCTTGGTATTATTATTGTTATTTATCCTCGCTCCACACAAGAGAAAATGACTCTGTCATTTCTTCGGTCCTTGGAACAGGGCCTGGAACATAGTAGATGCTCAGGAAATATTTGTGAAGTTAATGAATAAATGGGCTTCCCTGGCAGCTCAGACAGTAAAGAATCTGCCTGTAGTGCAGGAGACCCACGTTTAATCCCTGGTTTTGGAAGATCCCCCGGAGAAGGGAATGGCTACCCACTCCAGTATTCTTGCCTGGAGAATCCCATGGACAGAAGAGCCTGGTGGGCTAGAGTCCATGGGGTTGCAAAGAGTAGGACACGACTGAGCGGCTTTCACACGCTTCACAGCGAGTAAACGAAGGAGCCAGAACGTGTGTTGTCCTTGTTTGCAGGCAGATCACCTCCTGGCTGGATGGTATGCTTTGCTGACCTCTACAAGGGTCCCCCAGGCAGCAGAAGCATTAACTCATTCTATTCTGCCAAGAAGCCTGTAGGGAAGATGGTGCCATCAGTTTATTTAGAAACTACAATAAAATCTTGTATTTTAGGCTTATGTGTACAATATACACATAGCTGACTAGTCCTCATGTTTAATAATAGAGTGTTTATATATAAAACTTAGGTGTTTAACAGGCACGACAGACTCCTTATATCCACCATCAGATTCTGCATTCTCCCTGCAGATTCTGGTTCCCTCCCAGGCTTGCTTGCTTCGCTAACATAAACTCCATTCTTCTACTCGTTTGAGCTAAAAATCTTGAAATCAGCCCTGGCTCTCCTTACTCCCATCCTCACCTCCAGCCTCATCCGTGAGTCGTGTTGGTTCTGCTCTCAGAATGTATCCTGATGTGGACCCCTTCTCATCTGCTTCCTCGCTTCCATCCCAGCTCAGGGGACCATGAGATTTATTGCAGCAGCAACCTCCTAGCTAGTTTCCTCGATTCTGCCTTCAAGTCCCTGCTGCGTACTAAACATAGACTGAAAGGACTTTCATTCAGAAGCCTTCATTTCACTTCCCATTGCATGCAGAGAACAAGTCAGTGTGTTTGCAGTTAGACCCATACAGCCTCCCCGCCTCCACCAGCCCTGGCTTCTCTGGAATTCCGATGGCTCATGATGCCAGGGCATGTTTCTGTCTGAACGTGCGTCTCCTGCATCGGCAGGCAGATCCTTTCCCCCTGAGCCACCAGGTAAGCCCACGTAGCCGTCACCGCCTGTCCACTGCCAGACGTGCGCTCACACACGTGCCCGTGCGTCTCTCGTCATATCGCGTCTGGAAGCCCGGTGACGGTGGCAGCCTCCTCCACTCTGTCTGCAGCCCTGTCCTTAGTACCTGAACAGCATCTGGCACATGGTAGGCACGCAGTTAAGTGTTTGTTGATGAATTAATGCAGGAGTTCCCCAGCCTCCCCACCGCGGACCAGTATCTTCAGATCAGCCGTAGCATTAGATGAGAAATAAAGTGCTCAATAAATGTAGTGTTCTTGAATCATCCCAAACCAACCCCCTCCACCCTGGCCCATGGAAAAATTCTTTTCCACAAAATGGGTTCCTGGTGCCAAAAAAAGCTGGGGACTGCCGAGTTCATAAGTGATATCAGCCCCCCAGTGTTTTGTTTGAATAGAATGCCCACCCAGTAGTCAAGATTCTCTAGCATTTCTTTAGAGTTGTTTGGCTTTTTTCTTTAAGGCTGCTTAAAAATAGCTGAATGAAGACATGCCACTGTGTATGGCTTCAGGCAGGGCTCCTGTTCCTCACTTCTCCTCCTCCTACTTTGTGGATCTGTGCAGGGACAGAAAGAACTGGGGAGAGGAGGGACGGAGCCATCACTTTTCCCTTTGGCTGTCCACTCTGCGCTGGCCAGTTTTGTCTGACAAGGGAAGGGTTCTCATGTGTGGCCAGAATATTGATTCCATGAGAATTTTTCCAAATAATCTCATATTGCTTATTTGATCACCACTAAAAATATATGTGTATGGTTCTAAGTAGAGGCTATATAAAAGGAGAAATCAACAAAATAAGGCAAAAAAGGTAGGGTGGGGCCAGCTTTTGCAGGTTCTAGAATCTCTTGTTAAGATTTGGGTTTGTACCGCAAAGGCGACAGGCAGCCTCAGAAATGTGTTGAGCAGTGGGTTGATGCGGTCACGTCAGGTTTTTAAGCATCGCTCCAGAGGTACTGCAGGAAATGAACTGGAAAGTGAGGAGTGAAAGCAGGGGAACTCTGAAGCTGGGAGGTGGGGCTCAGATTAGGGAGGTGGTCCCTGCGGGGGAAGGGGAGAAAGATACTCCAGGCTCAGCCAGAAGGTGAAATACACAGGACTCAGGGCCTGAGGGGTTGTGTTAAAAACTAGTTTTCAAAACAGTTAACTGTTCGTATCATGACTCTCATACAGATGTAGAAAGAGCACGAGCTGAAGATTCTAATTAGCTCATTAAGTGAGAGAACAGCACAGAATATTATAACTAGTTCTAAGGGGAAGCCAGCGAGCTCACACAGTTCTATAAGCAGCATAGTGAGATGTGTGCTCCAGAGGAGGCTGGGCTGGCTCCATTACCGGGGCAAGGAAATCAGTGACGCCTCTACTGAAGGGGATAGAATTTGCATCTTTATGGAATAGAATCATTTTACATTTTTATCAGTGATCTACAGTTAGAGTTGTAGACTGTTTACCTCGGAAGCAGACGCAGATGATGCCGGATGTGTGTGTCCTAGGGAATGCAGTTTTCCATTGAAAACGGATGCTTTCCCCCTGAGCTGTTNCCCAGGAATTTTTATTAACTTGGAGCTGCAAGTTAACTCCTTCTCTGAGAGAAATGGTTATGGGGGAGAGGCCCCGGTAAAGTACTCTGGTTTTGGGGTAGATGCTCGGGAACAGGGGATTTCCTGAGGCTTGATTGTGATGCGTATGCCAAACTTCCTTCCTCATGACCTTTGCCATGGGTGGAGTTCCTTACACTGGCCCCCAGCATTCAGTCTTTATTAATAATCTCTCTATGATGTCAAATGTCCTCAGATTGACATTCAAAGTCTTTCCACAAGTTTATCTCAAAATACCCTTGCTGTTTATGTCAAAATGAGGAAAACATGAAAATCTGCTGCTGCAGCCAAAATGATGTATTTATTGGACCCACAAATCACCTCGTCATTTCCAGTTACATGCCTTTGCTCATGTGATTTCTTTCATCTGCAATGACCTTTGTCTTCGTATATGCAAAATCTTTCCACTTCAATTTCTATCTTTCTTCAAAGCTAACTATGATCATGTATATATATATATATATTTGCTATGCTATGCTATGCTAAATCGCTTCAATCGTGTCCGACTCTGTGCGAGCTCAGAGATGGCAGCCCACTAGGCTCCTCTGTNCTCCCTGACCCCCAAATCTCCCCTGGAAACAGGTAGGCTGCCCACCCCCAGGGGACCCCGCCCAGGGGGCTGAGAGAGTGGGGATGGCTCCCCAGATGCTCTCTTCACCCCCCAGCAGGCAGGGATGCTGAGACGACGGTGGCGGGGGTGGAGCCAGGAGAGGGCGGCTGAGGACAGCTGCTGAGTGGAGGCAGTGAGGGCCCGTGCGGCCCCCGGCCACCCCTAACAACCAGCCCGCAGCACAGGGAGCCGCGGGTGAGGGACCCAGGGTCGTCGCTCCGCCTGCCACGGCGCTGGCCCTGCCTGACTGGCGCCGAGTCCTCCAAGCACTAGTTTTAACCGATCTTTTTTCTGCAAGAAGCTCCGAAGCTCCCGGAGGCGCGGGGGCGGCTTCCCCTTGACTTGCGTCTCTTAGAGGATGCGGCTGGCTAAAAATAACTGGAATTACTGTGCGCCCGCCCCCGGCGTGGAGGAGGGGCCCGGGGCCTGCGGGGGCGGGAGCCTGGAGGGGATGGAGCTGCAGCCGGGAGGGGGTCCCCTGTGAGGAGGGGAAAGCGGGGCTGACAGGTGGGAAGGGGTGCCGGGGGCTGAAGGGAACGGCCCTGTCTCACCCACTTCTCTTCAGGCCGGCTCCGGAGCAGAGCTGGGGGTGAAAGCTGGCCCTCATCTCGGGCCGCGCNGGGAGGGGGTCCCCTGTGAGGAGGGGAAAGCGGGGCTGACAGGTGGGAAGGGGTGCCGGGGGCTGAAGGGAACGGCCCTGTCTCACCCACTTCTCTTCAGGCCGGCTCCGGAGCAGAGCTGGGGGTGAAAGCTGGCCCTCATCTCGGGCCGCGCACCGCGTAGGGAGCCAGTCTGGCTGGGTAGTAGCAGCGGGCTGCTTCCAGCAGGAAGTCTGTGTTTGAAGGAGACCTCCCTTCCACTCAGGTCAGCGCTATTGAATGCAAGCAATGACAGCAGGGGGCGCTCCTGGTTTCCGCTCGCCTTGCCTGTGGCGGACGCGGAGCCCCAGATCCTTAACCAAAAGCTGGGTGCAACTGCAGCATGAAGCACTAGACACCCGGGCAAGCCGAGGCCCCCTCTCGCAGCCCCGCCTCCTCCGTCTGTCTGCAGAGGCCGCATCAGGCCTCCCCCCTGAGCCCCTGGGTACAGGGCTGAGACAGCCCACGTGTGACCACCCCTCAGAGCAGGCTGGGGGCTGTGATAGAATCCAGGAGGCCCTAAGCCAGCAGGACCTGCGGTCCCCACATGAAGGGGGCCTGGTCAGGGAGAGTGGGGGCTCCAGTGCCCTTGGGACAGGGGATGTCACCGTGAGGCCCAGGAAGCAGCCTGAGTCCGCTGCACAGTGGGCTGCCAGCCCTGCTGGCCTCCTGATGCTGCTCTCTGCCCTCCCCAGCTTTGTACCCCAGGGCCGAGGCAGAGCACAGGAGGCTCAGTGGCAGGGCCAGCGTCTCAGGAGAGGGGACGGCGTGGCTGGCCCTGTGCACACACAGACCCGGCAGAGGCAGTGGGGGACACACTGGTGGGGGACCAGTCAGCCCTGCAGGAGGAGTGGGCTGGGACCTCTGGGCGCTGGGTGGGGGTCCTTCATGCTCTGTATCTCAGCTTCCTTATCCGTAGAGGTGGTGGTTGGATGCCCTGGCAGTCCCCTTAGATGGAGAGAGAAGGAGCCAAAGTGGAGCAGGGAAACGAGCAACTACCCCTGCCCGCCTCTCACCTCTCAGCACTCACGGGGCTGTGCAACGTTCTGTCCTAAAGTCACCCTCACTTTGCACACAAGGAAACCAAGGCTCGGAAAGAAGAAGTGACTCACCCGAGGCCCTAGAGCTTGTACATGATGAAGCGGACCTTTATTTATTTGGTTGCGCGAGGTAGTAGATGTGGCACGTGGGATCTTTAGTTACGGCAAGTGGCATCTAGTTTCCTGACCAGGGATAGAACCCAGGGCCCCCTGCATTGGGAGCACGGAGTCTTAGCCATTGGACCACACAACTGGACCTTTGAACCCAGGACTGTCCAGCTACACGGTCTGTTTTCTGATTTCATCTTGTTCTGAACATGGAGCCAGATGCACTTGTGAGGTTGAGTCGAAGTGGGGTGCACGGGTGTGGATCCAGAAACGAGACGCAGTGTCATGTAGCTGTGGACCCATACCCCGACCCACGCATCCCCTACCCCTCTAGGGTTGGCTCAGGTCACAGGGCACCTTATTCCAGGGGACCAGTGTGCCTGGGAAGTGTCTGTGTGTGCACGGGGGGTCGGGGAGAAGAGGGAGTGTATACCCTGGCGGAATGGGAACATTATCATCAACAATATTGATAATACAACCCAGCCCCCAGGATGTTTTTAGCAGCTCTGAGGAGAAGCTAAGAACATCACAAACATCCAGTAACAGGAGAATTAAGAAATCAACGGCACCTCCCGCAGCAGCAGGGGTGAACCCGAAAGCGTAATGTAGAGGGAAGAACACACTGCAGGAACTACACTCAGTTCAAAGCCGTTTTATCAAGGCCTCCGCCAGAGTGAACCACACTGTACTGTCTTAGACGTTCAAATGCGTATGATCGCGCTCTTACAAAAGAGCAAAAGCGATAAGCCAGCATTCTTGGTACGCTGGGGGAGGGAGGAGTCAGGGAGGGGTGTCACACCCAGGGAGAGTCCCCCGATGAAATCTGTCGCTGGCTCACAGGGTGCTGTTTGTGGTGCTGGGGGCAGGGTAGGTGGGCACAAGCAAGACAGACATGAACCCCAGGTCTCACGGCGTTTACAGTCTCGCGAAGCGCACTTTGATCCTACTCTTTTGTTGCATGGTAGGTCACCAGCGTCCATTAGGTTGTTATGTATTGTCACAGACATTCCTTTGTGGTTGTTGTTCAATCACTAAGTCGTGTCTGACTCTTTGCGACCCCACGGACTGCAGCATGCCAGGCTTCCCTGTCCTTCACTTTCTCCTGGAGTTTGCTCAAACTCATGTCCATTGAGTCAATGATGTCATCCAAGCATCTCATCC
>SJYV01032010.1:0-22876 GCA_006410875.1 Neotragus pygmaeus | reverse complement strand
TGTAGTGCGATTCATGGGATTGCAAAGAGTCGGTGGAAGCCTGGGTTCGGGGTGGGGCGGAGCGGGAGGGGCTGAGGCTCCCCAGAGTGCTCACTCCCTCTAAGACTATTAAACGCCTCAGGGAGACTCAGCATCCTGGCTTCCACCCACTGGTTTCCTCCCTGGGGCTCCCGGGCCCCAGGATGTGGCAAGCCTGCGCCCCCTGCCGGTCAGCGAAGCATCTGCAAGAAACAGTGTCAGCATCAGCCATCCTGAGCAGTCACCAGCTCTGGAACTAGCCCCCTGAAGAGTTCTCACAGAGCTCTGAGCATCTGAGGAACGCTTGGATTCACCTCCCTGGGGTAGACAACTGAACTGGTTGGAACAGGATCTCCTGGACACTGGTGGAAATGTAAATATGCATATGTATCAAGAACCTTCAAATTTTTGATTAAGCCTCACCTCCTCCAGGAAGACTTCCATAACCACACCTTTCAACATCCCAGTGTAATTTGTATTTCTCTTTTCCATGTAGCATTTTTGCTTGTCTCTGACTCAGATGAATAAGAAAAGTAACTTTATTTTGCTCTAATTGTTTACATTTTCATTTTGAATTCCAACTTCACCAACTATTTGTAGTAACTTGACTTTAATTATTTCAGGCTTTCTCTGTGCCCTGTCTTTGGGATTACGTCCTGGAGGCAGGTGGAGGGAAGAAGGAATGTTTGTGAAGCCAAGACAGGCAATGCACAGTTACCAGGCTGCCTCGATTAAGATCTTGACCTTGATCTCAGGGATCTGCCTCGATTAAGACCTTGATCTCAGGGGGCCCTCAGCTTGAAGTGGGGCTTCGGCTCCCAGCCAGAAATTGAGGTGGGGTCACGGCAGTGAGAGCACCCAATCTAGCCTTTAGACCAGGGGACAGTGACAAGGCCCTGGCCCCTTGGCTTTGCAGAAAAAGAATTCTCACAAAGATGGAAAGTAGTGAAACAAGTAAATTATTTATTAGGAGGAAAAAAAAAAAAAGAGTACAGCAGGCCTGAGTCACGCCCTGGAGGTAGCTTGAATTACTTTTATGGGCCATTTCTTCTGGGTTTCCTTTGGCCAACCACTTTTATTTGCCTAGTTAAGAGTCAGTATTTGGTATAGCTCAGGATCTTCCCATGTGTGCACAAACATCTCTTAGCCATGATGAATTCTACTGAAGAGGCCTATGGGTAGCTTGGCATCACTTAGCATCATTCCTCTTTGACTGCTAAGGAGTCTTTCTGTGCATGTGTAGTCGCGGAGGTCTCCAAACTTCGAGAAGAAGGAGTATATAGTCTCATCTTATATCTGGGCAGGGCTAAGCCTCCTCTCTTAATTTTCTTGCTATTCTTGGCTTTAGTATTGGTCGAGAATCTCCAATAGCCTTACCATGGGTGGGGGAGGGGGCATCTACCTCCTGCCTCAGTCTGTCCTTGCAGACAGCACTCAGGGAGTCCCCACCAAGAGGCCCCACATTCCCGCTGGCTGACTTCTTCCCTGGTTACATTTAGATTCTGTCTGTGGCCCCATCACTTTCCAGGGGCACCAGGTTTTCTGCAAGGACAGCTAAGGAAAGAGAAAGCTCAGCTCTTTCCCACTCCTTCCCTCCCCACATTCAGTACCTCCCAGGTTATGAGGGCCCCACCTGGTCCTGCCACACTCCAGGGCTCAGCTTGGAAGCCAGGCCCAGGGTCTACCTTGCACCTGCCCCCCCTCCTACCTGGGCCTCGCCCGGCCCAGGGAATCATCTCCCATTCCCGGCGGTTTCCTCCCAGATTTTTGTCCACAGTCAGTGACTATCTTCCCTTAACAGTCAGGGAGAACGCCTGCTTTTATTCTGCTTTCTGCTCTGTGCATCTTCCTGTCTTCCCAGACAGGAAGTGGAGGGGTGGAAGGGTGGGTGCATAGCGGCTAAATGGGGAGAAGAAAGGAAGGAGAGAAAAGGAGGGGGTGGAAGAGAAAGCTTTTCTGTTTCCAAAACAGCACCCCCATTCCTGCCCTCCTCACCCATCCTCACCCCTCCGGCCGGGGGCTGGAATGGAGGGGGCAGTCGGAACTTTCCCTCCCAGAGGGAAGAGGAGGCACTGAGGGGTGGGGGCAACGCATGCCACCAGGAATGATCAGCCAGCCAGAAAAAGCAAGGAGCGAGCGTGAAGGGCAGAGAGAAAAAGCTGCCAGGAGCTGGGGACCTGCGTTCAGTGAGACCTTGAACATAGTGCTTCAGCCCTACTCGGGGCCAGGTCTGACCACTGAGTCCAGGAGGCCGGAGACAGAAAAAGTTCTCATCTTTGCAGCTGACCTTGTCCCATGAGACTTGGCTCAGTGGTAGTGTGAGGTAAGCAAGCACTGAACCTTGCTAGAAGTCTCATTTCGTCTGAAAAGGAAAGATCAGAATCTCCGCAGTGCGTGTGGTTGAGAGGATTAAGTAGGACAGATGATCAGGGACCACAGGCTACCTGCTGGCAGATGGAGATGTGCACCCTGTCAGGTGGACAAGCCATGGTTTAGATGTCTGGGGACGCCCGGGGCCAGTGCAGGGAAACACTGGACCCTGCGATGTGTCACTTTGGAAGCCTGCAGACTCCCGCACAGCCAGGCCCCTCCTGTCCCCTCACTCTTTCCCATCTCGGGTGGCCTCAGCCTGCAGTGGCTTGAAAGCAGGGCTTTGGTTCTCAGTCAGAGATTGAGGTCAGGTCATGGCAGGGAGAGTACCAGTGGTCAGTGACAAGGGCCTGGCCCTTTGACTTTGCAGAAAGAATTCCCACAAGGACAGAAAGTAGTGAAGCAAGTTAAGTTTTTATTAGGAGGAAAAAGAGGACAGTACTTGTTGAGAGACACATATATGATCGAGCTCAGAGAGAGTTGTGCCTTCATGGTAGTTTGAATCACTTATATGCAGCATTTCTTCTGGGTTTCCTTTGGCCAATCATTTTGATTTTCCTGGTTCTGAATCAGTATTTGGTTTATCTCAGGATCCTCCCATGTGTGCGTGCATATATCTCTGTCAAGATGGATTTCACTGAAGAGGCCTATGGGTAGTTGACATCACTTACTATGGGGTGGCGCCCCCTCCCTTTTTGACTTCCAAGAAACTTTCTGGTTGGGACGGTTTCCTTGACTTTGAAAATGAGAACTATGTGGTTTCTTATCTTTTACCTAGACTGGGCCCAGGAAAAAAAATCAAGAGAAAATCCTCTCTTGATTTTCCTGGCTATTGATATTTTGGAATTTCTGTCCACAGGGAAGAAACTCAAATAGCTTTCCCTGGGGTGGGTGTGGGTGTCCATCTCCCTCCTGCATCACTTCCCTGGCCGGTGTCCCCATCTCCTAAGGTCAGGTCAGCAGAAACATGGAGCCACCAGCAGCTTCTTTCCCCCACTGCTGTTCATTCAGAATTTCCAGATTCTCTCCTGCAGTGTAGCAATGCTGGGTGCTTGCGTATGGGGAATGAAACAGACACACCAGGAGGAGAGGACCAGGAGATTGCCTTTAGAGGAGCCCCCCAGGATGGCAGGGGAGAGAAGGGAACTGCAGCGAGTGGCAGGGGACAGAGAGCAGGCCTAAAGAAGTGGATGCTGGGTTGGGGGGCTCCGGGCAGAGCAAAACCCCCTGGAGATGAAGACCAGGCTGGGGTTCCATAGAGCTGGCAGGCCAAAGCCAGGTCAGGGGATGCAGCCAGGGCAGAGCCCCTCTGTGACCTCAGTCCCTTCAAGGCTGTGGTTCCCTGTTTTGACCTCAACCACTGTCCACCCAGCCACACGCTCCCAGGACACTGTCCCCATCCAGGCTGTCCTGCTCCTGCATTTCTCCACTGCCTGACTCTAGCTAGGCCCTGTAGGATGCTCTATGGACCTGGGGATGAGATGGTTGAGGCCTGAGCCTGCCCTCAGACTCAAGGCACCTGAGTCTGAGGGCAAACACACATCTTGTTTGCCAAAACAACAATGCTGCAGTCAGAGGTTTCAGGCCAGGCTGGGGTATTGTAAGAAGATGTGGTTGCAGAGCCTGCTCCCCATTATAAACCAGGAGATGAAGCTCCCCGAGGTCCCGGGCTGGTTGAGGACTCAAAACACATTGCATGTGTGACTGAGGCCACTGTCCCTCTGTTATATCTCATGCGAACCCTGGATCTCAAGACCCACCCTCTTCTCAGGTAAAAGGTTGAGTGTGTACAAGTTACTTATTACAGTGTGTGAAATTAAAAAACAATGGATGTTAAAGAGAAAATAATGGATATGAAAGTGCATCTTACAAATCTGGTCTTTTCCCCAGAGCCATGCATACGACTGTGCCCAGGAGGTGCTCAGTAAATGCTTTTGGGTCGCATGGCCCTCAGCCCTCCCCTTGGGGGCTTCTTCCAGCCTCTCCACTTTTGCCCTGCCCCACCCCTTCATCTAGAGGCTGCCAGGTGCTCAGCCAGGTGGCCAAGAGGCAAGAAGGCCCACCCCATCCGCCCGGCGTTCACAGCCCAGTTGGGAGAGGCTGACGAGAGACTAGACTGAGATGTGGTGTGAACAGCACACGGAGTGCGCCAGGCTGCCATGGGAACAGGGGGGNACTGAACGACTGAACTGAACTGTTAAACGATTTCCAGAGGGATTGCAACATTTACACTCACATGAGAACGTTTGAGGATTACAGATTATTTCCACTTTTACTAACATCTAGATATTGTCAGTATTTTTATTTTAGCCATTGTACTAGTTATGGATTTAAAGTTAATTATAATCCCTAAAATATATACATTGAAGCCATAATGTCCAAGCTGCCTGTTTTGGAGATAAGGCCTTTATGGGAGAATTAGATTAAACGAGGTCATAAATATGGGGTCTTTATCTAGATAGAACTGATGTTCTTAAAAGAAAGTGATACCATAACTTTCTTTTTCCATAAGTTCCAAGGAAATTTCATATGAGAAATACAATGAGAATTTGGCCATTTGTGAGGCATAAAGGGAGCTCTTCACGTCAGTTCAGTTCAGTTCTGTTGCTTGATCATATCTGACTATTTGCGACCCCATGGACTGGAGCACACCAGGACTTCCTGTCCATTACCAACTCCCAGAGTTTACACAAACTCATGTCCATTGAGTTCGGTGATGACATCCAACAACCTCATCCTCTGTCATCCACTTACCCTCCTGCCCTCAATCTTTCACAGAAGCACGACTTTTCAAATGAGTCAGCTCTTTGCATCAGGTGGCCAAAGTATTGGAGTTTCAGTTTCAACATCAGTCCTTCCAAAGAACACTCAGGATTGATCTACTTTAGGATGGACTTGTTGCATCTTCTTGCTGTCCAAGGCTCTCTAGAGTCTTCTCCAACATCACAGTTCAAAAGCATCAATTCTTCAGTGCTCAGCTTTCTTTACCGTTCAACTCTCACACCTGTACATGATTACTGGAAAAACTATAGCTTGGATTAGATGGACCTATGTTGGCAAAGTAATGTCTCTGCTTTTTAATATGCTGTCCTGGTTGGTGATAACTTTCCTTCAATGGAGTAAATGTCTTTTAATTTTATAGCTTCAGTAACCACCTGCAGTGGTTTTCAGTTCAGTTCAGTCACTCAGTCGTGTCCGACTCTTTGTGACCCCATGAATTGCAGCATGCCAGGCCTCTCTGTCCATCACCAACTCCCGGAGTTCACTCAGACTCACATCCATCGAGTCAGTGATGCCATCCAGCCATCTCATCCTCTGTCATCCCCTTCTTCTCCTGACCTCAATCCCTCCCAGCATCAGAGTTTTTCCAATGAGTCAACTCTTCACATGAGGTAGACAAAGTACTGGAGTTTCAGCNGTATGGATGTGAGAGTTGGACTGTGAAGAAAGTCGAGTGCTGAAGAATTGATGCTTTTGAACTGTGGTGTTGGAGAAGACTCTTGAGAGTCCCTTGGACTGCAAGGAGATCCAACCAGTCCATTCTGAAGGGGATCATCCCTGGGATTTCTTTGGAAGGAATGATGCTAAAGCTGAAACTCCAGTACTTTGGCCACCTCATGTGAAGAGTTGACTCATTGGGAAAGACTTTGAGGCTGGGAGGGATTGGGGGTAGGAGGAGAAGGCGATGATAGAGGATGAGATGGCTGGATGGCATCACTGACTTGATGGACGTGAGTCCGAGTGAACTCTAGGTGTTGGTGATGGACAGGGAGGCCTGGCACCCTGCAATTCATGGGGTCGCAAAGAGATGGACACGACTGAGCAACTGAACTAAACTGAACTGAATCACTACATTGGCTTTCATTACAATGCAATTTTAACTATCAGGAGGACTCTTTTTTCCTGATAATTCTTTGCATGTTTTCCAGATAATCAAGATAAATATCCACACAGTGTCAGAAAATTAGGCTTTCCTTATTTACTAGCTTTTTAATGCAAAGACAAAAAGTAAACAATAACAACAAAAAACAAACACACAGAGGACCTTGAATGAGATAGTAAGATCTCATAATCTCTGGGCATGTGACTTCTACAGGCTTACTTATCAATTCCCCACCTATTCTTTTTCTTATGACAGAGAATTTGGAACCACTATAAAAGTGTTAAGGTTTGTAGGGGGGGGACTTGAAGATGGCCCCGGCAGTCCTCACCTCCAGGGTCCAGGCTCACACGCAATCCTCTCCTCTTGAATTGGGCTGATCTGTGACATGCTGTTAAATACCTGAATATGGTAAAGTTGAAGGGATGCCAATTCCATGATTGTGTTATGTAAGACTGTGACACACAACACACCCACCCACACACACACACACACACATACATACACACCCCACACCACATCTTCTTTATCCATTCATCTGTTGACAGGCACTTAGGCTGTTTCCATAACCGGCTCTTAAAAAAGGCTGCTTCACTCTCATTTTTGAAATATACCTTTGATGAATACAGGATACATCTTTTTCATTTTTTTTCTCTATAAACTCTGAATGTGCTAGACCACTGTATTTCAACTTCCACTGCTTCTGATTAGAAGTCAGCTACTGTTTTATCACAGTTTTTTTGTAAATGATAAATCATTTTTTCCCCCTCTTGCTTCTTTCAAGACTTTCTCCTTGACTTTGACTTTCAGCATTTTTACCATGATGTGTTGATCATTTGGACCTCCTTGAATTTATTCTGCTTCAAATCTACTCAGGTTCATTTATTCTACTGGGTTAATGGATGTATGCATCAACGTTTTGCAATAAATTTGGAGAGCTTTTAGTCATTATTTCTTCAAATATATATATTTTTGTTATTTCACTCTCTGTTCCTGGAACTACCATTACATACATACATGCATGTTGTACATGCATGGTGTCACATTTTTCTATGGCTGTCTTCATGTATCTTCATTCATTTTCTTCCTCTCTTCTTCATCTTGCATAAGCTCTATCAATCAGTCATCAAGTTCTTAAAGTTTGATAATTTTTCCATTGGTTCAAAATGGTTATTGAGCCCCTGTAATGACTGGTTCCAAATAGGAAAAGAAGTACGTCAAGGCTGCATATTGTTACCCTGCTTATTTAATTTATATGTAGAGTACATCATGAGAAACACTGGACTGGAAGAAACACAGGTTGGAATCAAGATTGCCAGGAGAAATATCAATCACCTCAGATATGCAGATGACACCACCCTTATGGCAGAAAGTGAAGAGGAACTAAAAAGCCTCTTGATGACAGTGACAGAGGAGAGTGAAAAGTAGAGTTAAAGCTCAACATTCAGAAAATGAAGATCATGGCATCTGGTCCCATCACTTCATGGGAAATAGATGGGGAAACAGTGGAAACAGTGTCAGACTTTATTTTTTTGGGCTCCAAAATCACTGCAGATGGTGACTGCAGCCATGAAATTAGAAGACGCTTACTCCTTGGAAGAAAAGTTATGACCAACCTAGACAGCATATTCGAAAGCAGAGACATTACTTTGCCGACTAAGGTCCANGTGGAAACAGTGTCAGACTTTGTTTTTTTGGGCTCCAAAATCACTGCAGATGGTGACTGCAGCCATGAAATTAGAAGACGCTTACTCCTTGGAAGAAAAGTTATGACCAACCTAGATAGCATATTAAAAAGCAGAGACATTACTTTGCCGACTAAGATCCATCTAGTCAAGGCTATGATTTTTCCTGTGGTCATGTTGGTTTATAGTTTCTGGTCTTACATTTAGATCTTTAATCCATTTTGAGTTTATTTTTTTCTGTATGGTGTTAGAAAGTGTTCTAGTTTCATTCTTTTACAGGTGGTTAACCAGTTTTTCCAGCATCACTTGTTAAAGAGATTGTTTTTTCTCCACTGTGTATTCTTGCCTACTTTGTCAAAGATAAGGTGTCCATAGGTGCATGGATTTATCTCTGGGCTTTCTATTTTGTTCCATTGATCTGTGATCTTGAGTTTCAAGCCAACTTTTTCACTCACCTGTTACACTTTCATTAAGAGGTTCTTTAATTCTTCTTTTTTTCTGCTGTAAGGGTGGTGGCATCTGTGTATCTGAAGTTATTGATATTTCTCCCAGTAATCTTGATTCCAACTTGTGCTNTGATCTTGAGTTTCAAGCCAACTTTTTCACTCACCTGTTACACTTTCATTAAGAGGTTCTTTAATTCTTCTTTTTTTCTGCTGTAAGGGTGGTGGCATCTGTGTATCTGAAGTTATTGATATTTCTCCCAGTAATCTTGATTCCAACTTGTGCTTTATCAAGTCTGGCATTTCACATGATGTACTCTGCATAGAAGTTAAATAAGCAAGGTGACAATATACAGCCTTGATGTAATCCTTTCCTGATTTGGAACCAGTCTGTTACTCCATGTCCAGTTCTAACTATTGCTTTTTGACCTGTATACAGATTTCTCAGGAGGCAGGACAGGTGGTGTGGTATTCCCATCTCTTTAAGAATTTTCCACAGTTTACTGTGAGCCACACAGTCAAATGCTTTGGCATAGTCAATAATGCAGAAGTAAATGTTTTTCTGGAACTCTATTGCTTTTTCAATGATCCAGCAGATGTTGGCAATTTGATCTCAGGTTCCTCTGCCTTTTCTAAAACCAGCTTGAANGTCTCTGCTTTTGAATATGCTGTCTAGCCCCAGCTGGCTGGGCGCTTGGCTCCAGCCCTCTCCGGGCGGGCAAACCCTCTGAGTTCGAGAACGCACCGGCTGCCTCAGTCCTGTAGACAAGGCCCAGCCTGACAGATGAAATCTTTATTATGATGATTTTTATTTGGGGGCGTGCGTGTCTGCGGTGCACATCTGGGGCCGAGGCGGCAGCAGCTGAAATCCCCGCGAAGGAGGCTCATGAATATTCGGCTTCGGTGCCCGCCGCACTTTGCAGTCATCGATTATTTATACGGGTAAGAACGAAAGCTTCATAAATAATGAAAGCGCCGGCGTCCCAGCTGCATCCTCCACTTCCCTCCGCCCGGACCAGGTGAGGAGGAGACAGCTCTGCGGTAGATCGGCATTCCCGTGGGGACGGTGTCTGCGTCCCCAAATTCCCCTCTCACATCAGAATCCAGTCCTTCTGGGCAGGAGGCACGTGTGTGCACACGTGTATTCTCACTCGCACACGCCGGGAAGGGGGTCTGCACACACAGGGCTGGGCAGGTTGTCTACACTGCAGACTCTATCAGAGGCTCCAACCGACAGAGACAAAAAGCCTTGCTTTATCTTATGCACCGAGCTGGGAAAACATCAGACACATCTCGCTCAGTTCAGTTCCAGTCTCATCTCTGGGGCTGTTGTACCAGTGTCCCAGTGTCTGATTCAGGAGGGGAGACTGTTTTCATGAAGTGCTTCCCCTTGTGACCCCTTTGGATACCCAGCTGCTCTTTACAGAGATGAATCCTTTACCGAGGTGAATCCTTCCATTCCCCTTGGCCTCTAGACTCTGTACAATGCAGGCTGCTTCTGTGTCTTTGGGGTGGACGTGTGGCAAGTACGCAGATGTACCCACACCAGGTGGAAGCCCCGCACCCTCCCAGTGGAAGCAAAGACCTAGACCCATTTCCTAACCACCAAGCAAACCGTTGACAACAGTTTTGACCCCAAAGTTCTTCTGTTTTCCAATCTTCTCATTGCCCTATTGCCTACCTTTCAGCCACTGCTATAGCAGCTGTGATTAGTGAAGGCCACTTTGCAAAGATGCTATGTGAAAGTGAAAGTCGCTCAGTCTCGTGTCCGACTCTTTGAGACTCCATGGACTATACAGTCCATGGAATTCTCCAGGCCAGAATACTGGAGTGGGTAGCCTTTCCCTTCTCCAGGGCATCTTCCCAACCCAGGGATCAAACCCAGGTCTCCCTCATTGCAGGCGAATTCTTCACTAGCTGAGCCACATGGGAAGACCAAGAACACTGGAGTGGGTAGCCTACCCCTTCTCCAGAGCATCTTCCCAACCCAGAAATCAAACCAGGGTCTCCTGCATTGCAGGCAGATTCTTTACCAACTGAGCTATCAGGGAAGCCTGAGGTTAAATAATTTGCCCAAAGTTGCAGAGCTGTGAGTAGAAGAGCCTTGGCCTGTCCAGAAGTCCCCTTTTCTACACTGCTTTGCAATTAAGAAACAGTCTGTTGTGCTCTGTGATGACCTAGAGGGGTGGGATTTGGATGGGGTGAGACGATGCTCAAGAGGGAGGGGATGTATGTGTACACATAGGTGATCTACATTGTTGTACAGCAGAAACTAATAGAACATTGCAGAACAATTATCCTCCAATTTATAAACGAAAAAAGAGATTCTTCTTTGGCTGTTGGGTCTGCCCTGAGTGGACACCCACATCTTGAAGGGGTACATGTTTTCTCTCTGACCACTGAAAGATGAAAGTGTGTGGACTCTACTGATTAGGACATTGAACTCTTGATATTATATAAATGTTGAATAAAAGAGAAGCTAAATATGACAAGCTTCCTTATCCCTGGTTGAACAGGATCATTACAGGGAGCTTTCAAGAATTTTTTAAATCGAACTTTTAATAGAATTGTAGATTTTGACATAATTGTAGACTCACAGGCAGTTGTAAGAAGTAAGATTGAGAGACCCTATGTGTTCTTCTCTCTGTTTCTCTCAAGTGTAAACATCTTTCAAAACTATAGTATAATATCATGCCAGGAAATTGACATGAATGTAATCTACCAGTATTACTCAGATTTCATTGGTTTTATAGACTAGTTTGTGTGTGTGTGTGTTTATATAATTTTATCATATGTGTGGAATTTGTGTGTCTATATCTTGTCAAGATGTTCCATTAGCATGAGATTCCTCCTGTTTATAACCACATATACCCCAGGCTCATCACCTCCACACCCCAACCTTATCTCTGACCCCTGGCAACCACTGATCTGTTCGCCATCTCTATAATTTTATCATCTTGAGAATGTTAAATAAGCAGAATTGTACAGTATAAAATCTCTTGGGATTGACTTTTTTCACTAAGCATATATTTCCTGAAAATTCATCCTAGTTGTTGCCTATATCACTAGTTCATTCTTTTTTCTTGCTGGGCAATATTCCATGGTATGGATGGACCACAAGTTTTTTTGTAACCATTCACCCATTGAGGTATATCTGGGTGGTTTATAGTTTGGGGATATTACAATTAGAGCTGTTATTGGAGAGCTTTTGAAAAAATACTCAGCCAAACAGACCCCTCTCTTGGAGGTTCTGACTCAATGATGGTAGGTCTAGGGGGCCTAGGGTTGTGTAAAACTGTCTGTGCTACTTCAGATTTNGGTTTATAGTTTGGGGATATTACAATTAGAGCTGTTATTGGAGAGCTTTTGAAAAAATACTCAGCCAAACAGACCCCTCTCTTGGAGGTTCTGACTCAATGATGGTAGGTCTAGGGGGCCTAGGGTTGTGTAAAACTGTCTGTGCTACTTCAGATTTTTCCAGTAATACTTTTATGTTCTTTGTATATGAATAGAGTAGGGATGGGTCGGGGAGAATGTTCTGGTCTGGATTTTGGAAAATGTGTGTCCCACCACTCTCTCTCTTTGGACTATACCTTTTATCTTGTCGTTGTTCAGTCGTGAAGTTGTGTCCAACTCTTTGCAACCCCATGGACTAATGCCAGGCTTCCCTGTCCTCCACTATCTCCCAGAGTTTGCTCAAATTCATGTCCATTGAGTCAGTGGTATTTCTAACCATCTCATTCCCTGCTGCCCCTTTCCTTTTGCCTTCAATCTTTCCCAGCATCAGGCTCTTTTCCAGTGAGTCAGCTCTTTGCATCTGGTGGCCAAAGGACTGGAGCTTCAGCATCAGTCCTTCCAATGAATACTCAGGGTTAATTTCCTTTAGGATTGACTGTTTGAGCTCATTATGGCCTCACTGCAGACTCTGTTTGTCCATCTGCAAATTGGGAACCGTGATTCACTCCTGTAGCTATCTAAGATAGAAGAAAGCAATTGTGGCTATGAGATTCTTGGGGTTCCTCCAGCAGGGAAACCAGGGATCAGCCTAAGGAGGGTGGTGAGTTTTTGTTTCTTAGCTTCCTGTGAGTTGGAAAGGATGAATGCATCCAGGAGCAGTTGGTCACTGCTTCCTGTCCTCCTCTGCAGCCCACACAGCAGACACTGCTCAGATGTGAGCTTGTCATGCAGAGCTCAGGGTCCAGCCTCTGTCCCTGTATCTTAGAGAAAAGAACTGATGAGGCCAAATTGTACACCCCCACCCCTATTCTTGCCCTCCTCCCCACTGGACGGCCCCTTGCCTTAATTCTCTCACTCCCCTAGGCACTCCCTCAGGAAAGGAAGTCAGACCCTCTCTGTTTCCAGACCAAGGCTGGCATTATTTAATGCCAAATCAGTAAAAGTGTCAGCGGCTTGTAGGTGAACTGCTAAGAGGAATGATTCATAACCCCATGCCAGGCACCAAGTATTCCCGCCCCCCATCTTCACGCCCCACCCCTCGAGAGAAAGGAGATAAATTACTGTCATTGCCTTTTATGGTACACATAATCGGGTGGCAACCTGGAGACTCAACTCATCTCAAAGTCATTTACNTCCCGCCCCCCATCTTCACGCCCCCCCCCTCGAGAGAAAGGAGATAAATTACTGTCATTGCCTTTTATGGTACACATAATCGGGTGGCAACCTGGAGACTCAACTCATCTCAAAGTCATTTACAGTGAATTATTCATTTCGCTGAAGAAGTCTGCAGCTGGAGGGGGAAGTAGCCTCTTTACACTCTGGCTTTGGGATGCTCTCTCCATACTAGCCCTGGAAGATCTGGGTTCCCCTTGGCTACCTCTGGACCTCAGAGTCCTGAGTGCAGTGAGGAGGGCAGAGAAGGGCATCTGAGCTGCAGGGACCCACTTACCTAATCTACTCCCAGAGGATACAGTTGGATGGAGCCTGATGTATCTGTCTCAACTTCTGCTCAGAGGGGACCACAGGCTCTTGTTCACATCCCTGCTGTCTTCCTTTCTTCCTTCCCCCTTTCCCTCCCTCCCTCTTCTTTACTTCCTCCTATAAACATTTATGAAGTCTTTACTGACATGTGTCCTATCAGTCAGGAAGTGGTAGGGTAGTGGTAGGCAGTAGCAAACGTCCCCTAATTTCAGTGATCGCCAGACATGTTTCTCATGCACGTTCCTAGCCATCACAGGCCATCCCTGGGTTCTGCTGTATGTGATCTTCAATCTAGGAATCAGGATGGTGGCTGCTGCTGCTGCTAAGTCGCTCCAGTTGTGCCCGGCTCTGTGTTACCCCGCAGATGGCAGCCCACCAGGCTCTTCTGTCCCTGGGATTCTCCAGGCAAGAGTACTGGAGTGGGTTGCCATNATCTAGGAATCAGGATGGTGGCTGCTGCTGCTGCTAAGTCGCTCCAGTTGTGCCCGGCTCTGTGTTACCCCGCAGATGGCAGCCCACCAGGCTCTTCTGTCCCTGGGATTCTCCAGGCAAGAGTACTGGAGTGGGTTGCCATTTCCTTCTCCACAGGATGGTGGAGCAGCCACTGTCTTGAACATTACTGTCACACATGTGCCTGCTAAATTGCTTCAGTTGTGTCTGACTCTGTGCGATGCTATGGGCTTACAGCTTGTCAGGCTCCTCTGTCCATGAGATTCTCCGGGCAAGAACACTGGAGTGGGTTCCATGCTCTGTCTCCTGAAGCTTCAGAAATAACAGATGTCACTTCTGTTTCATGGGCCAAAGCAAGTCACGTGGCCACATAGAAACTCAAGTGGGTAGGAAAGTATCACCTTACCACATGCCCTGAAGGAGGGGACAAGGAATATTTGTGACCATCCCTGATGATGGTCTCACAGGTGCTGCATCAGGCCTGGAAGATAACAAAGAAAGAGGGGTGGTCTTCTCTCTTCGTGAAATCACAGTCTAGAGCAAAGGGCAAGGGGATGAGGCAGAGGCACAGTCGATGGTGATCCAGGGGGCTCAGTGCCAGGAAAGAGGTCTTCTTGGAATGCATGGGAGGCAAGATGATGTGGGATCTGGCTTCCAGGGGTGACCCCTTGGGGTGCTTTGATTGTGGACAAGGGGATTCATTTCTCTGTGCCTCAGTTTCCTCCTCCTTCCTTTGGGGGTGATGGTGGTGACACAGTAGCGCCTGATACACAGGGCGGCTGTGAGAGATGCATGAGGTAGTGTCTGTAGAAGCCTTTGCTATGAATTCATTTACACTTTTAAAATAATAACAACACAGAGTTGTTTCTCACAGGTACATTTAGTTCCCGAGCACGGCCCCCACCTTCCGTGCCTCTCCATCAAGGTTTTACCTGGTCAGTGTGGCTTGCTGGGACTCTCCAAGGAGCTGCCCTCAACTCTATGGAGATAGCAATTACCCTGGAAAAATCCCGGTGTGGGCTGGGGCTGGGGCTGGGAGCTGCCCCCTGGCACAAGGGGCTTCAGGCTGGAAAGACCTGCCCCAAGGCCCAGCCAGAGCTTCTTCTGAGCTCCAGATCTTGGGACATTCATTCATTTATTTGACACATACGTACTGAGTGTGGCCTCTGCAGGCATTGTGCTGGGGTTGAGGAGACAGTAAATAAGACAGTCCAGCTCCCCATCCTCACGGTGCTAGCATCCCAGCAGGGGCAGAGGGCGTTTTTGGAGTGGATGCTGTTGGCTGATCCTCTGGGATCCTGGTGACTGCTCCTGTGTGTGCAGCTCTCGGCTTCTGGGCGCTTTGCTTCTACTGCCGCTGTAACTCTCCGCANGCAGGGTGACAATATACAGCCTTGATGTACTCCTTTTCCTATTTGGAACCAGTCTGTTGTTCCATGTCCAGTTCTAACTGTTGCTTCTTGACCTGCATATAGGTTTCTTAAGAGGCAGGTTAGGTGGTCTGGTATTCCCATCTCTTTCAGAATTTTCCACAGTTTATTGTGATCCACACAGTCAAAGGCTTTGGCATAGTCAATAAAGCAGAAATAGATGTTTTCCTGGAACTCTCTTGCTTTTTCCATGATCCAGAGGATGTTGGCAATTTGATCTCTGGTTCCTCTTACTCAGTGAGAAAGAGGATAATTAAGTTCTATCTCTTGGAGTGGCAAATATCCACATATATTATTTAGATTTTTTTGTAAGGAAGTTACCCCTCATCCCTATTATTTATTTACTCATTCACTTAATTATATCATTATAAACTCATGTATTATTTGTGCAGTTTTGATATGTTTCCATCCTTTTCTGTTGCACTTTCTTACTTTCTGCGCACTACAAAATACTCCACTCTCGTCTTGTAGTTTCTCTATCCCAGCTCTAGAGTTAACTGTTTCCTCAAGGATCCTTGCTTCATTGAGTCAGAGAATAGTATTTAGAAATAAATATCTGAATAAGGAATGTGTCCCATTGTTAGTGGTGTTACTGTTTTAAGGCTCGAGAGGTATTCTTTAAATTTTTATTTCAAGGTTCTGTGTATTTCAGAGGGAGACTGAAAAATTGACTATTAGCCAGTTATGTGAAAGAGTTCTGCTAGAAGTGTGATTCATGAACCGTCAATATCGGCATCACATGGTGTTTGTTAGAACTGCAGATCTTGAGCCTCATCCCAGACCTACTAAATCAGAAACTGTGTTGGACCCAAGACTCTGTGTTTTAATAAGCACTGTAGGTGATTTTTCACATATTGAAATTTGAGAACAAAGGATAGACGGAGTAGTGGCATGAGTTAATTGCTATTGTATTTTGTACTCCAGTTCCTCCTCTAGGGGGTGCTCCAGACAACTGCCAAGTTAGATGGCTTCTTAATCCAGCTATGATCTCAGTCCTTGGATTCCTACCATTCTGATGATAAGGACACATCATACAAGCAAGAATACACAGGCTAGACAAAAGAAGTAAAAACAAGACCAAAAGAGTCAATAGTCAATGAAATATTAGTAAACCAAATCCAGCAGCACATACAGAGGTCTACGTACCGTGACAATTATCCCGAGAATGCAAGGTTGGTTTCTGCCCCAGCTCTGGTGTCTGATCTTCCTCTAGCCCTAACCCAGCACCAGGTTTTAAATCTTGTTTTCCTAACACAGCTGGCAGCAGTTGCCTTCATAATTCCTGGGCTTCCTCTCTAATGACACTCCCTTCCACATAACCACTCTCAGCTTAAAGGTACCAGGCGTCACCATCTGTGAGATAGGCCTATTCAATATGCATTTTTCCACACGTTGGAGGTCAGGTTTTGTTTTGTTTTGTTTTGCTAATTGCATGCCAAGCTGTCACCTAGAGCTTAGTGAAGGGTATGAACATACCCATAAATTGTCCAATATTGAAAGGTGATTTTGATATTCCTATCAGGAGCCTCTTTATGCTCAAATGAGCATGCAGTATTTTGCAAAGGTAAGCATTCTGAGGAAGCTGTTAATTATTTGAAACAAGGATGCTTGTGTGACTGCAAACAGCAATGAATAAATCCCCTGAGTAGCTCAGACAGGACATGATTTTATAGTTACTGGGGGTGGGGCGGGGGAGGAACTCACTTGGGAAGTATTTAAAAAGTAAGAGGGACCCACTTAATTGTTTCACAATTCAAAAGTGCTCACAGGGACAGAGATGAGGTTCAAAGGGAACCCTAGGATTTTTGGGTCCCTGATAGGGGCAGAGTTCTCCCTGGGCAACACTGTTGTTATTGAGGAGTAAGGGTGGTGTCATGAGGGCAACACTGAGTCACAAGTTGAACTCTTAAAATACTGAATTAAGGAAATTCTGCTGAGGTATGGGAGAAGGGGATCCTTAATCTCAGGTCTGCTTCCTCTTACTGGTCTCACTACTTCTTACAGGTGGATCTGCAAGTGGTTTTTACTCAAGGTCAAGCCCGTCCCAAATTCTGAGCCAATCTCAACAGGCAAAGGCAGGGCATTCATCTTTTTGTCCTTTCATTTATTAGCACATGAATGGTGATAGGTATTGTTCAAGGAATGAAGGGATAAGAGAATATAAAAGGCATGGTCCCTCCCTCAGAGTTAATTCACTGCTTGGAGATGGACGCATAAATAACCCTAATCTTCAATTTGTTCTTCCAGGCCCCGCCCTGCCCCAATTAGTCTCTGCCTGACTCTGGCTTAGCTCAACAAATCCAGCCCTACAAGCTCCCCATCCTAGCCCCACACTGCCAGGAAGTGTTAGTGCCTTGTGCTAGCTCCCAAGTTATGTGATGGTCTCACCAACAGGAGGGTGAATAAAGCGGAATATTGGAGGAAAAGGAGGCAGGACTAGTGAGAAAGCAAGGTTGTCAAGGCCAGTCACAGTTGCAGGACAGAAATTACATTTGATAGGACAAAGGAGAAAGAGGGCAAAGCCGGAGGTCAGTTCACACTTGCATCTTCATTATCTAAAACTTTAAATTTCAACTTTGTCGATAAAAATGCCGTCTGGGGACTTCCCTGGTGGTCCAGTGATGAATAATCCATCTGCCAACGCGGTGGACATTGGTTCAGTCCTTAGTCCAAGAAGATCCCACATGTTGTGAGGCAACTAAGCCTGTGCTCCATAGCTGCTGAACCTGCCCTGCAGAGGCTGCGTGCCACAACTCCTGAAGACTGTGCACCCAGAGGCCCTGCTCCTCAACAAGAGAAGCCACCACAATGAGACAACTGCGTATTGCAACTAGAGGAAGCCCACGCCTGGCAATGAAGGCCTAGTCACCCCCCCAAAAAAAAGATAAATAAGGAGTTTTGCGTGATGCCCAACATTGTATAGAAGTGAGGACTGCGGATGTGATGTCAAGCCAACCTGAAGTCAAGCTAGTATTCCTCTTACACTCAGGTAAAAGGGACCCCTGTCAGGACCCCCACCTGCAGAAGAACCTAGCCTTCCCCCACACACATATACACAAACACTTTACAGTGACTTTGTTAAAACTTTCTAAGTGCTTCTCTGGTGCTCAGGACCAGGCAGAGCTGGCAGTGCTGTCCTGGTGGATGCCTTGACCTCAGATGGGACTTCCATAGACCCTGGCCTTGTTTTTCCCCTTGGAAGCTCTCTGACCTTCCACCCATGCCTGGAGTTGACCAGATGTCCCCTTTTTCCTTTCCAAGAGAGCAGCCTGGCAGTCCAATTACTTCTGCTGGGCTGGCATGGCATTTCTTTTGCATGAGATATAGCTGCCCAAACAGTACTGACATGCTGAATGTGATACTCCCACAAATGTACCACTAAGAATGAGTTCCTGGCCCTGGGCTACTGATGTCCACTGTTGTCCCTCAGGGTTGAGTTGTGTGTGTGTGTGTGCACTTAGGGTCACTTATCCATGTTCTGACCATGATACTGGCTTTAGGCTACCAACTCAAAGATAGTGCACACTCCCCTCAAACTACACACCAGTTGAATCAACAGTCTTCCCAGATGGTCATGCTTATCTCCTCTGGGGCTTTTGAAATCAGCTAGCAGCTCTGCAAGGTCAATGGACCTTCTGATCGATTATGTCCTCTCTAGTCAACATGATGACGTATGCAACCCTTGGTCGGTCATGAACTGAATTGGACCATGCGGACATTCCTACGCAGAAGAGACTGTTTGTTCTTACTTTGCCATGGACACCTCATCTATCTTAGGTAAGACTTTCTTGGTTTTATGATTCATTTTCAGTTCTAGTCCATCCATTTGAACTAGAGGGTTCAGGGAAAGAGAGAGAAAGAGATTAAAATGACCTGAAGGAATTAAGGTTGGGGGAGAGTGAATGGATTCAGTAAGAAAACAGTTAAGGAACCAAATTTGTTCTCTTTGGAGAAGAAACAGTAAATGGATGGTTTAATTGTTGACTTCAAGTATGAGCAGTGATTTAATGCAAAGAATAAAGACAAATTATTCTTTATGTCTGAAAAGACTAACGAGAGGGGATGAAATTAAATTAGAGCAGGAGAGATTTCAGAATGACAAAGGGTAATCAGAAAAATTCTCCCCATCCCCGGGGAACATTTGGAGGAAATCAGACAACCATTCATTCAACTTATGATCTCCTGATAATTTTCAGGGTTTTTTTGCAGGGGGTATGAGGGGGAAGTTGGAGGATAGGGAAAGAGTGCAGGTTTGGTCCCAGTTGTTTTTTATCCAGGTGTTCAGCCTCAGCTCTTGTGTAAAGAGTTTAGCTGCTGTCGTGAAGAGATTATGTGTATGTGGTGGTGGCCAGATAGAACCTGGAACGTTTACGAAAGAGAAGGAAGCTTGGTATAGCTGGAGAATAATACTGCCAAGAGATGGGACAGAGAGGAGAGCTGGGGTCATGTTACCATGTGACTTCTGAGCCCTTCAGGGAGATTCACCTTTATTCTCAGAGCAAGGAAGAAGAGCTGGGGACTTCCCTGGTGGTCCACTGGTTAAGACTCTGTGCTCCCAATGCAGGGGACACGGGTTTGATCGCTGGTTGGGGAACTAAGATCTTGCAGGCCACAAGGCAGAGCCAAAAAAGAAAAAAGGCCACAAGGCAGAGCCAAAAAAGAAAAAAAAATTTTGGAGGGTTTTAAGCAGGAAAATGACATCTCAGATTTGACCTTTGAAAGATGATTCTGGCTGAAATTTGAGGAGTAGATTGGCAGGACTTGTTATGAAGGCAGGAAGGCTAGTTAGGAACGATTCTGGTGAGATCATGGTGACCTGACCCAAGATGGTAGCAGGAGAAATAAAGATAAGGGGTGGTTGGCAGAGGTGTCTTGCGGGTGGAATGAACAGAGTTTGTGACTTACTGTATAAAGCTCCAGATGAGGGGTAGAGATGGTGATGGAGGGGAAGACTCAATGGAGGCGTCTATCCTTTTTTCTTCAACAACGTAATGGGGGTATCCTAGCTTCCTAGGATTACCTTTACAAAGTACTACAAACTGTGTGGCTTAAAACAGTGGACATTTATCATTTCAGATTTCTGGAGGTCAGAAGTCTCCAATCAAATATTGGCAGTGCTGTGCACCTTCTGAAGGCTTCTCTCGTAGCTTCTGGTAGCCTCAGGTGTTCCCTGGCTTGTAGATGACTTTTCACATGGTATTCTTACAGTACTCATATCTTTGTCCAAAGTTCCCCTTTTTATAAGGACATCAGTTATACCAGAGTTCAGTTCAGTTCAGTCACTCAGTCCTGTCTTACTCTTTGCGACCCCATGAATCGCAGCATGCCAGGCCTCCCTGTCTATCACCAACTCCGGGAGTTCACTCAGACTCATGTTCATCGAGTCCGTGATGCCATCCAGCCATCTCATCCTCTGTTGTCCCCTTCTCCTGCTGCCTGCCCCCAATCCCTCCCAGCATCAGAGTCTTTTCCAATGAGTCAGCTCTTTGCATGAGGTGGCCAAAGTACTGGAGTTTCAGCTTCAGCATCATTCCCTCCAAAGAAATCCCAGGGCTGATTTCCTTTAGAATGGACTGGTTGGATCTCCTTGCAGTCCAAGGGACTCTCAAGAGACTTCTCCAATATCACACTTCAAAAGCATCAATTCTTCGGTGCTCAGCTTTCTTCACAGTCCAACTCTCACATCCATACATGACCATTGGAGAAACCATAGATTTGACTAGACGGACCTTAGTCGGCAAAGTAATGTCTCTGCTTTTGAATGTGCTATCTAGGTTGGTCAAAACTTCTTCCAAGGAGTAAGCGTCTTTTAATTTCATGGCTGCACTCACCATCTGCAGTGATTTTGGGGCCCCAAAAAATAAAGTCTGACACTGTTTCCACTGGTTCCCCATCTATTTCCCATGANAGGTCTGCTCCAGCGCGGCTCTGGGAACACAGCGAGCGCTCCTGGCAGCTCTTGAGCAGAGCTCCCTCTGGAACTGGAGCCAGCACCAGAGCCTGCGGGAGGACGAGCCCCGGCCGAGGGCTCCAGGGCAGCACCAGAGCTCCAGCCGACTCCCAGCAGCCCGAGTGCGGTGATCTCTGGAGCCAGGCCCCCCGGAGCTCCAGACTCAGGGTCACTTCCCGCACGGGCTCCAGCATTGACCCACTCCCAGACACAGTTCTGTTAGCACCTCCACGGCTCGAGCCAGCGCTGGCTCCACAGCCAGACGGGCTCCCACACCAGTACCAGCTGCCACCCCAGCGCCGCTCCCGGGCAGGCTGGTGCTGTCCCCCAAGCCGGAGCCAGCCTGGACCTCAGCCAGCGTGCCGCCTCGACACAGAGGCAGCTCTCACCAGCTCCTGCACCAGCCCCAGTGATAGTCCTAGTGCCCATTTAGAAGGAGAACCAGCGCAGGGCCAAGTCGCAGGGCCAGTGTGAGGTTCCCAGGAGGCAGCGGCTCCAGCACCGGCTCCAGCATTGGCTTCGGAGGTAGAGCCGGCACCAGGTTCAGAGCTAGAGCCGGCTCCAGTCACGGCTCTAGGGCCGGCTCGGCTGCCAGAAGCCAGTGTCGGCCTGGGAGAAGGCACTCTGGCACCCACACCAGAGCTAGGCCCAGCCCTGGCCCCAGTGTGATGCCATTTCAGGCACAGAGACAGCTCTATCCTTGGCTCCTGGGCCGGACTCCACGCCTGCTGGGGGCCAGCGTCTGCCCTGACAGCGATTCCAGAGGCAGATCCAGTGCCAGAGCTACGGCCGGCTCCACCACCATCAGGCTGAGGGCCAGTTACGGAGCGAGAGCCAGGGCTGGCTATGCAGCCGGGGGCACAGAGACCAGCCCCAGCCCCGGACGAGCGTCAGCGTGAGCCCCAGGCCAGCCCCACTCCAGCACCAGGGACAGCTGCCCCCCGCCGCCACCCTCCACCGAGGCAGAGCCGCCGACTGCAGCGGCTGCAGCACCAGCTGCAGGGCCAGGGCCCCACATCTCGGAGGCAGACCCGGCTAGCGCGCCTCCCCTGGGGCCGGAGCGGAGTCCACACCACTGCCAGTTCTAGGAGCAGAGCCCCTTTGAACCCGAGTCAGCTCTGTCCCAGCTTCAGATCAGCTCTAGCACTGGGCGGGCCCAGCTAGGGGCCAAGGGGCGAGACGGTCCCTTCCGGGCAGGTCCCTCGCAGGTCCCTTCATCACCTCCTCTCCCAACACCTCCTCCTCCTCCTCCCTGAGGTCTCAGCCCTCGGGGCCTCTTTTCCTCAGCTCTGCTTTCCCAAGCAAGGCTCAAAGTGGGCAGAGACTGCCAATGTTGGAAACTGCAGCCGCTACTGTAAAAACTGCATGTTTTGACCCAGAAAATCCACCTCATAGGTTCTTCCTGAAGTAGTGATTTATAGGCACAGATGTTCCCTTCAGCACGATTCTGAGAATGAAAAATGGCAAATGGCCCACGTCCCACAGTAGGGGCTCTTCGGAAATTCTGATTTGGGGCCCCAGAGAATGTGGAGGAGGAACAGGACTGGTCAGAGTCCAGCTGGGAGAACCACGTTTCAGAAGGGTACACGCCCCTGGGGTCCTCCCCCCCGACACCCTAAGTGCACAGGCACACGTGTGCACACGCATCACGCGAGGAGCCCTGTGGGTGAGCTCCCAGGGGTCGCTCTGCAGGTCAAGGGATGCGCCTGTGG
>SJYV01032009.1:0-14822 GCA_006410875.1 Neotragus pygmaeus | reverse complement strand
TCACTTCCACTGTATAATCATAAGGGATTTGATTTAGGTCATACCTGAATGGTCTAGCAGTTTTCCCTACTTTCTTCAGTTTAAGTCTGAATTTGGCAATAAGGAGTTCATGATCTGAGCCACAGTCAGCTCCTGGTCTTGTTTTTGTTGACAGTATAGAGCTTCTCCAACTTTGGCTGCATAGAATATAATCAATCTGATTTCAGTGTTGACCATCTGGTGATGTCCATGTGTAGAGTCTTCTCTTGTGTTGTTGGAAGAGGGTGTTTGCTATGACCAGTGCATTTTCTTGGCAAAACTCTATTAGTCTTTGCCCTGCTTCATTCCGTATTCCAAGGCCAAATTTGCCTGTTACTCCAGGTGTTTCTTGACTTCCTACTTTAGCATTCCAGTCCCCTATAATGAAAAGGACATCTTTTTTGGGTGTTAGTAGTTGTATTCAATTAGACACTACACATAAAGTGCTTAGAATAATGTCTGGTGAATAAGTGCTTAGTAAATATTAGTTGATATTATTAATGTGACAGGTATTTCAAGGATGATCACTACATTATGAAAAAAACTGGTACTTAGAACTATCAGAAGAACAATAACAGTAATTGACAAATCCAAACTTAAGATTTAAAGAAAACCTTTCTTGCCCTTCATCAGAAGCTCTTAGGACATATTATTAAGCTTTGTAACACTGAATCTATTTTGTTACAAAGAGCTTAAGGGTCATGGTGTTGGGAATTAGAACCAGCCCTTCATTGACTCTTTCTCAGCATCTAAATTGCTCTCTATATAGTGTATGTGTGTATATATATATATATATTACACTAAAATTTTTCCAAATTTGGCTTCTCACCATTGGAGTGTTTGACCCTAAGTCTCATGTCCCCTCTCCCAGACAAAAGACCTGAGACTTAACCAGGGGTAATATTTTAAAACATCTAACTATCTTTGGTCTCAGCAGGAGGTGAATCTGGAAGGCCCCTTGCATGTGAGTCATTTCCCCATAGTTCCTAGATCGTAGGGAGGCATGGCAGGAGCCTAGGGAGGGGGAGGCTCAAGTGACCAGGGCCAAAGGAGTACTTGAGAGGCTTGTGTGTATTAAGCCGCTTCAGTCATGCCCGACTCTTTGTGACTGTACGTACTGTGGCCTGCCAAGTTCTGTCCATGGAGTTATCCAGGCAAGAATACTGGAGTGAGTTGCCATTTCTTTCTCCAGGGGAATCTTCCCAATGCAGGGATCAAACCCACATCTCTTACATCTCCTGCATTGGCAGGTGGGTTCTTTACCATTAGTGCCACGTTGGGTGGTTGGGGCAGTGCTATTTACAAGCCAGTACAGAAATATTTTAACCCTAGAGAATTTTAATCACAGTGCATACCAGCTGTATATCAGTCCTGGGCCTAGGAGAATACTCTTAGCCATCTATTCTGTGTCCACCCCTAGCACTGACATAGAGAATTTTTGAATTCCTTGAGATCCTCTTGTCAAATATAATTAGGCATACAGATAGTACTATGTTGTTGTTCAGTCCCTCAGTTGTGTCTGACTCTTTGTGAACCCATGGACTGCAGCACACCAGGCCTCCCTGCTCCTCACCATCTCCCAGAGTTTGCCCAAGTTCATGTCCATTGCATCAGTGATGCCATCTAGCCATCTCATTCTCTGACACCCTCTTCTCGTTCTGCTTATAGATAGTACTATGTGTGCTGTATGCTGTGCTTAGTTGCTTAGTCATGTCCAACTCTTTATGACCACAAGGACTGTAGCCCACCAGGCTCCTCTGTCAATGGGGATTCTCCAGGCAAGAATACTGGAGTGAGTAGCTATTCCCTTCTCCAGGGGATCTTCCAAACCCACGGATCAAAGCCAGCTCTCCTGCATTGCAGATGGTTTCTTTACCATCTGAGCCACCAGGGAAGCCATAGATAGTACTATAGTATTGCAAAAAGATGGTTTAAATCAGTCTCTAAAATCTTCTACCACTGACCTTTGAAAAGTGTGCTGATAGCACTACTGAAAGTATTAATCATTCAGTCCTGTCCAACTCTTTGAGACCCCATGGCCTGTGGCCTGCCAGGCTCCTCTGTCAATGGGGATTCTCCAGGCAAGAATACTAGAGTGGGTAGCTATTCCCTTCTCCAGGGGATCTTCCCAATCCAGGGATCATACTCTGAGGTCTCCTACATTGCAGGCAGATTCTTTACTGTCTGAGCCACCAAGGAAGCTTTGAATAAATTGTAATCCAGTAATACCTGTCTTCTTCACCTCATCCTAAGTCATGCTGTTCTGTTGCTGCTTCATTTATACTGGCTGAACAAGAGGTGCAGGCTAAACCACCAAAAAAAGCTTTCCAAAGTATGGCAAGGAAAACAAATAAGAACAAGAAAAAGAGAACAAACATGTATTATTTTATCTAATAACTTTATTTAAAAGCTGCCCTGAAGTACCAACTTTTCAAAGGAAGTATTTGTTTCAAGTTGTTTTAAGATTAGCCATATGTTTGATATAAGGAGACGGGGCAATTAATTGCTTTTAATTCTTATGGACCAGAGTTCAGAATTCCTATGTGATTCTCCAGAAAGACATTTGCTTTTCTACTTACCTTTGACGCTGTGCATAGGCTATCCCCCCTCTCTCAGTAGCTTCTCTAGTGGAGAGACACTGCTTCAGACAGTATGGTGTAATGGAAAGCCCATGAGACACACCTGGCTTCAGACCCCAGGACTGCTCTGATGAGCTATGTGACCTTGGGCAAGGTACTTTGCCTTACCGATTTGTAATTTCTTCATTTGTAAAAAATGAAATAATACTACTCATTTGTCAGGTTTTTTTTTGAAACTTAGATGAGATGACGTATATATATAGTGTGTTAAGCACATGTGTTTGTGCTAGTTGCTCAGTCCTGTCCAACTCTTTGCAACCCCATGGACTGTATCCCACCAGGCCCCTCTGTCATTGGGGATTCCCCAGTCAAGTACACTGGAGTAGGTTGCCATGCCCTCCTCCAGGGGATCTTCCCAACCCAGGGATCGAACATGTATTTCCTGTATCTCCTGCATTGCAGGGAGATTCTTTACTCGCTGAGCCATCATAGTAGATGTTTTTGAAATTACAATACCAGATGTTGAGTTGTATTTCCTCCTTGTTCATTTCAAAGGTATTGAAAATGTCCTGTGAAAGTGGAACCTAAGGTTTAAGGAAGACTGAAAATATCGTATTGAAATGAGGAACCACAAATATGCCCAATTCACTGCAAAGAAACAATCTGAGTTTGTGAAGCAGAGACTTTCTTGGCAGATTCTAAATGGTACCACCTTTTATTTTCATGCATAAAATCTGAACCAGTATCTAAACATTCCAAACATATTTTTCTTATTTGAGTAAAAGGAGATTCTTTATGAACTGAATACTTTAGGAGAACAGCCAAACTATTGGTTGCACAAATTTCAGAGAGCATAGTCCTCAACATAGCTCTATAAGCACCATCTCAGTTCCAGGATATTCAGTAGATGGTCTCAACAGAACACGTTGTTTTGCTCACTGCCTCTATCTCAGTGATAAAGATGAATTTCAGCAATAAGGCAGATTATACAATGAATTGGAGGTATTCCATTTTGAAACTATGTAGTATTTGGAGCTACTTAGTATAGTTTCTCCTCTAGGTACCAGGAAACCAGTGTTCAGCACTTTTCAACCTAGCAGGCTTGATCCTATCCATCACACTACAATGACAGTTGACCAACATCCATTATCTCACTTTGGTATATCTCTGCCTATTTGGGCTTCTCTGAGTCCTAGGTAGCCCAAGGATAGAGTTACCCACAGTACTGTGCTACTGCCTCACATCTGCTCATGAGAGGTCATAGTTAAATTTTCAGGAATTTTGCAAGGAAGTGGTTAAACTCAGTCATCGTTAAAAATTATATAAATTTACATTTAGAGAACGGGCTTTCCAAATGGCACAGTGGTAAAGAATCCACCTGCCAATGCAGGAGACAAAAGAGACGTGGGTTTGATCCCTGGGTCAGGAAGATTCCCCTGGAATAGGAAAGGGCAATCCACTCCAGTATTCTTGCCTGGAGAATCCCATGTACAGAGAAGCCTGGCGGGCTACAGTCCATGGGGTTGAGTCACAAAGAGTCGGTCATGACTGAGTGACTGAGCAAGCATGTACATTTAAAGAAGGGTAATAAATTCTCATTATTCATTAATTATTTTACTATATTTTTTATGATCTGTGATTTCAAAGTTATTTATATCTGTTGTATCTGTATGGTGGATATACAATATCATAGTATACCATAGAACATCTCTTCTCAACTCTGCATTCAGTCACGTCACATTGGTAGCTTCAATTTGGCCATGGTGGGAGTACTTCAGTTCAGTCGCTCAGACTGTTTCTAGCCTCGCAGACTGCAGCATGCCAGTATTCCCTGTCCTTCACCATCTCCCAGAATTTGCTCAAATTCACATCCATTGAGTCAGTGATGCCATCTAACCATCTCATTCTCTGTCATTCCCTTCTCCTGCCTTCAATCTTTCCCAGCATCAGGGTCTTTTCTAATGAGTCGGCTCTTCTCATCAAGAGGCCAAAGTATTGGAGCTTCGGCATATGCTACAAATTAAGGTATTCCTCTCCCATCCCCCCACTCCTGATAACTAGTTGTTAAATATTTACCAGCATACCACTGGGCTTACCTCCCTTAAATCTCTAGGGAATCTGATGGCCATCATCTCAAGTGGAACACTAAGACCTCTCTCAATATCTCTGAACCCCAAACTGAATCTCCTTGTACAGTCTTGTAATTTGTTGTTACTCCTCACTGCCTTCTTCTCATTCTCATCCTTCTCCCTCCCTCTCGCTTTTCCTCCCTCCCTTTCTCTCTCTGTCTCTCTCTTCTATCTCATGTCTTTATAAAGTGCAAGTCGCTCAGTCATGTCTGACTCTTTGCAACCCCATGACTATACAGTCCATGAAATTCTCCAGGCCAGAATACTGGAGTGGGTAGCCTTTCCCTTCTCCAGGGGATCTTCCCAACCCAGGGATCGAACCCAGGTCTCCTGCATTGCAGGCAGATTCTTTACCAGCTGATCCACAAAAGTATTTCTTTATATCTATCCTTAGGAACATGTATTGAACTAATTTATCCCCTTAAAGCCCTCAAAGCCATGAGTTCCAAACCTTTTTAAAAGCAAAGAAGGAAAAAAAACTTGGTTTCCACTGTAATCAGTGGAGATATGCTGGCAACTTTCTCTCTTCACTTATTCATGCATTCAAGAAGCTTTTGTCAAGCATTTATTATGTGTCAAGCAGCTAGGTATTGAGAATCCTGAGACTGTTCTTAAGAACCTCACAGTCTGAAAGGGAAACAGACAAGTAAATATGGAATAATCAGATACTATGATAAGTGCTGAAATGGAAAGTGCTGAAATGTATAGAATGTTACAGAAAATGAGAGGAGTAAGCAACTAAAGTTTTCTAAGGAGAGTGAGGCCTGGGGACATTTTCACAGAATAAAAAACATTTGAGTTGGTATTAAATGATGAGTAGACACTCTTGAAGACAGGAGGAGAAGGGGACGACAGAGGATGGGATGGTTGGATGGCATCATCGACTTGATGGACATGAGTTAGAGCAAGCTCTGGGAGTTGGTGATAACAGGGAAGCCTGGTGTGCTACAGTTCATGAGGTCACAAAGAGTCGGACATTACTGAACTACCGAACTGAACTGAGACACTCAAGACTAAGGAGCCATGGAAGGGCATTCTGAATATTGGAAACAAGGACTTAATGTATGGGCAAGCATCATAGTTAAAAGTTGCCAGACTTAAACAAGTGAAAGTCACTCATTGTGTCCAACTCTTTGTGACTCCATGGATTATACAGTCCATGGAATTCTCCCGGCCAGAATACTGGAGTGGGTAGCCTTTCCCTTCTCCAGCAGATCTTCTCAACCCAGGGATTGAACTGGGGTCTCCTGCATTGCAGGTCTGTTTTCTTTACCAACTGAGCTATCAGGGAAGCAACTTAAGCAAACGTGAACACATAAAGGAATTTAATGGAGGATTTGATAAAGGTTTGGGAGAAAATAAAACAAATCACAAATTAGAGTGTTTCTGGGCATTCAGGTAGACAGGAACAGATGTGTGACCTTTTCAAGATACCACCATATGGCTGACACAGTTCCAACTGTTTTGTGTCCTTGAACTCAAGATTACAATTACTGAGAGAGGATTCGTTTTGGTATGCCATTTATCACATACCCATCCATGCCATGTATAGACTTGAGCAGAGTACTATGTATCACCCAAACTGCAACATATGGGAGAAGGGCATCTTGACTGTAGCTGCATCTCTTCCTAAGTTCTAGTTTCTGCTGAGGAACCTTCTCTCAATTGGCAGCCTCTAAAATGAACTTGGCACCTAGGCAATAGTAACACTGCTTCCTCCCTGTCCTTTTGCAGTCTTGGGGATGATAGGCAGGTTTCTACTATGGCTAACCTCTGGGTTGCCTCGCTTTCTCCTGTCTGGTCTCTCAGCCCTCCTACTTTGTTCCCTCTCTAAATGTCATCTGTTAGACACTTGATACAGGCTCTGTTTTCCTGACTAGATTCTAACTGGTGTACTTCTTATTTCTTTTGCTAGGGTAAAAATGACAAAAATCAACATAGGGGACCTCAGGGCTCAGAAGAGCCCAGACATCAAAGCTCCAAGTAGGGCTATTCACATACCTGGACTTTAATCTTTGAACCACTTGTGTTGAGCAAGATTGGCAGAAGAAGCTGAAAAATCACAGCAGTGTGTATCAAGGGCAAAATAAGTAGCTATGCACTGTAACCAAACATTCACTAGGCTGTTGTTCTGTCCTAAGCCTCCATGGGGGGTATTTTTTTAAATGAGTTTTCCATTGACTTAGTTAATTATTATAGGCTTTTTCTTGTGACCTTGTCCCGTTTTTTGGAAATAAATGCTTTGCTGTTGTTGTTTTAGAGTAAACTCATGCAGTGTCTCGGCTCACAGCATGTGTGCAGGGTGTGGTATGCAGACTCTAACGGGAACACGTGAGTGCAGGGGACTGGGTGTGCATGCCTTTGAGTCTGGTGACTCCAGTTTAGGCTATTAATCTATACTCTCATGGAGGATGAGGACACTGACCCTAGACAGTGAACCTGGCCATTTTTGCTGTCTCATAGGACTGGTCTTTTCCACCACATTCTCAAGTCCATTTCTGCAAATGATTACTCATTACTGGCCAAGAAAACTTCACCTGGCTTGGCATCAGGACAGAGATAAGGCTGGCTTTAAACTCAAATTTCCTCTAGTCACTCCTAAAGCTCCCAGGGGAAAAAATACACTCTATAGTACACATAGTTTCAGAACAAAGTTCCTATTTTCTGTTCACCCTTAGCATTTACAAACAGAACAATTATCCAAGCTTTTGCCACATGAAAATTCAGGAGCTTCCACTGCCCCCAGAACATCTTTTATTGCAAATTCACTTGAATTTCCTTCAGTAGCCAAATTTTGGGTCTATGGCCTTTTGCATGGCTATTAAGCTCAGTAGTAACCTTGACTCTATTCAGTTTAGTTCAGTTCAGTCACTCAATCATGTGTGACTCTTTGCAACCCCATGGACTGCAGCACGCCAGGCTTCCCTGTCCATTGTCAACTCCTGGAGCTTGCTCAAACTCATGTCCATTGAGTCGGTGATGCCACTCTGTCGTCCTCTTTTCCTTCCTCCTTCAATATTTCCCAGCATCAGGGTCTTTTCAAATGAGTCAGTTCTTCGCATAAGGTGGCCAAAGTATTGGAGTTTCAGCTTCAGCCTCAATCCTTCCAATGAATATTCAGGACAGATCTCCTTTAGGATGGACTGGTTGGATCTGCTTGCAGTCCAAGGGACTCTCAANGAAATAGATGTTTTTCTGGAACTCTCTTGCTTTTTCCATGATCCAGAGGATGTTGGCAATCTGATCTCTGGTTCCTCTGCCTTTTCTAAAACCAGCTTGAACATCTGGAAATTTACAGTTCACATATTGTTGAAGCCTGGCTTGGAGAATTTTAAGCATTACTTTACTAGCGTGTGAGATGAGTGCAATTGTGCAGTAGTATGAGCATTCTTTGGCATTGCCTTTCTTTGGCGTTGGAATGAAAACTGACCTTTTCCAGTCCTGTAGCCACTGCTGAGTTTTCCAAATTTGCTGGCATCTTGAGTGCAGCACTTTCACAGCATCATCTTTCAGGATTTGAAACAGCTCTACTGGAATTCCATCACCTCCACTAGCTTTGTTCATAGTGATGCTTTAAAGAGATGGAAATACCAGACCATCTTACCTGTCTCCTGAGAAACCTGTATACAGGTCAAAAGCAACAGTTAGACCCCTGTGTGGAGCAACTGATTGGTTTAGGATTGAGAAAGGAGTGTGACAGGGTGTCTGTTGTGACCCTATTTATTTAACCTCCACATTGAGCATATCATGAGAAATTCTGGGCTAGATGAGTTACAAGCTGGAGTTAAGATAGGCAGGAGAAATATCAACAAGCTCAGATTTGTGGATGATACCACTCTAATGGCACCACTCTAAAGTGAAGAGGAACTAAAGAACCTCTTGATGAGGGTGAAAGAGGAGAGTAAAAAAGCTGGCTTAAAACTACATATTAAAATAACTGAGTTCATGACATCCAGCCCCATTACTTCATGGCAAATAGAAAGGGAAAAGGTGAAAGAAGTGACAGATTTCCTCTTCTTGAGCTCTAAAATTACTGCGGTTGGTGACTGCAGCCATGAAATCAAAAGATGATTGCTTCTTGGCAGGAAAGCTATGACTAACCTAGATAGTATGTTGAAAAGCAGAGACATCAGCCTGCTGACAAAGGTCTGTATAGTCAAGGCTATGGTCCTCCTGGTGGTCACCTGATGCAAACAGCTGACTCACTGGAAAAATCCCTGACGCTGGGAAAGATTGAGGGCAGGAGAGGATGAGATGGTTGGATGGCATCATCAATGCAATGTACTTGAATTTGGGCAAATTTCAGGAGATGGTGAGGGACAGGAGGCCTGGAATGCTGTAGTCCACAGGGTCGCAAAGAGTGACTGGGTGACTGAATAACAACAACACTGGTGACGGTTGCATAACATTGTGAATGCAATTAATGCCACTGAATTGTGCATTTTTAAATGGCTAAAATGGAAAATTTTATGCTATATATTTGACCACAATAAAAGGGTAGGGAGAGGAAGTGGTGAATTGGATGAAAAAAATGACAACAGTAAAAATAACTTCCTAGCTGTGAAAAATAAAAATTTTAAAATTCATGCCAACTTATTGTGTCAGGTTAATGATTACCTGGGAGGGAACAGGATACAAAGGAGTAAGAGGAAATTTTTTGGAGGGGTGATGGTTATAAGCATTATGTTGATTGCAGGGATGGTTTCATGATATATACATACATCAGAATTCATTAAATTGCATATTTTAAGACATGTAGTTTATTATATGCCAATTATACCTCAACAACATAGTTTTTTTAAAAACAGAAACAGTTTCATTAGCTTGGTGCAAACATAATTGTGGTTTGCATTGTTGAACTTTGTTGTTGGATATTGAAATACAAACCAATACAATACTGCAAAGTAAAAATAAATAAATAAATAAATAAATGTGGTTATGTTATACACATTTTAAAGTGCATTTCTCGATTTTTTTGCTAATGACATTACTTCCTGTTTATTTTATATTTATTTTATAGTATAGAAGTGATGTTAGACAAAAAGCAAATTCAAGTGATTTTTTTTTTTTTGAGTTCAAAATGTGTCATAAAACAGCCCAGACAACTTGAAAGGTCAACAACACATTTGGACCAGGAACTGCTAACAAATGTAACAATTCAGTGGTGGTTCAAGAAGTTTTGCAAAGGAGACTAGAGCCTTAAAGATGAGGAGTCCAGTGGTGAGTCATCAGAAGTTGACAATGACCAGCTGAGAGCAATCATCGAAGCTGATCCTCTTAAAACTACACAAGTTGCCAAATAACTCAATGTTGACCATTCTATGGTCATTTGGTCATTTGAAGCAAACTGGAAAGTAAAAGAGCTCAGTAAGTGGGTGCCGCATGAGCTGACTCAAAATCAAAAATATCCTTGTTTTGAAGTGTTGTTTTCTCTTATTCTATGCAACAACAATGAACTATTTCTTGATCGGATTGTGACATGCGAAGAAAAGTTGACTTTATATAGTAGCCAGCAGTGACCAGCTCAGTGGTTGGACGGAGAAGCAGCTCTAAAACACTTCCCAAAGCCGAACTGGCACCAAAAAAAAAGGGTCATGGTCACTTTTGGGTGGTCTGCTGCCAGTCTGATCCACTATAGCTTCTTGAATCCCAGCAGAACCATCACATCTGAGAAGTATGCAAATCAATGAGGTGCACTGAAACTTCAATGCTTGCAGCTGTCATTGGTCAACAGAAAGGGCCCAATTTTTCTGCAAGACAATACCTGACTGCACGTCACACAACCAATGCTTCAAAAGTTGAACGAATTGGGCTAAAGTTTTGCCTCATCTGCCATATTCACCTGACCTCTCACCAACATACTACCACTCCTTCAACCATATCGACAACTTTTCACAGGGAAAACGCTTCAACAACCAGCAGAAGGCAGAAAATGCTTTCCAAGAGTTTGTTGAATCCTGAAGCTTGGAGTTTTGCACTACAGGAATAAACAAACTTATTTCTTGTTGGCAAAAATGTGTTGATTGTAATGGTTCCTATTTTGATGAATAAAGATGTGTTTGAACCTAGTTATAATGATTTAAAATTCATGGCCCGAAACTGCAATTACTTTTTCATCAACCTATTATAAAGGCTACATCTGTATAATCAACAAGACAGGCCCAATCTCTGCTGTCATGAAGCTTATACCTCAGTAAGGAAGATAGGTTTTACTTGAAAAATCATACAAACCACTGCTTAATTAGAAATGTATTATAGGAAGGAAAATTATGGGGAGTTCTGAAAGTGTATTAATATCAAGTCTATTCTAGTCTGGGAATGACTAGGGAAGACTTTCCAAAAAAAAATGGCCTTTGGGTTGAGGGTTGATAGATAAATAGCCATTAATTAAGCATGGATTGGTGGAGGTGGAGGGGTGAGGAGGAGGCAGAATTTTAGTACAGGGAACAGCTTATGTAAAGGCCCTGGGATATAAAGGAGTTTGGCATGTTTGAAGAACTAAAAGAAGGGAAGGTGACTCAGACATAGTGAATAGGAAGAAAGTGGTAGGTGATAAATCTACAAAGATAGGCATGGTCAGATCATGCAGCATGATATAAGCCATAGTAAGGATCTGGGTCTTTATCCTAAGAAAAGTGTGAAATTATTGAATGATTTTAATTAGAAGGGTAACATGATTAAATTTACGGGAACACTCTGGCTGTCAAGTGAAGAATGAACTATAGGGGAACAAGATTAGAATCAGAGAAACCAAACAGGAGACTCCTACAATAAGTGGTCTAGGGAAGAAATGACAGTGGCTTGGTCCAGGGTGGAGGTAGTTTGCAAGAAGTGAACAGATTTGAGATTTTTTTTTTAATGAATTGGAAAAGAGAGTGGGTTTTACTCATAAAATAATGCTCTGCAAGAATTCTTACCCTCAAGCTATAGCCCACAGGCCAGATCTGGCCCATTGCCTGTGTTTATAAATAAAGTTTTATTGGAATACAGTTATACCCATTGGTTTATGCATTGTCTAAGGCTGCTTTCATACAACAATGACAGACTTGAGTAATTGTGACAGAGACTATATCTAGTCCTCACAGCCTAAAATATTTACCACCTGGATCTTTACAGGAAAAGTTTTCTGACTCTTAATCTAGGATGATGCTCTTAGATATCTGGCTTATATGACTGGATGGATGGATGGATGCAGGGGAAGAAAAAGGCAGACAGGAAAGGAGAAAAGATAGAAGGAGCAGCTTCCCAGGGGAACAAGTCTGTGGTAATATAGGGGAATTGAGGATGTGAGGAGTGGTCCTAGAACAACACAGTAGAGGTGAGAGTTGAGACCATAGTAACTGCAGAATATATACATGTATATACCATGTATTCAGACTGGCCAGAGAACTAAGTGGGAGGCTGGTAAGAAGGAAAAAGGAGATCCCTCTCTGTGCCAACATTGCTTTTTAAGTGGCTTAGTTAGGGATATTTACAGAAGATGTAAAGCAAGAAGGGCTATGACTAAGTCACATCATGAGTCAGAATCCAAATCATAATATATGTTGAATTTTTAATACATGATAAGCTCTGCTCTATTGTGTGTGATCTACAATGTGATTCCTCTCAATAACACTAAGAGTTAGATTTTCTCATTATACCTATTCTACAGATGAGGAAACTGAGTCACAGAGAGGTGAAGGTAACAGTAAGTGGCAGGGCTAGAATTTGAACCCAGGTGAAACTCTGTTGTTAATCACAACATTATGAAAGCAAACAAAATAGAAGAGAGATCTAGCCTTGGGGATGGAGATTCCTAGCCCTGTCTTCTGGAGAAAAATATCCAATCTACATTTGGGAGTTTCACATTGGAAAGACACCTTTGCCTTGTTAAACAGGTCAGAGTTTTCATTAGCAAGTCTTCCTAGCACAATGTTCAAGAGACATTTCATGAGTAGGTGTCAGCATCAGTGAGCATACATTTGGAGGCCCATACAGAGGATCTTACGGTCCCTTCAATTGCTCCCAACCCTGCAACATTCAGCCACCAGAGCTGAGCAAGAGATGAAGCTGAAATTCTACCCACCCTCTTCTCTTCCAAGCTGCTACACTGACTTCTGAGGAGACACATTTTCTTTTTCCAGTCCCCAGATGCCAACTAAACTTCTCAGCACACCGACTGCCTAGTTGGAAAAAGATTTTGCCTTCCTCACTAGACAGGCTGCACTCATCACCACATCGGACCCTTAGATTATCTGTCCACAACCTAGCTAGAGCTATGCCCCAGCTGTTTATACTAGCTTCCCTCTCTCTCCCCACTTTCACCACCACCAAGAGGTCAGTCAGACAGATAGCAAAAAGCAACCTTTCAAGTAATGAAGTTGGAAATATCTTGCTAGTCTGGTTTCCAGGAAAGAAGTTCCAGATACCACTTCTGCCTCATTTATCTGTCCCTGACACTCATTACTTCACACACTACCATTGACCGGAAGCCTTTTTGCTGTCCTCATTTGGGGGTCATTTTTCTATTTACCTTCCTCTTCTTCTCAGTCAGATTTCCTGGAATGTCTCTACTTGGCCTGAGGCTCTTTCCTTCTGTACTTCAGAAGACTCCTTCCTGGCTGCTGCTCCAAGATCATCCTCCACCTGGAGACCTGCTTGGGACTGAAATTGGTCTGGTGTTGCCACATCTCTATTCAGACTGGAGTTTTGATTTTTTTTTTTTTATAGTCTTTCCATTTCCTCCTTCTTCAAGCCATCTCCTCTTCTCACAATGTGTAGTATATTCTAAACTCATGGTCAAGAGCAAAGCTTAAGAGAGACCTTTCCACTTCTGAGGAGCCAAGGAAAAAATGTGGGGGCCAGGGGTCATTGTTACCATTGCCAGCCCTGCCTGTCTGGCAGCCTTGAAGCCCCTCTAGAAGGTTGGGTATGAAGTCAAGGAGCTTACTGATCAACATGAATCACATTTGTAAATCTAAGATTCTTAACTTAGATTCAAAACATGATCTAGTAGAGGTTGTTAAGGGATGAGAGAGCTTAGCAGCAGCCTGAATAGAAAAGGTTTAAGGGCTTCAATCTCAATCCTCAGTGCAGTGTGTGGTGGTTATTAAAAAGTGGTGAGGATACAGTAGTGAGAAGTACAGTGTTCATAGCAAGGAAGATGATGGTCCTGCTCAGGCCCAACCTCCAGTCAGTACACAATGGGATAGCCATACATATGTGCTAAGTTGCTTCAGCCATGTCTAACTCTTTGTAACGCTATGGACCATAGCTCGCCAGGCTTCTCTGTTCATAGGATTCTCCAGGATAGAACACTGGAGTGCGTTGCCATGCCCTCCTCCAGGGGATCTGCCTGACCCAGGGATTGAACCCTCATTCATCTCTTGGATTGGCAGGCAGGTTCTTTACCACTAGCACCACCTGGGAAGCCCCTATGGATAGCCATAGTGGTTGTTAAAATACTGAAATCCTTCCATCCTGATTGGTAAACAGTAGTACCACAGAAGCCACCAAGTGTCTATTCTGTTACCCTAATAATTCCCTGAACCCTTGACCTTTTCACAGTTCAGAAATTAGTGAGTTAGTGCACAGTTAAACAGAAAGCCTATATATAGGATCTGCTTTTAGCGCTAAGGTCACTCTGATGGGTCATGCTTTAATGGGCTACTAAATGTATTGAATATCACCTAAATACTTACATTATCACTCTAAGTATTGCTCTGCTCCATTACAATGAGAACATATCAGTTGAAGGTGAGACCAGTGATCAGGAAAATCATTTTGTAAAAAGCAGTAATAAAGCATACTCTCTACTAGGTGTTTTATATTCATTACCTCATTTAAGCCTCATTATTAATCTATGAAGTTAAAATGAATATTACTATTTTTATGCTGGAGAAATTGAGTCATAGAGAGGTCAAATGAGTTACCCAAAATTTCATAGAGTGTGAATCAAAGCCATGTTTCCAACTTCATTTATAAAAAATTTCTAGAATAGACAAATTGATAGAGACATGAAGTAGATTAATGGTTGCCTAGGCTTCAGGTGGAACAACAGACTGGTTCCAAATAGGAAAAGGAGTACGTCAAGGCTGTATATTGTCACCCTACTTAT
>SJYV01032006.1:0-34782 GCA_006410875.1 Neotragus pygmaeus | reverse complement strand
GCACTGAGACCAGAGCAGATACACATTTTCCACCCCGTGGCTTAGTGTGGGAATTCCTGTTTAAGAAGAATATACTTTATGAATATGAAGTTTCCTACCAGCCTTGGAGGGGCTCATGCAGTGGACGATCCTGAAACCTAAGCATCTTGAGCTCCTTGGTTGGTCCACCTCTGGCCCCAAGTCTGTGCTTCACCCTGATCGTGATAACTCCTACAACCCCCAAACTCCAGAGAGCTCGTGGCCAGGCAAAGTAAGGAGCTCACTTCCCAGGCTTCAGGAGATGGGGGGTAGGCTGGGGAATGCCCAGCCCATCAACTGCCTTCAAGGAAGCCCTCGCGACCAACATTCTCCACCCACTAGTGAATTCTCAGCCTAAACCCGTGTAATCTGGAGGTGGGGGTGTGTTAATACTGCAGAACCCCCACGTTCACAAGGATGGATGGATGATCTAATTTTTTACTTTGAGAATATATATGGAACAATGGGCCATCTGTTGTTCCCTGCCTTGGGACCTTAGCCAAAACACAGGCAATGGAAGAAATGTATATTAACATCCTGTCACAGTATCTTGTTGCAGGTATTTAATCATCTAAAGTTGTCCTGAGGTCTAACCAATTGTGTCTCACACCCCAAATGAACGTGGCTTACAGCAGTTAGAAATTAATCACCCTCTGTTACTTTCCTATTGCTGCATTAACAGATTACAACAAACTCAGTGGCTTAAACACAAATTCATGATCTGAACAGTTCTTGAGGGCAGAAGTGCGAAGTAGGTTTCACTGGGCTGAAATCAAAGGGTTGGCTCTGCAGTGAGTGAAAGTGGAGCTCTGGGGAACTCCCGTAGCTGGGCTTGGGGACAGAAAGAAGAGGAGCCAAGAAGGGGGATTTGACTCCTTTCTTTGTCACCCCTGCCCAGGTAGCACAGTGTCCTGTGCCTGCCTCTCCTGCCCTGTCGTCTCTTTAAGTCTGGAGCCGAGATTTTCAGCATTGTTATGTTTTTGTCAGTCAGTCGCTAAGTCGTGTCTGACTCTTTGCAGCCCCATGGACTACAGCACGCCAGGCTTCCCTGTCCTTCACCATCTCCCGGAACTTGCTCAAACTCATGTCCGTTGAATTAGTGATGCCACCCAACCGTATCATCCTCTGTCACTCCCTTCTCCTCCTGCCCTCAATCTTTCCCATCATCAGGGTCTTTTCTAATGAGTCAGCTCTTCGCCATCAGGTGGCCAAAGGATTAGAGCTTCAGCTTCAGCATCAGTCCTTCCAGTGAATATTGANCCTCTGTCACTCCCTTCTCCTCCTGCCCTCAATCTTTCCCATCATCAGGGTCTTTTCTAATGAGTCAGCTCTTCGCCATCAGGTGGCCAAAGGATTAGAGCTTCAGCTTCAGCATCAGTCCTTCCAGTGAATATTGAAGGTTGTTTTCCTTCAGGATTGACTGGTTGGATCTCCTGGGTCAGCATGGTAGCCATTAGTGAGGGGTTGGCTATTGAACATTTGAAATATGATTAGTCCTCTGTGAGATATTCTCTGGTCTCAGTGGTAAAGAACTGCCTGCCAATGTGGGAGACTCGAGTTCAATCCCTGGGTCAAGAAGATCCCCTGGAGGAGGCCATGGCAGTCCACTCCAGTATTCTTGCCTGGGAAGTCCCATGGACGTAGGAGTCCGAGAGGCCGCAGTCCATGGAGTCACAAAAGAGTCGGACACAACTTAGCAACTAAACCACCCAACAACAACAATAAGCATAAAACACAAACCAGATCTCAAAGATTTGGCTTGCTTTTTTTTTTAATCTAGTGAATACTTCTCATGTTTACTGTGTTAAAAGATATTTTAGATATATAGGATTAAATATAATATTAAAGTTAAAAAAAAAAAAACTGTTGGTCCTGGATGCACCCCTTCCTGAAGCCATCTACAGAATCCATTTCCTTGCCTTTTCCAGCTTGTAGAGGCTGCCGCTCCCTTTGGCCTTTTGCCCCTTTCCTCTGTCGTCTAAGCAGGACGCATGGCTTCTCTGATTTTCTGTCTCTGCTTCCGTGGTCACATCACCTTCTCCTGTATCTCTCTTTGAAGACCCTTGTGGCTACACTGGGCCCACTTGGATAATTCAGTGTAATCTCCCTTTTTCAAGAGCTTTAACTTCACCACACCTGCAGAGTCCCTTTGCTACATAATATAGCCTGTCNTGCTTCCGTGGTCACATCACCTTCTCCTGTATCTCTCTTTGAAGACCCTTGTGGCTACACTGGGCCCACTTGGATAATTCAGTGTAATCTCCCTTTTTCAAGAGCTTTAACTTCACCACACCTGCAGAGTCCCTTTGCTACATAATATAGCCTGTCACAGGTTCTAGGTAAGTAGAATGTGGGTATCTTTGGTGGAGGGAGCATATTATTTAGCCAATCACACTCTGTCACGTTAGAGTCTAATTGTCCGGATCTGGTATCACACCTCTCGGACCAAGGTTTTGGCTCCTTCAAACCCTGTGATCACCATCTCTGGAGGGTTGCCCTCACCTGCATTCTCCTCCTTGACCTCAACCTGTCCACATTCCAGTAGAAAAAGGTGGGGAAAGGCATCCTTTTTTTTTAAAGTGGGGGTGGGGGATGCCCTTGTAAATACTTTCAGAGCTTAGTCACGTGGCCAAATCTCCCAGCAAGGGAGGCTGAGTCCAAGTGAAAAACAGTTTCTATTACAAAGTGGGAAAATGAGAGAAAAGTCTACCAAGATGTTTATGCCCAAGAATGTTATCCACATGCTGATGGTAACAGTCCTCTTGATTGCAGTACCCAGTTCTTAATAAAAACCTAGTTTTCAGAGATCCCACCATGCTTCCATTTGGTACCAGTTAACTCCTGGTAGTTAACCACAACATACTTTCTTCTACCAAATTATATCAGTTTCTTTCTAGCTTGTCAAATCTTCTTAGTGATATCGGTTCTTTAGAATTAGTTCAATGGTGATAAATTGAATTCCTAAGATGGATTTACTCAATATTTGCTTTGAAAAGATGATGTGTGCGTGTAAAGTCACTTCATCATGTCTGATTCTTTGTAACCTATTGAACTGGAACCCAACAGGCTCTTCTGTCCATGGGATTCTCCAAGCAGGCATACTGGAGTGGGTTGCCATGCCCTCTTCCAGGGGATCTTCCTGAACCAGGGATTAAACACAAGTCTCTTGTGTCTCCTGCAGTGATAGGCGGGTTCTTTACCACTAGCGCCACCTGCTGCTGCTGCTGCTAAGTCACTTCAGTCGTGTCCGACTGTGTGTGACCCCATAGACGGCAGCCCACCNAAACAAAGGGTGTACATACCTTGATTAAAAAATACTTTATTGCTAAATTCCTAACCACCATCTGAACCTTCAGCAAGTTGTCATAGTAATGGCACAGACTACTGATCACAGATCAACATAAGAAATATAACGATGCAAAATTATGAGATATTAACCAGACCGTGGCACAGAGACAGGCAGTAGTCAGATGCCATTGGAAAAAATGGTGCTAATAGACCTACTAGGTGCAGGGTTGACACAGACCTTCGATTTGCAAGAAACACAGTATCTACAGAATGTACAGTAAAGCAGAGAGAAATAAAATGAGGTATACCTGTAGTTAAATTCACAGAAGGCAGGAGAAGAAAAACAGGAAAAAAAATTTAATTATGTACATATGGGAGCCCCATAAAAATGAGACCTGAAGAAGTAACCAAAGTAGGAAGCTTTTTTACCTATTAGATAAAGAAAATTGTTTGTGAAGATTTGACAAAACAAAGAGATTTGAACTTGCAGTTCCAAAGTAATGAAGAGATAGCAAACCTTATTAATACTTCTGTTTTGGCCTTGGATTCCCTATCTCTGGCAATAAGGACACCTTCTATCTTCCTGGTATAAGGAGGATACATTTTCGTGGGAGAATTAGTCCTTGTTTTCAGAAAAACAAAAGAGGCTCAGTATGTTCTTTCACCAGCTGTTTAAGTAACTTTAAATTCAAAATAACTAATATGCCCACATAGTCACATTTAGGGGTGGCCTGTCCTTAACCTGACAGTTTTCTAGCTCTCGGATGTTTCTCAAAATAGAAATAACAAGTAAAAATCAGTTGGTCAGTTTATCTACTTATTGAAAAGGTTTTTTTTTTTTTNTAAAAAAAATCAGATGAAATAAAGCATGGAAAATTTGCCATTATAATGATAGATTTTTCATCACTATTATCATTATCACTGAAGTTTAGGATAGTAATAGAAGTGTTAATTAGAAAACTAAAAAAAACCTGAATTGAAATGCTGTAAGTATAGTTTCCTTTTCCTCAAGGTCTTCATGAAACCATTAAGATTATTTTGCTTTTTGCAAACACAAAAGCAGTCAAATTGATTGAAAATATATGTATATTTTTAGAAAGTCTGAATCTCAGAGAATAAAATGTAATATGTCATATAATATACCAAGCTTCATCATGGAAATATTTTGAATAGACTTCTGAAAACAGGAGTTTAAAAATGCAAGTAACTATATTAAGCTAGTTACACAAGCAGTTTGACCTTATAACCACAAAGTTTATAAAAAACTATTGGGATATATAATTTTGTCAGAGTTTTAGAGTTTATACTCCCAAGTGGTATAGCAGCACTTCTGCTGGGGAAGCTTAGCTTATTATTTATTTAAGAAGACACAATTCATTGTTCTAAGTAGTTATTTAAATTTGGATTGTTATTACTGACAAAAAGCAACTACATTACTTTACATAACTTCACTTATACTATGTTGGTTATATAACAATAACAAACCAGAAATCATATCATGGATACAGCATGCGTTTTCAGCTTTATAATGATCTTCGTTAAGTTCAGTAATACTATTCACAGTGCATTAAGTAGAGTTCCCTGTGCTACACAGTATATTCTCATTAGTTATCTATTTTAAGGGAGTCAAAAAGGGGAGAGATATATGTATATGTATGTCTGATTCATTTTTTTTAAGTAGAAACTAACACAACACTATGAAGCAACTGGACTCCAATAAAACTTCATTTTAAAAAATAAAAGTATTATCCATTTTTAAGGTAAAAAAAAAATACTGTTCAGCCATCTACAAAATCCATTTAGACTCTGAATAAAGTTTTCAGATCTTAATGAAGCCCCTTCATCAAAACACTCCCCCATATAATATGCATTTTCTAATTGGGAAAAATCAATCGGAATGCATGAGCATTGGCATGGTTAAATACTAGCACCAAAACAGACGATCTAATTGGTAAATTGTGGAGTCTCAGCTCTCATGATGTATAAACAGTTTCTGATATTTGTTAAACTATCATGTGCTCAAGGTTGCAGAATGAGAAATGGATGAAACTACCACGCGATCGTGAAGTTAGGTAAAGTCTGTAGCTTTGGACATTTTTATTTTTTAATTATTTTTTATTGAACTATAGCTGCTATATATTAGTGTTGTGTAAGTTTCTACTGTAGAGCAAAGAGAATCAGCTGTACGTATACACCTATCTCCTCTGTTTTGGGATTTTCTTCCCATTTAGGTCACTACAGAGTACTCAGTGATACAGTAGGTTCTCAGTACTTACCTATTTTATGAAGTTTATATTTCTGTCATTAATGGATGTTCTGTTGTGCGGTTCAGATACCCTTTTCAGGACTGAGACATTCCCACAAGCTAGAAGCTTTGCGACCCTTTGAACTGTAGCCTGCCAGGCTTCTCTGTTCATAGGAGTTTTCAGGCAAGAATGCTGGAGTGGATTGCTGCTTTCTTCTCCAGAACTTCCCAACCCAGGGATCGAACTTGTGCCTCCTGGGTTTCCTGCATTGCAGACAGATTCTTTACCTGCTGAGCCACTGGGGAAGCCCACAGGTCTAGCAGTTAATGATATGTCACAGGGCCCTTTCTCAGGAGCTGCCCTCAACTAAAGAAAGCCACCTTACCTGCAGTGGTGTCCACCCCCCATGACCATCCCCTGAGGGGTTGATGCGGGACATAAAAGACCAGCCCCTTCATTTTAAGGAGGACAGCTCAGCTTAGCAGATGCCTATGGACTGGAGTCGGGCCTGCCCCTGTTGGTCCTACTTCCCTGGCTTCCCCACAGGTACAGAATTCAGGGCACAACCTCCTGCACACACATCTTCATCAAGACTCTGTTTCCTGAGAACCAGACCTAAGGAAATTGGTACCAGAAATGAGCTGGGGAAGCAGTCTCTAAAATGGGATTTGGGAGCTACTATGCTGGGTATCTGCTGGTTATTTTCAGTTTGTTCTCATCCATGGAGATAGTTGAGACATGAACCCTCCATGGAAGCCTGCAGCAATGATTAAAGATTATTAAAAGATGCACTGCTTTTCAGTAGGGGTTCTACCCTGCAAGGGCAACATCTGGAAACATGTCTGATTGTCAGAATCACCAGGCACTGTGAACAGAGATGAGGAATACTGCTGGAGTCCTGTTATAATGCATAATACAGGCCTCCAGAATACCATTTCCTGAAGACATTTTCAGGTCAAATGTCTTCAGGTCCAAGCAGGTTTATCTACACATCTGAAACATATTGAGGAAGTAGTTGACCAGTTAGCTTGCATTAGCTGCCTCCATAGAAATCCCTTTGCCTAGTTGCCATATCTGGGCCAATTTTCAGATGAAAAACCAACTGCCTGAAGAAAAATCCAGATTTCCAGATCCTGTACTACTACAGCAACTGATGCTTCCCAGAGGGACCTACAGTCACTTATTTAAGTAAATGTGCACTGCTTCTTCCCTAGTAGCTCAGTTGGTAAAGAATCTGTCTGCAATGCAGGAGACCCAGGTTTGACTCCTGGGTGGGCAAGATCTGCTGGAAAAGGAAATGGCAACCCACTCCTGTATTCTTGCCTAGAAAATCTTATGGACAGAGGAGCCTGGTGGACGAGAGCCCATGGGGTCGCAAAGAGTCGAACACAACTTAGTAACCAAACCACCACACTGTGAGAAGGGGAGACCAAACATTCCACTTTCCTGGACATAAGGTACAAGTTGACATTGATACTTGGGACCTAAAGTGTCATTATGCCCTTGTTAGAATGTGGAGCAGAAGGACATCATAACAAAAGGAGCCCTGGGCCCCTGTGTCCCCATGGTCATTTCCAGTCCCTGAACATATAATTAGGACAGATGCAGCTGATAGTTGGAACATCCCGAATCATACATTCATTCCTTGTTCTATGGTGTAAAGACCTATGATGCGGTTTGCTTTCATCATAGCAAACGGGCAAGTGGAAACCTCTGAAATTATTCATTCCTCCTACTCAGCCAAGACAGGATGAAAAGGAGGGAGGAAGGAAGAAGGGAAAGTTAAGGGGAAGGAAAAAATAGAGAAGGAAAGGAAAGAAAAGAAAAGGAAAAAAGCATTTTAGGAGAACTGGAGAAATAGCAGAGATTATTGCCATCCTCAAGAACCTAAATAAAAAAGACACAGAAGTGATGACTCCATCACAAACCCACTTATTTTTCCAGCTTTACTGAGGTTTAACTGACAATATTTTCAGACATGAAAGTTTAAACTGTGATGATTGCTGTACTTATACATGGAGAAAGGATTTCCTCCATCAAGTTAAAGAAAACATCCATCATTTCATCTTTGCTCCCTTTTTTGGTAAGAATATTTAAGTTCTATCCTCTGAGCAAATTCCTATCACACCACACAATGTTACCAACTACAGTCACCATGTCATACATTAAACATTAGATCTTCAGACTATTCATCTTATAACTGAAAGTATGTACTCTCTACCAACATCTTCTTAGTTCTCCCACCCTCTAGCCCCTGACAACCACGTTTCTGCTCTCTGATAAACTCTCTTTAATCACTAATACAGCATCTATCAAAATCAGAAAGATGTTAAGATTTTTTTTATGAACTTTCAGTTATACTTTATTGCACATCTTCTAATTTAGAGCTTTTTTAAAATTTTTATTTATTTATTTTATTATTATTATTATTTTTTTTTAATTTGACTTTACAGTACTCTATTGGCTTTGCCATACATCAACATGAATCCACCACAGGTGTACACAAAGATTTTGAAGGTTGACAGTGGACTACCAAACTCAACCTGAATCATGCCAATAGAGGCATCTTTGCAAAAACAAAAACACTGCCTCAGAAATACGTATGTAGCCACTGATCAGAAGAGTGGATTCTTTTCTATACCTGATGGATAAGGAGAAAATAAATAAATTACTTGTTTGGGACAAACAAGATTAGACATTTATAGAATTTTCCCAGGCCTGTAAGAAAGCTCCTGCCATCTGGCATAATATATTTCAAAGGATCAGAACTATCTGGACATTCTTCAGATCATCACACAGACCCAAGGCATCAGTGAAGAGTTAATCACAATTCCAACAGTATGAAAGGCTACTCAATTATACAAGTTATTCAGAAGATTTTGGTGGTGTGTTTGTTTTTTTTTTAATGCAGCCGTCCAAAAGCAAACAAAACAAAATAGAAATGACTGATGAATTCTCAGTGCAGAACTCAAAGCGTCATATAGTCTGATGAATACCATAACAACCCACCTCCACATGACACTGTATTGGCTTAAAATGTCAGGAATATGATCACTCCTCCATTTAAGACTCAGGGTGGGAAAGAGTAATCAGACACAGCAGTTTCTCACAGTGAGTCCAGCTATGGGCTCCAAGCTTCACAATATAGCAATCTCCTCCAGTATCTCTGATCCTGGTAAAGACCATCAGTTAGATGCTACTACCCAGGCAGGTATCACAATCCAGCTCCAGGCACTCATTGTTATCAATGATTGAACCCAGCACCCAAGACAAAAAGTCTATTTGCCATCCCCGGTGCAATAGAAATGTTCCTCTCACCACTAAACGCTTCACTGACTGATCTGTAAAATGGAAAGCATGCTAGCTACACAGAGTCATGGCAGAGCCAAGGGGAGTGCTGTACCTGTAGCAGCCGTTAGACTCTTAGAAGGTACAGACAATCTTTGTCTGTTCATTGATTCATCATTAATTCTGACTGGACACAATATGTGCAAGACCCTATACTAGGTGGAACTTGGTCAAAGAAAAGAACGTCCACTTGGAGATGTAAATTAGCTTTAAGAAGTGTTACTCTAGTGATAACTTTCTTAAAGTAAAGCCCTAGTTACTCCAGCAGCTTTGTTTCTAACACCACTTCGGAAGCAAATCTTAGAAGTCCCTTACAAACGGAGGTGTAAGAAGCCAGCTGTCATGGTGGCAAAAAATCCTGGAGGCAACCCCCTGGCTCTACCCTGTGCCGATGCTCAGATCTGAGGAAATCATTGAATTGCTCCTCTTCGTTTTCCTCTGTTTAAAGTGGGAAGTCTTCTCTGCACCCAGTGGCATTTGGCCTTTTGTTCTTTGAAAATTAAGTGAGGATATGAATATAAAGCATTTCATAGAGTGCTTCGTTAAGGGTTAACACCTGATCCATGTTTATCACTTGCCTTCTTAAGGCTAACTTGACGACATGAAAAGTATCTTTTATTACTGATTTCATTGGAGTATAGTTGCTTTATAATGGTGTGTTAGTTTCTACTGTACAGCAAAGTGAATCAGCTATATATATACAGCTGTGTATACAGATAGATAGATAGATAGATAGATAGATATAGATATATATATGGGCTTCCCTGGTGGCTCAGAGGTTAAAGCATCTGCCTCCAATGAGGGAGACCTGGGTTCGATCCCTTGGTCGGGAAGATCCCCTGGAGAAGGAAATGGCAATCCACTCCAGTATTCTTGCCTGGAGAATCCCATGGTCTGAGAAGCCTAGTAGGTTACAGTCTACAGGGTCACAAAGAGTCAGACACGACTGAGCGACTTCACCTTACCACCTCACCTCATATATATATATATATATATATATGCACACACACATATACATATTTATCCCCTCTTTTTTGGATTTCCTTCCTATTTAGGTGGAAAGTATTTTCTAATACTTTGAAAGACAGGATGGATTAAAATAGTTCCATTTATCATTTTGAAATGGTCCTACTTTGCTTGAAATGTGCAATGAAACAACTCATTGTTGATAGCAGAGCAGATTACCTTATACAATCCAAATAATACATGGAAATCATTCAAGGTCTTTTCAGCAAGGAGCACTAAACACTTTGGAGACATTATCCCTTTCTGGAGCCTGCCAACAATTTCCTCCACCTCCAGTGCTGACACCACCAGCTCCACCCATCCTGTTCCACTTGGCAACATCAACTTCAGTTTGAACCTTTAAGAGGCAACAGAGGGGCACTCACTTCATCATGAGGGTAAATAAGAGCTCATGTTCAAAAACCTGGCATCGTGGTGCCACAAATGAGCGCAACCGTCACAGCTATTTACTTGGAAATATTTTCACGGAAAAAATATGAACTTAAAAGGCAAATTAAATACATGAATAATTCTGATTATGGCATTGCATGCTCAGAGGCAAGAGTACCCAAAAAGCCCTCATCTTCTTCATAAGCTAGATTTTAACTTCTCCTTTCACCCCAGGTAACTTCATTGCAATTCTTTAGAGTGGTTTAGGGTTACAAGAGATCTACATCTTTACAACGTAGATCTTTTTGTGGAATCAGAGCCTGCAGATGAATGGTTAGACATTCAAACCTCAGCGTAAGGTTCAAGTGGACCCACGCTTGTGTGCAAAAGAGACTTCACAAAGCTTTAAAGTAACTAAATTACTTATTTTGTCATTATTCTCAGAGGATGCTGATTACTCTCAATGCTACCCTAGGTAATGGAATGGACAAGCTTTGTGACCTCAAATCTGTCATAATTTTCAGAAACTGCATCATTTGGGACACTCAAAATAGAAAGGCAATGAAATAAACTGTGAAAGATGAAAACAATGGAGTGGGGCTCAGACATTTCTGCAGAAGTTATGCCAATGCAGTGGCCCACAGAGGCATGAGGCCCAAGGCAGGGGCTCCACTTGCTCGAGTCCAAGAATTGTTATGTCTAAACCTAAGACTTAGTTCTTACTGCATAGCCTGTCCCCCAACAAGGCTCCCCATCTCAGTAGATGGTATATCTTTTCTTTTAAACTGTTGCTATAATCTGGATGCTTGTGTCCCCATGAAAATTGACATATTGAAACCAAACCACCAGTGTGACAGTATGTGGAGGCAGGGCCTTGAAGAGGTGATTAGGTCATGACAGTTAGTATCCCAACGACTGGAATTAGAGTTCTTAGAGACAAGACCCTGGAGAGCTCCCACTCCACTTCCACCAAAAGAGGACACATCACAAAGACAACCACCTAGAAAGCAGGACCTCACCACACACCACATCTGCCAGCATCCTGATCTTGGACTTCCAGACTCTAGAACTAAAAGAGACAAATTCCTGTGGTTTATAAGCTACCCGGTCGATGGGATTCTCTTATAGCTACCCAAGCAGACTAAGATGACCCTAAAGCCTACAACTGGGCTCATCCCTGATCCTACCTTCTTCTTTCACCCTTTATCAGATCGATCAGCAAACCATGCGCCAGCTTCAAAATAATCATGTCTCCCCTGGATCCCTGGGAGAGCTTCATAAGCGGTCTGTTGGCCTCCGCACATTTATTTGTTTATCTATTATTTATTTTGGTAGCAAAATGGACCTGCAGAGATTCAATTGATGTAGAAAACACAGGACTGTCACAAATTGGTTTTAACACCTGAGCTATTCCCAAAGCACACAGAATGAACTAAACAACTACATGGACATTCTTCTGCCCATTTAGGTAGACTGATGCCTAAAAATTGCCTGAGTGAGAGGTAGAGGGTGCAAACAACTGCATCTTAGTTTCTTATTCTAGGACAAAGTAAAAAGGGGTGAGATGGTGGGGATTTGGCTTCTACGTCCACCTCTACTCTTGATACCAACTTCCCAAGCCTCGTTCTTTTAAAACAGAAATCCAATCTCATCACTTCCTCTGGTTCAACACCCTCCATGACTCCCCACTGCCCTTAGAGAAAAATCTCATATCTTTACCTTCATGACATTGCACTGAATCTCTTCCCTGAGCTCCTCATTCACCCTTCCTGCATCCTGGCTCCAGCCACACTGAATTCCTTGCACACCTGGGCATTTCACACTACCCCTGCTGAACTGCCCTTCCCCTGTACATCTCTGTGGCTTACTTCCTTCAGGCATCTGCTCTCTGAAAAAATCTGCATCAAGCGTCCGTCCCTAAGCCCCAGCCACAGACCAATAGCAATCTGTGGCCTGTCAGGAACCTGGTCACACAGTAGGATGGGAGCAGAGGGTGAGCCAGTGAAGCTTCATCTGTATTCACAGCCTCTGCAGATCACTGGCATTACTGTCTGAGGTCCGCCTCCTGTTAGATCAGTGGTGGCATTAGATTCTCACAGGAGCAAGAAACCTACTGTGAACTACACACACGAGAGATGGATGTTAAGTGCTCCTTATGAATATCATCCTGAAACCATCCCCTGCCCCAGCCATGAAAGAATGTATTCCACAATACCAGTCCCTGGTGCCAAAATGGTTGAGGGAGGGGACTGCTTCCCTACCAATACAATATGAAAATTTCACAGTGACAGCACCACCACTCCACTCCGTTCCTCTCTCTCACACTTAATCTTTGTAATGATTCTAGCATTCAACACCACTGAACATGTTATATACATATTTGTTCACTGGTCTATGTCTATCATTTCCCATGTGACCAGCAGCCCCTTGAGGGCTCACTGCTGTGTCTCAGTCATTAGAACACAAACTGCTGTATAGAACATGCTCAACAAACACTTGTGGAATAAATGAATGGGTATGACTCATCCTACCAGAGTTCACAAGAGTTATATTATGGCTTTCTGAACTAACAATGATCCACTTTATGTAGCACTCCCAGAAACTCAAAGTAAACCAATTGGAATCATTATCTGCACTCAAGTTGTCCAAAGAGGGACTTCAAACTGCTCAGAATGGAAACTGAATCGGGTGAGACAGGTTCAACACAAGGAAAGTGGGCCACACACCTGGACCACTGCTTTTCTAAAGAACAGAATATTCCATGTCTTAAAGAAATATCCATGTTTTTGTTGTATAGATTCCCTACGGCAAGATGAGGTACAGTAGAAATTCTCCATTACCTTACTGGCTCTCTGATATATTAATATATCAAGAGTCTTGACCCTAAGAGTCCAAATACCTACCAGTGTGCCAAATCTCCTGGGGGATGGGGCGGAGGTGCTCCCTAAACTAGAAGAGGAAGAGTTGACATCATTTTATCAGTATCAAATTACTGGACTTACTAAGGGCTCCATGGAATTCTGTGACTGTTGATGAGCTGAGCTTTCTTCTGTCCATTCATTTGATAGCACTAAAATAAAGCATCAGTCGTGTCCGACTAAAATAAAGTCGCTCAGTCGTGTCCAATTCTTTGCAACCCCATAGACTGTAGCCCGCCAGGCTCCTCTATCCATGGGATTCTCCAGGCAAGAATATTGGAGTGGGTTGCCCTTTCCTTCTCCAGGGGATCTTCCCAACCCAGGGATCGAACCCAGGTCTCCTGCATTGCAGGCAGATGCTTTAACCTCTGAGCCACCAAGGAAGCCCAAAATAAAGTATGGAACAACAGACTGGTTCCAAATCGGGAAAGAAGTACATCAAGACTGTACAGTGTCACCCTGCTTTAACTTCTATGCAGAGTACATCATGCAAAATGCTGGGCTGGATGAAGCACGAGCTGGTGTCAAGACTGCCAGGAGAAATATCAATAACCTCAGCTATGCAGGTGACACCACTCTTATGGCAGAAAGTGAAGAAGAACTGAAGAGCCTCTTGATGAAAATGAAAGAGGAGAGTGAAAAAGTTGGCTTAAAGCTCAACATTTAGAAACTAATATCATGGCATCTGCTCCCATCACTTCATGGGAAATAGATGGGGAAACAATGGAAACAATGACAGACTTTATTTTCTTGGGCTCCAAAATCACTGTAGATGGTGACTGCAGCCATGAAACTAAAAGACACTTGCTCCTTGGAAGGAAAGCTATGACCAACTTAGACAGCATTAAAAAGCAGACATTATTTTGCCAACAAAGGTCTGGCTAGTCAAGGCTATGGTTTTTCCGGTGGTCATGTAAGAATGTGAAAGTTGGACAATAAAGAAAGCTAAGTGCAGAAGAAGTGAAACTTTTGAACTGTGGTGTTGGAGAAGACTCTTGAGAGTCTCTTGGACTGCAAGGAGATCCAACCAGTCCAGCCTAAAGGAAATCAGTCCTGAATGTTCATTGGAAGGACTGATGCTGAAGCTGAAATTCCAATACTTTGGCTACCTGATGAGAAGAACTGACTCATTTAAAAAGACCCTGGTGCTGGGATTGAGGGCAGGAGGAGAAGGGGATGACAGAGGATGATATGGTTGGATGGCGTCACCGACTCGATGGACATGAGTCTGAGTAAGCTCCAAGGGTTGGTGATGGACAGGAAAGCTTGGTGCTGCTGCAGTCCATGGGGTCACAGAGTCAGAGACAACTGAGCGACTGAACTGAAAATACAGCAGTGAACAGAAGAGACCAAAGGCTCTGTCTTCACAGAGCTTACAAACTGTAGCCCAAAAATTTACATACAAATTTTTAAAAAAGTAAAAGGTGGGAGGAGGGATAAATTAGGAACTTAGGATCAACATATACACATTATCTATATGTAAAATAGATAATCAACAAGGACTGACTGTACAGCACAGAGAACTACACTTAATAGTATGAAATGAGCTATATGGGAAAAGAACCTGTATATGTATAATTGACTAGCTCTACACTTGAAACTAACACAACAGTGTAGATCAAACATACCCCAGTATAAAATAAAAATTAAATTAAAACATAAAAAATGTAAAATATATAGTGATAAGTATTATAAAGAAATCAAGGTAAAAAAGGAAAAAGAATTTGGGACAGGAGCCATGCTGCAATTTTCCATAAAAACATGTACTTTGGGAAAAGAACAGAAGGAGGTGGGAGATGGCAGTTGGCACCAAACTCAACAAGCATCCTGGGAAACAGCCTTCCAAAAACCAGTGCAATGTTGTCTGAATTGATTGTGGCAATGCATCCTATGTGCTAACTCTTCTAGGAAGTGCTTGAGGAAGAGTAAGCAAAGAGTGAAATAAAAAGATAATTAATAAAGACCTACTGTATAGTCCAGGGAACTCTCTCAATACTCTGTAATGACCTGGGAATGTAATGACCTGACTCTGTAATGACATGGGAAAAGAATCTGAAAAAGAGGGGATATATGTATATGTATAACTGAATAACTTTCCTGTACAGCTGAAACTAACATAGCATTGCAAATCAACTTTACTCCAATAAAAACTAATTTTAAAAACAATAAAGGGAGGACCAGAAGCACCAAGAAAGCCTAGATAGATTCAGCCACTGGCAGGTGAAAAGGGTCTGGAGGTTTCCAGAGCAGAGAGATGATCTAAGACAAGGGTCCCCAACCTATGGGATGTAATGCCTGATGATCTGCGTGGAGCTGATGTAATAATAATAGAAATAAAATGCACAATAAGGTAATGCACTTCAATCATCCCCAAACCATCATCCCCACCCAACTTCATGGAAAAATTGTCTTCTGTGAAAATGGTTTCAGGTGCAAAATGGTTGGAGACCACTGCCCTAAAGGACTTTGTACTGGGCTTGCTCCAGCTGCCACACTGAGAACAGGCTGAAAAAGGCCAGCGTGCAAACAAGGAGAGAAAAATTAGGAGGTGACAGCAATAATCCAGATGAGAGATGCTGGCAGCCTGGATTAGGAAGGTTTGGATAGAGATGGAAGAGGAGACCCTGGGGTATTGAAGTCTTCACCTTGACAAAGTCAGTCTTACTGGGCCAGGCAGGACAGGTGAGAACCTTACACTTGATTCTCCCTGGACATTTGGCAATGTAAAATTCAGAAAAATATCAGAATATGTACAAGACAAAAATCTACAGTCCCAAATATTTAAAAAAGGAAAGGAAATTGTTAAATGTATTCAAAATATGCTTCTCTTTGAAACTCCTTCCTTTCTCCAGAATACTATCAAATATTTTCCTACGAGAAGCTTTTTCACACTTTATAAAGGTAAATTCAATCACTCTAATAACATTAGTATTTTGTTCTACTTTACTCCCTAGCCCCCAAAACTGAAAGTTCACCTGCATCTATAAATCAATACCATATAGTCTTATACAAAGATTTATTTTCCATTTACTAAGCTTCAAAGTACTATACGGCTGTATTGAATCCATTCCCCACTTTAGAGGATGCTCTTTGGCTCACCCTGGTAGCTCAGCTGGTAAAGAATCCACCTGCAATACAGGAGACTCTGGTTCGATTCCTGTGTCAGGAAGATCCACTGAAGAAGGGATAGACTACTCACTCCAGTGTTGTTGGACTTCCCTGATTCTCCAGGTGGTTAAAAATCTGCCCTCAGTGCAGAAGACCTGGGTTCAATCCCTGGGTTGGGAAGATCCCCTGGAGAAGGGAACGGCTACCCACTCCAGTATTCTGGCCTAGAGAATTCCACGGACAGAAGAGCCTGGCGGGGGTCACAAAGAGTTGGACATGACTGAGTGACCTTCACACACACTTTTTATTTTTTATTTTTGGAAGCCAAGCCATGCACGCACTTGTCTCATGCTTCCTGTAACAGCAACCAAGCCATATGCCAGGATGCCCAGGGAACCTCATCCTCCAGGACAGCACTTGCCATCAGCACCCCCAGCTCTTCCCTGGGTAATTAACCTCTAGGCTTCTCTCCCATCGACTGCTGGAGTGCTGCACGTCTTAACATAACTGATGCCTACTGGCCCTAATTTCAATTAAAAAGTCTACAAACAGCAAATGCTGGAGACAGTGTGGAGAAAAGGGAACCCTCTGACACTGCTGGGAATGCAAACCAATTCAACCACTACAGAGAACAGTATGAAGGTTCCTTTAAAAACTAGGGATGAAACCACGTACCACAGGACCCAGCAATCCCATTACTGGGTATACACCCTGAGGAACCAGAACTAAAAAAGACACATGTATCCCAATGTTCATTGCAGTACTATTTACAATGGCTAGGACATGGAAAAAACCTAGATGTCCATCAGCAGATGAATGGATAAGGAAGCTGTACATAAACACAATGGAATATTACTCAGCTCTAAAAAGGAATGCATTTGAGTCAGTGCTAATGAGGTGGATGAACCTAGAGCCTATTATACAGTGAAGTAAATCAAAAAGAGAAAGACAAATATCATATATTAATGCATATAAATGGAATCTAGAAAGATGGTGCCAATGATTCTATGTGAAGGGAAGCAAAGGAGACACTGATATAAAAAAGACTTTTTGGACTCAGTGGGATAAGGAGAAGGTGGGATGATTTGAGAGAAAAGCATTGAAACATACACGTTACCATATGTAAAAAAGGTAGTCAGTGGGAGTTTGATATAAGACACAGGAAACCCAAAGCCGGTGCTACATGACAACCGGAAGGGATGAGTTAGGGAGGGAAGAGGGGGCTGAGTCCAGGAGGGAGAGGACACATGTATGCCTATGGTCAACTCATGTTGACATATGGCAAAAACATCACAATACTGCAAAGTAATTATCCTCCAATTAAAATCAATTAATTTTTAAAGAAAGCATATGCTGTGCTTCCTCAGTGCCCTGAGCCAGCTAATGAGCTCACAACTGGCTTTAGTAGCCATGCTTTTCCTTCCAGGTAGCCAATTTCACTTAGAGATGCTCTATCTTGAATCCCAGACTTGTCTCTCAAGTTGCGGCTGTGAGCAGGCTAGTGAAGGGTGGTCTGGGGCAGCTGAATTTCTGATCTTTCTAAATTATATCGTGGGTATGTTTGTTCATTCTCTGTAAGCTGAAACATCATGCTCATGCTCGGTCAATCAGTCGTGTCCAACTCTTTGTGACCCCATGGACTGTAGCCCACAGGCTCCTCTGTTCATGGGATTCTCCAGGCAAGAATACTGGAGTGGGTCGCCATTTCCTCCTCCAGGGGATCTTCCTGACCTGGGGATCATACCCACACTACTGTGTCTCCTGCCTGATTCTTTACCACTGAGCCACCTGCGAAGCCAAGCTGAAATCTAGTCCTCCATAAATGCCCTCCATATATCAGGGGTAGGGTTGCTGTTGTTCAGTCACTGAGTCATGTCTGACCCTTTGCAAACCCATGGACTGCAGTACGCCAGGCTTCCCTGTCCCTCACCATCTCCCACAGCTTGCTCAAATTCATGTCCATTGAGTCACTGATGCCACCCAGCCTTCTTGTCCTCTGTCGTCCCCTTCTCCTCCTGCCTTCACTCTTTCCCAGCATCAGGGTCTTTTCTGAAGAGTTGGCTCTTCGCATCACACAGCCAAAGTATTGGAGCCTCAGCTTCGGCATCAGTCCTTCCAATGAATATTCAGAACTGATTTCCTTTAGGATGGACTGGTTGGATCTCCTGGCAGTCCAAGGGACTCTCAAGAGGCTTCTCCAACACCACAGTTCAAAAGCATCAATTCTTCACTGCTCAGCCTTCTTTAAGGTCCAGCTCTCACATCCATATACATGATTACTGGAAAAACCATAGCTTTCACTAGGCAGACATTTGTCAGAAATGTAATGTCTCTGCTTTGTAATATGCTGTCTAGGTTTGTCATAGCTTTTCTTCTGAGGAATAAGTGTGCCTTTTAATTTCATGGCTGTAGTCACCACCTGCAGTGATTTTGGAGCCCCCCCCAAAATAAAGTCTCTGTTTCCATTGTTTCCCCATCTATTTGCCATGAAGTGATAGGACTGGATGCCATGATCTTAGCTTTTTAATGTTAAATTTCAAGCCAGCTTTCTTAATTCTCCTCTCGCCTTCATCAAGAGGTTCTTTAATTCCTCTTCGCTTTCTGTCATAAGGGTGGTGTCATCTGCATATCTGAGGTTATTGATATTTCTCCTGGCAATCTTGATTCCAGCTTGTGCTCCATCCAGCCCAGTATTTTGCATGATGTAGTCTGCATATAAGTCAAATAAGCACAGTGACAACATACAGCCTTGACCTACTCCTTTCCCAATTTGGAACCAGTACATTGTTTCAAGTCAGTTTCTAACTGTTGCTGTTTCTCAGGAAGCAGGTAAGGTAGTCTGGTATTCTCATCTCTTGAAGAACTTTCCACAGTTTGTTGTGATCCACAGAGTCAAAGACTTTTAAGTGAAGTTATGCTCAGCCATGTCCGACTCTTTGTGACCCTGTGGACTGTAGCCCGCCAGGCTCCTCTGTCCACGGGATTCTCTGGGCAAGAATACTGGAGTGAGTTGCCATTTCCTTCTCCAGGGGATCTTCCCAACCCAGGGATCAAACCCGCATCTCCTGCATTGCAGGCAGATGCTTTATCCTCTGAGCCACCAGGGAAGCCCCGTGAAGTAGATGTTTTTCTGGAATTCTCCCGCTTTTTTGAAGATCCACAGATGCTGGTAATTTGATCTCTGGTTTTTCTGCCTTTTCTAAATGCAGCTTGTACACCTGGAAGCACAAATAAAACCTTGTGTGCACAGGACCCAGGAGAAAGGAGCAGTGACCCCATAAGAGACCAAGCCAGACTTGCCCATGAGTGTCCAGGAGTCTCTGGTGGAGGTGTGGGTCAACAGTGGCCTGACTCGGGGTTGGGGGCACTGACTACAACAGTCCTGGGAGCCACTCAAGCCCTTTGGAAGGAGGTTGGTATTGCCTCCCTTACCCCTAACATACAGGGAGGGAATACAGCCCCATCCATCTGCAGAAAATTGGGTTAAGGATTTACCAAGCATGGTCTTGCCCACCAGAGCAAGATCCAGTTTTACCTACAGCCATTCCCTCCCAGCAAGAAGCTTCCACAAGCTTCTTATCCTTATCCATCAGAGAGAAGATAGAATGAAAACCACAGTTACAGAAAATTAAGCAAACTGATCACATGGACCACAGCCTTGTCTAACTCCATGAAACTATGAGCCAGGCAGTATGTTACTGGAGATCAGTGGAGAAATAACTCCAGAAAGAATAAAGAGATGGAGCCAAAGTGGAAACAATGCCCAGTTGAGGATGTGTCTGGTGGTGAAAGTAAAGTCTGATGTTGTAAACAACAATATTGCATAGGAACCTGGAATGTTAGGTCCATGAAGCAAGGTAAATTAGAAGTGGTCAAACAGGAGATGGCAAGAGTGAACATCAACATTTTAGAACTCAGTGAACTAAGATGGGCCAGAATGGGAGAATTTAATTCAGATGAATTTAATTCATCACATCTAGCACTGTGGGCAAGAATTTCTTAGAAGAAACAAAGTAGTTCTCATAGTCAACAAAAGCATCCAAAATGCAGTACTTGGGTGTAAGCTCAAAACCGACAGAATGGTCTCTGTTCCTTTCCAAGCCAAACCATCCAATATCACAGTAATCCAAGTCTATGCCCCAAGCACTAATGCCAAAGAAGCTGAAATTGAATGATTCTATGAAGACTTACAAGATCTTCTAGAACTAACACCCATAAAAAAATGTCCTTTTCATCATAGGGGACTGGAATGCAAAGTAAAAAGTCAAGAGATACCTGAAGTAACAGGCAAGTTTGACCTTGGAGTACAAAACGAAGCAGGGCAAAGGCTAACAGAGTTTTGCCAAGAGAACACACCAGTCACAGCAAACACCCTCTTCCAACAACACAAGAGACAACTCTACACATGGACATTACCAGATGGTCAACACTGAAATCAGACTGATTATATTCTTTGCAGCCAAAGATGGAGAAGCTCTATACAGTCAGCAAAAACAAGACTGGGAGCTGACTGTGGCTCAGATCATGAACTCCTTATCACCAAATTCAGACTTAAATTGAAGAAAGTAGGGAAAACCACTAAGCCATTGAGGTATGACCAAATCAACTCCCTTACAATTATACAGTGGAAGTGAAAAATAGATTCAAGGGATTAGATCTGATAGAGTGCCTGAAGAATATCGATGGAGGTTCATGACACTGTATAGGAGGTGGTAACCACAACCATCCCCAAGAAAAAGAGGGGTAGGGTGAACTCAATAAATTATGTTGCCTGAATAGAGCACAGCTGGTCTCCATACTGTATTTGACAGAATTTCATATCCTTAAGATTGTGCTTAAGTCATTCCACAACCTTCTATTCTCAAGTTGAGCATGGGAGCAACAGGATTCTTAGATAAAAGTGTAACACGTTGGAGTCAGTCTAAAATACCCATGCCTCACTCAGGATTTGGCTGGTCCCCATCTAAAGACACAGGGAAGATCTGCAAAGTGATTTGCAAAGCTTACAGAAAGAGTGAGAGGAGGTTGAAAGTTCTTGGAATATTTAGTTTTGAGTATAGAGACTGATGGACAATGTTCTAACTTGCTTCTTACTTTGTAGGGTGACCCTACAAAGACTAGTGTCTCTGTTGCTTTTTATTTAACACAAGAATTAATTGAAACAATAGGTTGAATATGAAGATGAGATTTCTGAAAGTGAGGGCTGTGATTAAATACTGGGACACTGATTGCTAGATAAATGCATTAACACTGTCTTAAAAGTAAGGTGGTGGTACATCCCTTTTGGTTTGAGGTTGTCCTGATATAGACCTACCCCCTTTTACTCTAATGTACCCAGATTTTGACCATACAATGTGATCATCTCACTGCAATTTTCCTGTAAGTTTTCCTTGAAGAAATATAGACAACTATACTCCACACCCCTCCTCCCTCTACAGAGTACACAGCTTTCACAGTGAAAATCAAGGTTCCCATTCCCTCCTCCATATAATTCTCATGTGACCATGATGACCCAGAACAATCACAAGTAAAGCCATCCCTCCCAGAACCCCTATATCCCAATGCATGGACCCCTCTCCCTGAGACTAAGCCTTTTACAGTCTCTGGGTTACTATAGAACATTTCTCTGGAAATGAGAATAAGCTTCAAGAAGTGGGGGGAAAAAAAGAGCCCTGCTCTCAACTTTGCCTCCTCAAGATCTGCTTCTTGAATCTTCTTTAAAAATGTTCTTTCTATCCTTCAGTGGGTCCGCTATCCTCAGAAATATCCGAATGGTGGCTCCTTCTCAAATCTCATGAGAATGTGGCTGACCTGGTCCGTAATCTGGCAGGACTATAACCTTGGTTCTCTCTCTGTCAGGACTATACTTTCAGGGAAAGCTGAACAAGGTTGGGCAGGGGGGCTTTCCCATCTCTTTCACCCGCCAGTGCAACCAGCCGCAAAAACACTAGCAGTCTGGGGCCTCCTTAGGTTTTGACTTCTAACAGCCACTCGATGAAACGATTGTCCTCTGCGAGTGCCAGTCTAAAGGCCCAGATGTTCACCAAGATTGGCCAAGAGGAGAAGCTAGAGAGGCATTTAAGGAATTTCTATGGGAGTTTTTCTTCCAAGTCTTATTGAGAAGCAAATACTGTATCTACAATCCTCCATTTCATCTGCCCAGCTAGTTTTTCCTTGAATGTGCCCAATTAGATGTACACTGTTTCATCATCCCTGCCTAGAGCCGGGACAGCAATGTCAAACGCCTGCCAGAGCTGGCCTGCACACGCCCCACCAGCCTTACATCTGGGGGGACCATTCAAGTGAACTCCAGACAGTGGGACAAAGCAAAGCAGGTCACTTCACTCCAAAGTGGTAAGAAGTGCCTGGGCCTTTCCCCTGGTCTCTCTCCCCCTTCTCTAAATGGCAAGGACCAGGACTTGCCCAGTGGTCCAGCAGTCAAGAATTGACCTTGCAATGAAGGGGACGTGGATGAGATTCCTGGTCAGGGAACTAAGATCCACATGCCTAAGAGCAACTAAGCCTACACACTGCAACTACTGAGCCAGTGAACTCGGGAACCCATGCGCCGCAACTAGAGTCATCTGCCACAATGCAGAGACCCCACATGATGCAACCGGGATCCTGTATGCTGCAGTCAATACCTGATACACCGGTAACAAATAAATAAAATATTTAATAAATAAATAAATAAATGGCCATGACCTACAGCAGGGTGGGGCCACAGGAAGAAAGACTTTGGGTCACTGAATGGCCAAATTATCCACTCTGGACTTGAGTGAGAGATCATTTGTGATGATTTTGAGGCAGGGAAACGTGGAGTTGTGCATTACAGTGTTTCTGCATCCTGGCTCATGAAACGCAATTCTTAGATTTTGAACCTTGAGTAGCTACAGAGCCTTGTGTTTGCCGAGTCTCCATACACCGAGATTAAAGGACTTGAAGTGATTTCAGGGAAGGATGATTGGGTGGGGGTAGGGGTGGAGCCAGGCACTAGTTTCTAAACCCTGCCTTGTCTTTCTCTCTAACTTTTCCAGAAGCTCAAATATCTAGCATCAAGAAGAAAAACTTGTGATCAGAGGAAACCTGGTTTTGCTTTGATAAACCTGAGTCTCTGGGGAGACGTAAACTAGCTTTCATCCTCTATCATCTACCAGAGAACTGTATGCATTCATTCATTCACCCCTTTATTCCCTAATCCATTCATCCATCCTTTTATCTTCTGATTCATTCACCCTTTCCTTTATTCACTCATTTATTCATTTCTTCATTCACTAACTCATTTATTTGCAGCTGGGAGTAGGGAACTATGAGTAGGCAAGAGGCATGAGCAGGAAGACGTGACTGCATAAAATAATTTAAAGAAATGTCTTTACACATTATGAACCAATCAGCATCAAACTGCTCAAGTCAAACCCCTCATTTTATCAAAGCCTTGGGTCTCCATTTTCCAAACTCAGAGCTTTCTTAGTTAGGACTTTAAAGCAGGGCCAATATGATCAGAGTGAGACTGTGAAGGCTTAATAGCAGAATGCCTTTCCAACTCTAAGACATGAATTCCAGTGGCTCGAAACAACAAGACATCATCACTGTCCATTACTGTTCCAAAAAAACAAGTGATTATGGGAATCTGTGTTATGTGAATCTCATCTTTTGTATCATGTGATACCTCTAAGCTGCTCTGTCCAAATTCCAATTCCAGCTTTTTCTAAGTTCTGCTGTGATCTATAGTTCATTATATTAAGTCTTTTCCATAATCCCTCTATGCCATGTTATACACACACACCTTCCCTGCTCCTTCCCTCCCTCAAATCCAAAAACCTTCACTTAATCACCTCTTAATCATTTGCCTGAAAAGTAAACCCTCCAGCCTCTTATTGTTTCCTTCCAGATGCTGCTGGGGAATGACTCCCCACAGACTTCAGCAAACATTCCATCATGGTCAATTGGCTGGGCAGACTGTAAGTCCAGTCCTCCAAAGCTTTTACGCTCTTTCTTTCCAAGAAAACTCAGAGCTAACACCATTGTTTCCTCACAAGAACAGCTAACATCTGCAGACTGGAACATCAAAACAAAGGAAAAAAAAATTGTGCAGGGTTCTGCTGATGTTGGATGCAAACTTTCTCGGCCATTTTAGGCAATAAATCAATGTTCTTCTTTTCAATTTCTATGGAAAAATAAACCATACTGGCTGATTTTCAATGTCTCCTCAGAGGAATAGTTAACAAACAGGTTACATGCAATGACTAATTAGTCCTTCTGCCTTCCAGCCAAGCAAACTCAGCTTGTATTTGGAAATGGAATCTCGAACAAAATTCATCAGATTGCTCAAAGAATGTTTAATTTTATTCTGCATTTAAAGAGCTTGTTTCAGCTTCATTACTTTAATCGATAGATACACTGGTATAGCTCAACAAACTGTTTATTCCAAACTAATAATGTACAATGTTTATTAAAGTTATTAATGCCGGGACTTTCCTGGTGGTCCAGTTGTTAAGATTTAGCCTTCCAATGCAGGAGACATGGGTTCAATCCCTGGTTGGGGAGCTAAGATTTCACATGCCTCACGGCCGAAACACCAAAACCCAACAGAAGCAATATTGTGACAAATTCAATAAAGTCTTTAAAAATGGTCCACATCAAAAAAAAATCTTAAATAAAGAATTATTAACATCCCAAACTTTGCATTGACAAATTTGAATATAATTACCATATTATCTTATAAAAATCACTTTTAAAACTTTGATCTTAGTTGTTCTACAGTCTTGGTTAATGTACGTTCCATTTTAGAAATAAGAAAGTATTGCCCCTCTAGTAAAGATGGAGCCAAATCCCTCTTATTCCAGCTGTTTCCTGTATAGATCATAATGGCTTTTAGTCATTTCTTTATTTTAGACAATTCCTTTAGATCAGTGTTTCTCAAACTTTAATGTGCCTACAAACCCCAGTAGAGCTTGTTAACAGTTTCTTGGGCCCATCTCCAGAGACTATGATTCATTGGGTCAGGTTGGGTCAATGAACTTGCATTTCTAACCAGCTCACAAATGATGGTGATGCTGCTGATGCAAGGACTAAAATTTGAGAACTTCTGCTGTATCTTAAGCTAACTTTTAAAAAACTGTACGAATTAACTGTGAAACAGACTCACAGACTGGAGGAGGGATGGATTGTGAGTTTGGAATTAGCAAATACAAACTATTTATATATAAGATAGATAAATAGGGTCCTACTGTATAGCACAAGGAACTGTGTTCAATATCCTGTGATAAACCATATTGGAAAATAATATGAAAAAGAATATATACAACAACAACAATATAACTGAATTCCTTTGCTGTATGGCATAAATAACAAAGAACTATAAATCAATTATACCTTGAGATAATTATATATATATATTATATATCCTATTCTTAAGTAACAGCCATCACCATCGATGATAAAATTGATAAACCCCTCTATAAATATATCAAACTGGTAGAAATTAAAATTCCAATCGTTATANACTATAAATCAATTATACCTTGAGATAATTATATATATATATTATATATCCTATTCTTAAGTAACAGCCATCACCATCGATGATAAAATTGATAAACCCCTCTATAAATATATCAAACTGGTAGAAATTAAAATTCCAATCGTTATAGTAATAATACCCAATCTAATTCTTTAGCTTGAATAGCACTCTCTAACTCCTTCCTTTCAAATAACACTACTTTATTCCTAGGTGGAAATGATTTCTCTTTCCTCATTTGGACAATTCCAAGTGGGTTTTCGAGGCATACACTAGAGTCAAAAACAAATGAGAATTTAAACCATAATGACAGATTTTTAAATAATTCTGTATATCTCTTTACAAGGTTCACAAGTCGTGTAAACATTTTTTAATTCCTCTTTAAGGAATCAGTGGCATTTCTGAAATACCAATACCAGGAACATCTATGTATATTAGAGATGCTAAAAGAAACACACACACACAACAGACACGTTTAATGCTAGACAGTTCAGAAAAGGCTCAGGATCTGCTGCTCCCACCCGCAAGGCCCCTGTTCTCGAGGGGTCTTCTCTCATTCTTCATGGACGGAAGGTACTAGCACCTCAAACGTTAGGTGAATTCGGCTTAGCAATAAATAGAGTCCATACTAATACTAGTCCATAATAATACTAGTCACATACTAGTCACATTCGTAGTCACATACTACAAATCTGATAGCTCAAAACGGTCACTGGAAAACTTATTTGAGATAATAGACTGAAACCTTAAAGACTCTCGAGGGTGACAGCAGAAGAGGCCAAGCAATCAACTTCAAGGTAGGCAACAGTAAAAGAGCACTGTGAACGATTCTACATACATGTTCATAGTGACAGGATTCCCCTGCATCAAGTGAATTTCCACTTCCTTTTTCTTAACAAGCTGCACTGACTAAAGTATTAATATAATATCAAATAGAAGTGGTCACAATAAAGCATCATTGCATTGTTTCTGATCTGAAAGAGAATCATTAACATTTTACCTCTAGGTATGATATTTGCTGCAGAATACTGTTTCCCAATAGAATGGGGAAGGCTAGAGAGCTTCTCAAGAAAATTAGAGAAATATCAAGGAAACATTTGATGCAAAGATAGGCACAATTAAGGACAGAAATGGTATGGGCCTAACAAAAACAAAAGATATTAAGAAGAGGTGGCAAGAATACAAAGAAGAACTCTACAAAAAAGATCTTAATGACCCAGAAGTCAAGTGGACACTAGGAAGCATCACTACAAACAAAGCTAGTGGAGGTGATGGAATTCCAGTCGAGTTATTTCAAATCCTAAAAGATGATGCTGTGAAAGTGCTGCATTCAATAAGCTAACAATTTTGGAAAACTCAGCAATGGCCACAGGACTGGAAAAGCTCACTTTTCATTTCAATCCCAAAGAAGGGTAATGCCAAAGAATGTTCAGACTACTGCACAACTGCACCCATTTCACATGCCAGTAAGGTCATGCTCAAAATCCTCCAAGCTAGTCTTCAACAGTATATGAGCTGAGAATTTCCAGATGTACAAGCTAGATGTAGAAAAGGTAGAGGAACCAGAGATCAAATTGCCAACATCCATTGGATTATAGAAAAAGCAAGATAATTTCAAAAAAAAAAAAAAACTTGCTTTATTGAATACACTAAAGCCATTGACTGTGTGGATCACCACAAACTGTGGAAAAATCTTAAAGAGATGGGAATATCAGATCACCTTTCCTGCCTCCTGAGAAGTCTGTATGCAGGTTAAGAAGCAATAGTTAGAACTGCACATGGAATAACAAACTGGTTCCAAATCTGGAAAGGAATACTTCAAGATTATATATTGCCACCCTGTTTATTTAACTTCTATGCAGAGTACATCATGTGAAATGCCAGGAAGGATGAAGTACAAGGTGGAATCAAGATTGCTGCAAGAAATACCAATAACCTCAGATATGCAGATGACACCACCTTTAAGGTAGAAAGTGAAGAGGAACTAAAGAACTGCTTGATGAAGGTGAAAGAGGAGGGTTAAAAAGCTGGTTCAAAATTCAACATTCAAAAAACTAAGATCATGGCATCCAATCCCATCACTTCATGGCAAATAGATAGGGAAAAATATGGAAACAGTGAGAGACTTTATTTTCTTGGGCTCCAAAATCACTGTGGATGGTGACTGCACACTTCCTCATTGGAAAGAAAGCTGTGACAAACCTAGACAGCATATTAAAACACAGAGACGTTACTTTGCTGACAAAGGTCCACCTATTCAAAGCTATGGTTTTTCCAGTAGTCATGTATGGATGTGAGAGTTGGACCATAAAGAAAGCTGAGCANCATTGGAAAGAAAGCTGTGACAAACCTAGACAGCATATTAAAACACAGAGACGTTACTTTGCTGACAAAGGTCCACCTATTCAAAGCTATGGTTTTTCCAGTAGTCATGTATGGATGTGAGAGTTGGACCATAAAGAAAGCTGAGCACTGAAGAACTGATGTTTTTGAACTGTGCTGTTGGAGAAGACTCTTGAGAGTCCCTTGCACTGCAAGGAGATCCAACTGGTCAATTCTAAACGAAATCAGTCCTGAATATTCATTGAAAGGACTGATGCTGAAGCTCCAATACTGTGGCCACCTGATGTGAAGAGCCTACTCATTGGAAAAGACCTTGATGCTGGGAAAGATAGAAGGGGACGACAGAGGATGAGATGGTTGGATGGCATCACCAACTCAATGGACATGAGTTTAAGCAAGCTCTGGGAGCTGGTGAAGGACAGAGAAGCCTGGCATGCTGCAGTCCATGGGGTCACACAGAGTTGGACATGACTGAGTGACTGAACAACAACCGTTGCTTTACAATCCTTTCAAAATGTGTGCTCCATTGCTAAGTTGTGTCCCACTTTTTTTGACCCCATGGACTATAGCCTGCCAGGTTCCTGTGCATGAGATTTTCCAGGCAAGAATACTGAGGTGGGTTGCCATTTCCTCCTCCAGGGGATATTCCTGACCCAGGAATCAAACCCGCATCTCCTGCATCTCCTAATTGTCAAGTGGAATTTCTGCCACTACCCCACCTGGGAAGCCCTTCATAATGTATACATATGTCAAATAATCGCACTGTATTCTTTAAGTATCTTATAATTATATCTGTCTATTATACCTCCATAAAGATTAAAAAAAAGAAAAAAGGAAGCAGGTGTTAATCCCATTTTACAAATGGAGGGGAAAAAAAAGATTCTATCCTAATGAATGTCTTGTCCTACATGCCCACTTTTCAGGGGTCCCTCTCAGCTATTTTCATGTCAGTCAATCAATATCATATCAGTCTCACACAGAGTGTCCTCAACTGCCTGTCTGAATTTCCCTGAGTTCTCTAACTCCAATACTTATGCTTTAATATGTTCCTGTTCACACAAGAGTAAAAAAATATATTTACTTATATTCACAGATATAAATCTACCTCCTTGAAGATCTACATCAGTCCCCTCTCAAACATGTTTGGATGTGGATGGTGTCTATTTCAAGGAGTATACACACATGCAAATTTGATGAGTACACATATATTTACAAGAAGTTCATGAGCCATAAATGTTTGCACTCACAAAAACTTGAGCAACTAAGATTTATCAACATTTGAAAAGTATTCAAATTTTTCACTACTAATAATAAATAAATTATAGTGTTCTAAGTATTGATCATTTTTAGCAAGAATTTTTAAGCCAAATGGACAAAATAAAACACACCCTATAAACCAAATATACTTATGATCGGCCTTGAGAGTAATACAAACAGCAAAACCGTACAAGAATATGTTCCATTTTTCTGATTGTTCAATTCCTGTGAATTTTGTGGTACATAAGATTCATATTTTTTACTACTGGTAGCGGTTTAGTTGCTAAGTTGTGTCCAACTCTTGCGATCCCATGGACCTTTGCCCACCAGGCTCTCTGTCCATGGGATTCTCCAGGCAACAATACTGGAGTGGGTTGCCATTTTCTTCTCCAGTTTTACTAACGATTAGGCACAAATTCAATTTTCTCACAAATTTTTCCTTCTGGAAATTAATAGGATACCATTTTATAGCATGCCTCAGTTCACTTTAATCATTTTAAACTTTCTAAAACAGTTCTAAGAACAAACTTGTGGTTGCCAAAGGGGAACGGGTTAGGGGAAGGATGAAGTGGGAGGCTGAGGTTAGCAGATATAAGCTACCTTATATAGGAAGGACAGACAACAAGACCCTACTGCAAAGCACAAGAAACTATATTCAATATCCTGTGATAAGCCACAATGGAAAAGAATATAAAGAATGCATTTGAATGTATCTGAATCAATTTGCAGTACAGCAGAAATTAACATAACATTGTAAATTAACTATAATAAAAAATAAAGTTCTCAGCTTTCATTTTTCACTCTCTACTAGTTAACAGAAAATGCCTCTAACAGCAATATGAATCTGAAAACAAAAGAAGGTTATTATATGTAGTTTGAGTAGTTTAATCAAGTTTTATACATGGCTTTATTAAAACTAGCAAAATAGTAGTTCACACAAATTGAACGACAATGATCATATTTGTCTTCTCCTTCCCAAGTTTGAGAAGGGGTTGCTTGTCATCTTTCATTCTCACTTTTAGGAAAAAGAGAAGTGTGGCATCTATCTGGGGACTCTTGCCATCCACAGAGGTGGATGGTGCAGCCTCAGTGTCTGCGGCCACTGGGAACCAAGGCAGCCTCATGGAGAGGGTGAGGGACTGTGGGAGCTCCTGGCCCCTTACCAGTCCACACGCTGGCCCAGGCTTGAGACATGTGGACCAGTAATGCAAGGATGGCAGAACTGCAGCAAAGTGTGGAGTGAGAGTCTAATTTCAGTTCCTGTGTTCAATCCTAACATGGCTCTGGTTCCTGAGCCATTCAGAGTGAGGTTCTCAAATGGAAGACACTGAAATCCTTCTACTTAAGAGCACATTCTGGGTATAGAACAACTGCTTTGTCATTGTTTTTCTTTCTCATCTATAGTCTTTTTATTCTATGATCCATTCTGTACAACTTGTTTCACGATCTTTACTTCTACGCTTTTGACAGAGAATTATCATTGTCTAGGCTTCAAACCACCCACGAATTATTAATAAAAAATTGTATTAACCTCACAAGAGCACTTCAGCACATTTTAGGTCACTGAGACCTTTTAAAAACTTCATTTATTGTATTGTAGTGCAACTTTTTACTACACACTATGGTTTCAGATGGCCACTCAGAAAAAAAATGAATAAAGAGCCAAGGTTGCAGTAAAGTAAACAGATTTTCCCAAAAGAAGCTATGCAGGGTCTTTCAGTATATATATATAAAATCTGCATACACATATTTGGTATGTGACCTTTTGGATAGGACTGTATGTGTCCATTTGAACTACTTACTAAAAAACTAAGAAAGAGTGTATGTCTCAGAAACACCCTCTAAAACCATTAACCTAAGCTCACGAGATGGCTGGTATGTCAGAATGAAGGAAGGAGATCCTGAAAGGTCACAAAAATCTATGGAATCATCATAAAATATCTGAATAACTTGTCTCTGAAGAAGAGTCATTCATTCAGGTCCATGTACCTCAGGCTTTAAATGAATTCAGGCTCAAAATAAACTACAGTTCAAAACTAAGCTGTATCATCCTAAGCCATTTCCAACCACCTACAGTAATAGATAAATCTAGAACTTTACAAATGTGTTAAAAGAAAACACGTTGCAAAAAATGAGTACAAAGTAATTTTATAATTGAAGTTCCTAGTGTTCAATCAACTGACATGATATAGTGAAGAAACACAGGCTTTGGAACCTGACAAAGATTCAAGCCCAGTGTTTTTACCAGGTATTTGACCTGGAAAAAATATTATTCACTTTCTTTCCTTAAGGGTCTCTGGTGGTTCAGACGGTAAAGCATCTGTCTACAATGCGGGAGACCCGGGTTCGATCCCTGGGTTGGAAGATCCCTTGGAGAAGGAAATGGCAGTCCACTCCAGGACTATTGCCTGGAAAATCCCATGGACAGAGGAGCCTGGTAGGCTACAGCCCATGGAGTCGCAAAGAGTTGGACACAACTGAGCAACTTCACTTTCACTTTCTTTCCTCATATAAAAAGTGAAATAGCAGAATTTTCTTTGCAGAACTGTTAAGAATTCAGAAATTATGTAAAGCCCTTATCAAACTTTGCTGATAAACAGTGGTTGGTGCCTAAAGTCCATCAACGGATCAATGGATAAAGAACATGTAGTACATATATACAATGAAATGTTACTCAGCCATAAAAAAGTATGAATTAATACCATCTGTGGAAACATGGATGGACCTAGAGATTATTATACCAAGTGAAGTCAGTCAGACAAAGACAAATATCATATGATGTCACTTATATGTGGAATCTAAACTTACACAAATAAACTTATTTATGAAACAGAAACAGACTCACAAAAAGAGAACAGATTTGTGGTTGCCAAGGGGGGTGGTGGAGGGATGGAGTAGGAGTCTGTGGTGAGCAGGTTTAAACTTTTAAGTACAGAGTGGACAAACAAGGGCCTGCTATATAGCATGGGGAACTATATTCACTCTCCTGGGACAAACTCTAATGGAAAAGAATACGAAAAAGAATGGATGAGTGAGTGAAAGTTGCTCAGTCATATCCGACTCTTTGTGACCCCATGGACTATACAGTCCAGGGAATTCTCCAGGTCAGAACACTGGAGTGGGTAGCCTTTCCCTTCTCCATGGAATCTTCCCAACCCAGGGATTGAACCCAGGTCTCCTGCATTGCAGGCAGATTCTTTACCAGCTGAGCCACAAGGAAGACCAGAAGAATGTATACATGTATGTATAACTGAGTCACTTTGCTGTACACAACNTGTCTTCTCCTTCCCAAGTTTGAGAAGGGGTTGCTTGTCATCTTTCATTCTCACTTTTAGGAAAAAGAGAAGTGTGGCATCTATCTGGGGACTCTTGCCATCCACAGAGGTGGATGGTGCAGCCTCAGTGTCTGCGGCCGCTGGGAACCAAGGCAGCCTCATGGAGAGGGTGAGGGACTGTGGGAGCTCCTAGCCCCTTACCAGTCCACACGCTGGCCCAGGCTTGAGACATGTGGACCAGTAATGCAAGGATGGCAGAACTGCAGCAAAGTGTGGAGTGAGAGTGTAATTTCAGTTCCTGTGTTCAATCCTAACATGGCTCTGGTTCCTGAGCCATTCAGAGTGAGGTTCTCAAATGGAAGACACTGAAATCCTTCTACTTAAGAGCACATTCTGGGTATAGAACAACTGCTTTGTCATTGTTTTTCTTTCTCATCTATAGTCTTTTTATTCTATGATCCATTCTGTACAACTTGTTTCACGATCTTTACTTCTACGCTTTTGACAGAGAATTATCATTGTCTAGGCTTCAAACCACCCACGAATTATTAATAAAAAATTGTATTAACCTCACAAGAGCACTTCAGCACATTTTAGGTCACTGAGACCTTTTAAAAACTTCATTTATTGTATTGTAGTGCAACTTTTTACTACACACTATGGTTTCAGATGGCCACTCAGAAAAAAAATGAATAAAGAGCCAAGGTTGCAGTAAAGTAAACAGATTTTCCCAAAAGAAGCTATGCAGGGTCTTTCAGTATATATATATAAAATCTGCATACACATATTTGGTATGTGACCTTTTGGATAGGACTGTATGTGTCCATTTGAACTACTTACTAAAAAACTAAGAAAGAGTGTATGTCTCAGAAACACCCTCTAAAACCATTAACCTAAGCTCACGAGATGGCTGGTATGTCAGAATGAAGGAAGGAGATCCTGAAAGGTCACAAAAATCTATGGAATCATCATAAAATATCTGAATAACTTGTCTCTGAAGAAGAGTCATTCATTCAGGTCCATGTACCTCAGGCTTTAAATGAATTCAGGCTCAAAATAAACTACAGTTCAAAACTAAGCTGTATCATCCTAAGCCATTTCCAACCACCTACAGTAATAGATAAATCTAGAACTTTACAAATGTGTTAAAAGAAAACACGTTGCAAAAAATGAGTACAAAGTAATTTTATAATTGAAGTTCCTAGTGTTCAATCAACTGACATGATATAGTGAAGAAACACAGGCTTTGGAACCTGACAAAGATTCAAGCCCAGTGTTTTTACCAGGTATTTGACCTGGAAAAAATATTATTCACTTTCTTTCCTTAAGGGTCTCTGGTGGTTCAGATGGTAAAGCATCTGTCTACAATGCGGGAGACCCGGGTTCGATCCCTGGGTTGGAAGATCCCTTGGAGAAGGAAATGGCAGTCCACTCCAGGACTATTGCCTGGAAAATCCCATGGACAGAGGAGCCTGGTANATCTGTCTACAATGCGGGAGACCCGGGTTCGATCCCTGGGTTGGAAGATCCCTTGGAGAAGGAAATGGCAGTCCACTCCAGGACTATTGCCTGGAAAATCCCATGGACAGAGGAGCCTGGTAGGCTACAGCCCATGGAGTCGCAAAGAGTTGGACACAACTGAGCAACTTCACTTTCACTTTCTTTCCTCATATAAAAAGTGAAATAGCAGAATTTTCTTTGCAGAACTGTTAAGAATTCAGAAATTATGTAAAGCCCTTATCAAACTTTGCTGATAAACAGTGGTTGGTGCCTAAAGTCCATCAACGGATCAATGGATAAAGAACATGTAGTACATATATACAATGAAATGTTACTCAGCCATAAAAAAGTATGAATTAATACCATCTGTGGAAACATGGATGGACCTAGAGATTATTATACCAAGTGAAGTCAGTCAGACAAAGACAAATATCATATGATGTCACTTATATGTGGAATCTAAACTTACACAAATAAACTTATTTATGAAACAGAAACAGACTCACAAAAAGAGAACAGATTTGTGGTTGCCAAGGGGGGTGGTGGAGGGATGGAGTAGGAGTCTG